>CAJHNH020004504.1:119073-144288 GCA_905116865.2 Candidula unifasciata
GTGTTCTACATCACTTGTGTTACAGCCACCAGTGTTCTATATCATCTGTATTACAGTCATCAGTGTTCTACATACCGTGTGTTAAAGCCACCAATGTTCTATATCATCTGTATTACAGCCGTCAGTGTTCTACATACCTTGTGTTACAGCCACCAGCGTTTTACATCATTTGTGATACTGCCAGCAGTGTTCTATCTTGTCTGTATTACAGCTGTCAGTATTCTGTATCGTCAGTATTACAGCACTCTACATACAGGCATGTCTGACTGTGAATTACATGTCATTAGCACTCTACACACAGGCATATCAAAGTGTGAGTTATATGTCATTAGCAATCTACACACAGGCATGTCAAAATGTCAGCTATATTTCATTAGCACGCTACACACAGGCATTTCAAAGTGTGAGCTATATGTCATTAGCACTCTACACAGAGGCATGTCAAAGTGTGAGTTATATGTTATTGGCACTCTACATATATCAAAGTGTGAGCTATATTCCATTGGCACTATACACATATCAAAGTGTGAGCTATATGTCATCAGCACTCTACACACAGGTTTGTCAAAGTGTGAGCTATATGTCACTGGAGCTCTACACACAGGCATATCAAAGTGTGAGTTATATGTCATTAACACTCTACACACAGGTATGTCAAAGTGTGAGCTATATGTCATTAGCACTCTACACACAGGTATGTCAAAGTGTGAGCAATATGTCATTAGAATTCTACACATATCAAAGTGTGAGCTATATGTCATTAGCACTCTACACATAGGCATGTCAAAGTGTGAGCTATATGTCATTAGCACTCTGCACACAGGCATTAGCACTCTACACACAGGCATGTCAAAGTGTGAGCTGTATGTCCTTAGCACTCTACACACAGGCATGTTGAAGTGTGAGCTATATGTCCTTAGAACTCTACACAAAGGCATGTCAAAGTGTGAGCTATATGTCCTTAGCACTCTACACACAGGCATGTCAAAGTGTGAGCTATATGTCCTTAGCACTCTACACACAGGCATTAGCACTCTACACACAGGCATGTTGAAGTGTTAGCTATATGTCATTAGCACTCTACACACAGGCATGTCAAAGTGTGAGCTATATGTCCTTAGCACTCTACACACAGGCATGTTGAAGTGTGAGCTATATGTCATTAGAACTCTACACACAGGCATGTCAAAGTGTGAGTTATATGTCCTTAGCACTCTACACACAGGCATGTTGAAGTGTGAGCTATATGTCATTAGAACTCTACACACAGGCATGTCAAAGTGTGAGCTATATGTCCTTAGCACTCTACACACAGGCATGTCAGTGTGAGCTATTTGTCATTAGCACTCTACACACAGGCATGTCAAAGTGTGAGCTATATGTCATTAGCACTCTACACACAGGCATTAGCACTCTACACACAAGTCTCTGTCTTGGTGTCTTATTTAATATAAATAAATATATATAAAAATAATAAAAACAACTCTAAGAAGGGTCACTCACCTCCCTGACATCATCCATGACATCTTCAACTGTCTCAGCACTCAGATGTTTATGTAAATGTGTCAGTACTGAAGAACCAGCTACACAAGCCTTGACCACCTGTTGCAGACATGTTGGTTACTGTAGTTGGTGTATTACCACCATAAACTGTTGTCAGAGCATGTTGGTTACTGTAGTTGGTGTATTACCACCTTAAACTGTTGTCAGAGCATGTTGGTTACTGTAGTTGGTGTATTACCACCTTAAACTGTTGTCAGAGCATGCAACCAGGTGACTGATAACTAGTTTAGAGAGTATGTATCAGGTGTCTGATAAATATTTTAGAGAATATGTAACCGGACTCATAATTAATTTAGTTGAGTCAAGAATTGACATCAAAGCACTCGGGCACTACCATATGCGCTCCATCCTCATCTTTAGTTCCAATACTAATGGTTCTGGTCGTAGACTGGTTTTATGCCTGTCTTGCCTTTCCTCTGAGTGTAGTGAGCTGGCCAGACCCAGGTGCATGATTCTCTCCAGGCCATAATAATCCGGTTTCTCTTCTGACTTCGTTACTTGTTCCCAAAGGGCACTGACCACATCTGACTTGTGATGTATTAATTCACCACCCACTGGTGCAGATCCAGCCAATCTGTCTGCCCGTTCATTACCTACCATAACTAGAGTGTACGCAACCAGGTGATTGATAACTAGTTTAGACAGTCACCAGGTAATAGATAAGTAGAGGGTATGTAACCAGGTAAAAAACAGATGAGTAAAGAGTATGTAATCAGGTAACATACGGCTAGTTTAAACTATGTAACCAGGTAAAAAAACAGATGAGTAAAGAGTATGTAATCAGGTAACATACGGCTAGTTTAAACTATGTAACCAGGTAAAAAACAGATGAGTAAAGAGTATGTAATCAGGTAACATACGGCTAGTTTAAACTATGTAACCAGGTAAGAAACAGATGAGTAAAGAGTGTGTAATCAGGTAACATACAGCTAGTTTAAACTATGTAACCAGGTAAAAAACAGATGAGTAAAGAGTAACATACGGCTAGTTTAGGTAACCAGGTAACAGACAAGTAAAAAGGACCCTTTTCCACGCTTTTAGGCATATAGGGCTAGACCTATATTTTATAGACCAATCAACACAAGATGGGTGATGTGATCAGCATCACGCCAGCCATCTTTACTTTCCAGGACTGCACCCGGTACCTATTCAAGTCTGGGTCGACCTAGGAGCCAAGGTCATTTGTGAAAGAGAGAATGAAACAGGTAACAGCTGAGTAGTTAAGAGAGAATGAAACAGGTAACAGCTGAGTAATTAGGAGAGAATGAAACAGGTAACAGCTGAGTAGTTAAGAGAGAATGAAACAGGTAACAGCTGAGTAGTTAAGAGAGAATGAAACAGGTAACAGCTGAGTAATTAGGAGAGAATGAAACAGGTAACAGCTGAGTAATTAGGAGAGAATGAAACAGGTAACAGCTGAGTAGTTAAGAGAGAATGAAACAGGTAACAGCTGCGTAGTTAAGAGAGAATGAAACAGGTAACAGCTGAGTAGTTAAGAGAGAATGAAACAGGTAACAGCTGAGTAATTAGGAGAGAATGAAACAGGTAACACCTGAGTAGTTAAAAGAGAATGAAAAAGGCAACAGCTGAGTAGTTAAGAGAGAATGAAACAGGTAACAGCTGAATAGTTAAGAGAGAATGAAACAGGTAACAGCTGAGTAGTTAAGAGAGAATGAAACAGGTAACAGATGAGTAGTTAAGAGAGAATGAAACAAGTAACCGCTGAGTAGTTAAGAGAGAATGAAACAGGTAACAGATGAGTAGTTAAGAGAGAATGAAACAGGTAGCAGCTGAGTAGTTAAGAGAGAATGAACAAGGTCAGATGAGTAGTTAAGAGAGAATGAAACAGGTAAACAAGTCGCTGAGTAGTTAAGCTGAATGAAACGGTAACAGCTGAGTAGTTCCCAGAGAATGAAACAGGTAACAGATGAGTAGTTATGAGAATGAAAACAGGTAACAGCTGAGTAGTTATTCTTGAAACAGGTAACAGCTGAGGCATTAGGAGAAATGAAACAAGTAACAGCTGAGTAGTTAGAGAGAATGAAACAGGTAACAGTGAGTAATTAGGAGAGAATGAAACAGGTAACAGCTGTCAGTAGTTCAAGAGAGATGAAACAGGTAACAGCCTGCGTAGTTAAAAGAGAATGAAAAATAAAGATGACTAGTTTAAAAGAGAATGAAACAGGTAACAGCTGAGTAGTTTGAGAGAATGAAACAGGTAACAGCTGAGTAATTAGGAGAGAATTCGGTAACACTGAGTAGTTAAGAGAGAATGAAACAGGTAACAGCTGAGTAGTTAAGAGAGAATGAAACAGGTAACAGATGAGTAGTTAAAGAGAGTATGAAACAGGTAACAGCTGAGTAGTTAAGAGAGTATGAAACAGGTACAAGATAGAGAAAAGATCTGCAGCGACTGACCATGTCATGTGTGCCAGCCTCCTGTATGTTGTGTAAGATGTCCTGCAGCTTGCTCAGACAGGCATATCTCTTATCCATTGTCATCATAACCCTTCTCTTTTTTCTGAGGCAATGTTTAGCCTGGACAATGCACAGAAAATAATGTATCATAAATGAAAATGAACATGCTTTTGCTATCTGTGGGCAGTAGCAAACTTATGAGTGTTAGGTGAAGTACAGTAACTAGTATACCTTTCTCAGTGTTGGGCAGTAGCAGTACTGCAGGAACTAACAAACTTATGAGTGTTAGGTGAAGTACAGTAACTAGTATACCTTTCTCAGTGTTGGGCAGTAGCAGTACTGCAGGAACTAGCAAACTTATGAGTGTTAGGTGAAGTACAGTAACTAGTATACCTTTCTCAGTTTTGGGCAGTAGCAGTACTGCAGGAACTAGCAAACTTATGTAAGTGGTATAAGGCAGCAAAGTAACTAGTACACTTATGTTAGTGGTGGAGTTAATAAAGTCACTAATTTGCTTATCTCAGTGGTGGAGTTAGTACAGTAACTAGTATACTTATCGCAGTGGTAAAGGTAGTACAGTAACCAGTATACTTATATCAGTGGTTGAGGAAGTACAGTAACTACTATACTTATCGCAGTGGTGAAGGTAGTACAGTAACTGGTACACTTATCTGAGCTATCAGGTTATTGCGGTAACTAGCATACTTATCTGAGCTGTCAGGTTACTGCGGTAACTAGCATACTTATCTGAGCTGTCAGGTTACTGCGTTAACTAGCATACTTATCTGGGCTATCAGGTGCTGCGGTAACTAGCATACTTATCTGAGCTGTCAGGTTACTGCGGTAACTAGCATACTTATCTGAGCTGTCAGGTTACTGCGGTAACTAGCATACTTATCTGAGCTGTCAGGTTACTGCGTTAACTAGCATACTTATCTGGGCTGTCAGGTGCTGCGGTAACTAGCATACTTATCTGAGCTGTCAGGTTACTGCGGTAACTAGCGTACTTTTCTGAGCTGTGAGGTTACTGCGGTACTAGCATACTTATCTGGGCTGTCAGGTTACTGCGTTAACTAGCATACTTATCTGGGCTGTCAGGTGCTGCGGTAACTAGCATACTTATCTGAGCTGTCAGGTTACTGCATTAACTAGCATACTTATCTGGGCTATCAGGTGCTGCGGTAACTAGCATACTTATCTGAGCTGTCAGGTTACTGTGGTAACTAGCATACTTATCTGAGCTATCAGGTTACTGCTGTAACTAGCATACTTATCTGAGCTGTCAGGTTACTGCGGTAACTAGCATACTTATCTGAGCTGTCAGGTTACTGCGGTAACTAGCATACTTATCTGAGCTGTCAGGTTACTGCGTTAACAAGCATACTTATCTGGGCTGTCAGGTGCTGCGGTAACTAGCATACTTATCTGAGCTGTCAGGTTACTGCGGTAACTAGCGTACTTTTCTGAGCTGTGAGGTTACTGCGGTACTAGCATACTTATCTGGGCTGTCAGGTTACTGCGTTAACTAGCATACTTATCTGGGCTGTCAGGTGCTGCGGTAACTAGCATACTTATCTGAGCTGTCAGGTTACTGCGGTAACTAGCGTACTTTTCTGAGCTGTGAGGTTACTGCGGTACTAGCATACTTATCTGGGCTTTCAGGTTACTGCGGTAACTAGCATACTTATCTCAGCTGTCAGGTTACTGGCTTAACTAGCATACTTTTCTGAGCTGTGAGGTTACTCCGGTACTAGCATACTTATCTGGGCTGTCAGGTTACTGCGTTAACTAGCATACTTATCTCAGCTGTCAGGTTACTGCGATAACTAGCATACTTATCTAAGCTGTCAGGTGCTGCGGTAACTAGCATACTTATCTGGGCTGTCAGGTTACTGTGGTAACTAGCATACTTATCTGAGCTGTCAGGTTACTGCAGTATCTAGCATACTTATCTGAGCTGTCAGGTTACTGAGGTAACTAACATACTTATCTCAGCTGTCAAATTACTGCAGTAACTAACATACTTATCTCAGCTGTCAGGTTACTGCAGTAACTAACATACTTATCTCAGCTGTCAGGTTACTGCAGTAACTAACATACTTATCTCAGCTGTCAGGTTACTGCAGTAACTAACATTACGAGGAACAGAAACAAAAATTAAATCTAGAAGTTGATAAGATTTTGGACTTACCAGATTTTTTTTACCCTGTCTCAAGTGAGATCTGGCCTCAGTAAGTAATCTGAAGAAAACACCAATGTCCATACTGAGTAACATATGGATTACTATAGCAAAAAGCGTAACATAAGGCATATTCATAATGTAACTGTTGGTAACAGCGGCTCAACTGGTATTGGGAGATTCATGTGTGACCGGCCACTGGAGTTGAGTCAGTATTATATATGTCCTTGGAATGTTTGAACTGTGGAAGTGGAATGTGGTGTATTATTGTGAATGCTATGGATGATGGTAGTTATGGGGATGTGAGATCCAGATGCTTTATCTGACCACTGTCAACTGGCTGGTTATTTTTCACAGTGTTGGTCATTGCCAGGGGCTGTATAATTTTGCAGGTCTTTTGATACTTATTTGCAGGTTAGCCATGATTATGCAGAAATATTTGCTGCCATAGGCTATTGGTGACCCCAGAGTGGGCACATATGCTAAATGTGTTTATTATAGGCTAATCGTGACATCAGGAGTGGGCACATATGCTGAATGTGTTTATTATAGGCTATTGGTGACCCCAGGAGTGGGCACATATGCTAAATGTGTTTATTATAGGCTAATCGTGACCCCAGAGTGGGCACATATGCTAAATATGTTTATTATAGGCTATTGGTGACCCCAGAGAGGGCACATATGCTAAATGTGTTTATTATAGGCTATTGGTGACCCCAGAACTCCGCTAAGACCGGTCCCAAGCCCGGCTGTAAAAGGAGGAGGGTCTGGCTGAACCTGAGTGCTTCATGCGTCTCCGGAAGTAGTGGGTAACCGTGAATCAGCCAGACGGCCTGCATGGAGGCCGCAAGGAGGCAGCCCCTCCACCATGCAAAGGCACAACAGGCCAATCACCTGTTTGCCTTAAACCACGATTACAAGTAACTACAGAGAGAAAACCGGACGGATCTTAACGGCGACGAACTGGCATGGCTTACGGACTACGATTTTATGGAACATGGAATATAAGAGGCATTAACGGAAAGGAAAACGAGTTAGTAGGGGAGATGAGGAAAGCAAAATTAGGAGTCTTGGCTCTGACTGAAACCAAGAAAAAGGGGCAAGGAATCACAGATCACGATGGAAGTATGCTGCTCTACAGTGGTGTCCCTATGACGGAGAGAGCCAAGGGAGGTGTTGGCTGTATTGTGGCCAGGAATCAAGTTAGTAACATCAAGGGATGGAAATTCATCTCAGAGCGAATAATGGTGTTAGATCTGAAAGAAGAAGATAAAATTGTCAATTTTGTCATTTGGTCAAATGAAGATGAGCGAGTAGATGTTAAAGAAGAATTCTTTGAACTGCTCCAAAAGACCATAGATGACTGTCACGATGAAATTATCCTCCTAGGAGATCTAAATGCCAGAGTAGGAAATGATCACTCTAGATGGGGGAGTGGAGTGATCGGGAGATATGGTGAAGATGTTTTGAATGATTAATGGCAAAAAGCGACTTCTCAGATTCTGCAGGGAACAGAACCTTGTCATTACAAACACAAAATTCCCCCACAAGCGTATACATGCATACACAAGATGTGAACCTTCAAAGAATGAAAAAATCCATCATTGACTACGCCATAGTTAGGAAAAGTTCATTCAAGTTTTGTGAGAGATGCCAGAGTCATGAGAGGACCAGAGATTGGAAGTGACCACTATCTGGTCACAATAAAGAGAACAACTGAAAGAACTGCTCCAACAAGGCAACACCGACAACTATGCAAGAAACCAAGCAACCAAGAAAGGATGAGGACTAAAAGCATACAAGCTAAGAGAGCCAGATATTAAGGCTAGATACCAGGAGCTTATAGTGAAAGCAATAGGAACTGAAGAAGAAATCATCAGAGGACACTGAAAACTCTCTGGTGCAGATTTCAAGAATATCCTCACACAGCAGCTGCAGTAGAAGCATGTGGTGAAGTCCCAAGTGGAAGGCGGGGGGACACAGGACACCTTGGTGGACAGAAGAAGTCAAATTGAAAATAAGAGAAAAGAAAAGGGCATGGAAGCAATACCTGGCAGCCAGGAACACAGCTGAAGAAATAGGAAAATATAAACAATATGTGGCACTCAGAACAGAGACCAAAAATATTGTGCTTAAAGCAAAAACAGAAATCATGGGAAGAGTTTGGAGAAAAAAAAGTGGAAAAGAATGCAAGAGAAAAACCAAAAACTGTTTCTACAAGACCCTTAAGAACATGAGGAAGGAGAAAGAGTGCCCACTTAAAATTCATAAAAGACAAGGAAGGGGCTCTGCTTACTTCTACAAATGATATCATGGGCAGATGGAAAGAATACTTCTCAGAGCTCCTTGGCGCTGAGGGAAGTCATGACCCAGAAATAATGGACCTCACTGCTGAGAAAGGAATTCAATCATGGGGAAGATAACATCAGGATGGAAGAATTGAAGGCAGCTATTGAGAAGATTAAGCTGGGAAAAGCAGCAGGTCATGATGGTATAACACCAGAGATGGTCAAATATATGGGAGTCGAAGGTGAGCGCCTTCTACTGAAGGTTCTCCAGGCAGCCTGGTGTAGCAAAAAACTATACCAAAAAGATTGGGAGATTGCCATCATTATACCTATATTTAAAAAAAGGTGATAACATACAATGTGAAAACCACAGAGGCATATCCCTCCTCAGCATTCCCGGTAAAAGTTACTCTAGAATTTCTGAGCAGAGACTTAGAAGTCTGGTAGAGCCACAGCTGGACGAGGCCCAGTGCGGCTTCAGAGCAAACCGAAGTACTCAAGACCTTATCTTCACACTGAGACAGATGAGTGAAAAAAGCCCTGGAATATAAGAGTGAGATTCACTTATGTTTTTTGGATCTGGAAAAAGGCATTTGACAAGGTACCCTGGAACAAGCTCTGGGACTGCTTGGCAGGGAAAAAACATCCCAGCACCCCTGATCAGTGCAATACAGAGTTTTCTACAAAAATGTGCAGAAATTATGTAAGAACAGCAGACCAAAAGTCAGAAGAATTTAAGACCACCAGCGGTGTTAGACAAGGTGATATTCTCTCTCACCTTACCTCTTCATTCTTATGATGGATGATGTCATCAAGACCTGTAAGGAGAAGACAAAGAAGTACTCTGTAGGGTACTGGAAGATGAGACCAATCTGTATATCAGAGCTGGCTTTTGCAGACGATGTGGCCCTGATAGCTAAATCAGAGGCACACCTTCAGTCCAACTTACTTGTCTGGAAGGAAGAGCTTGAAAAGAAAGGGATGACCATCAGTGTCTCCAAAACAAAAACCATGGTGATCTCAAGAGAGGAGAAGAAACACCAGACCATGATGGGTCAGTATGCTTTGGAGCAGGTTAACCAGTTCAAATACCTTGGAGTTGTATTAGACCGAAATGGAGGCATTAAGACTGAGCTGGCTACACGAAAAGCAGCTGCTGGGAGAGGACTCTTCCAGGCCATAAACCGAGGGTTTTTCTTAGCAAAAGAGAAATTGGCAAGAGGACGAAAATGGCTGTTTTACCGCTCTACCTATGTACCAGTCCTGACCTATGGGTGTGAGTCATGGGCAATGACAACAGCTCACAGAAGCCAGCTGCAGGCCTCGGAAATGAGATACCTGAGAAAGGTGGTCCCAGTGACAAGAAGGGACAAAGTCCGCAATCAACAATACGTCAAGATCTTGATACCCAGCCCTTACTAACCCGAGTGGATCAGTCACAGTTTTACGATGGTTTGGGACATGTGTGCAGAATGGGAGAAAAAATCGGGGCCACCATGGCAAGCATGGGAGGCTAAGAACCAGGGAACCAGACCTCCGGGACGACCCAGTGTGCGCTGGGAAGACAACATCCGACAGTCCCTGACTGACAGAGGACTGGAATGGAACAAAGCCAGAAAGAAAACTGCTGATAGAGACGTCTGGCGATCTCTCTGGCAAACCTCTACACCCCAAGGTAGAAGAGGAGCGACTAAGTAAGTAAGTAAGTAAGGTGACCCCAGGAGTGGGCACATAAGCTAAATGTGTTTATTATAGGCTATTGGTGACCCCAGAGTGGGCACATATGCTAAATGTGTTTATTATAGGCTATTTGTGACCCCAGAGTGGGCACATATGCTAAATGCGTTTATTATAGGCTATTGGTGACCCCAGAGTGGGCACATATGCTAAATGTGTTTATTATAGGCTATTGGTGACCCCAGGAGTGGGCACATATGCTAAATGTGTTTATTATAGGCTATACCCCAGAATTGGGCACATATGCTAAATGCATGGCTAATGGTGACCCCAGAGTGGGCACATATGCTAAATGTGTTTATTATAGGCTATTGGTGACCCCAGAGTGGGCACATTTGCTAAATGTGTTTATTATAGGCTATTGGTGACCCAAGAGTGGGCACATATGCTAAATGTGTTTATTATAGGCTAATGGTGACATCAGGAGTGGGCACACATGCTAAATGCGTTAATTATAAGTTAATGGTGACCCCAGAGTGGGCAGATATGCTAAATGTGTTAATTATAAGTTAATGGTGACCCCAGAGTGGGCACATATGCTAAATGCGTTTATTATAGGCTAATGGTGACCCCAGGAGTGGGCACATATGCTAAATGTGTTTATTATAGGCTAATGGTGACCCCAGGAGTGGGCACATATGCTAAATGCGTTTATTATAGGCTATTGGTGACCCCAGAGTGGGCACATATGCTAAATGTGTTTATTATAGGCTATTGGTGACCCCAGAGTGGGCACATATGCTAAATGTGTTTATTATAGGCTATTGGTGACCCAAGAGTGGGCACATATGCTGAATGTGTTTATTATAGGCTAATGGTGACATCAGGAGTGGGCACATATGCTAAATGCGTTTATTATAGGCTATTGGTGACCCCAGAGTGGGCACATATGCTGAATGCGTTTATTTTAGGCTAATGGTGACCCCAGAGTGGGCAAATATGCTAAATGCGTTTATTATAGGCTAATGGTGACCCCAGAGTGGGCAAATATGCTAAATGCGTTTATTATAGGCTAATGGTGACATCAAGAGTGGGCACATATGCTAAATGCGTTTATTATAGGCTATTGGTGACCCCAGAGTGGGCACTTATGCTAAATGCGTTTATTATAGGCTAATGGTGACATCAGGAGTGGGGTCACATGCCGAATGTGTCTTGTGTCATGAACTCGAATTAAGTCAAAGCTAGGTCCTGCCTATGGAGTCTTCAGTGTGTATTCTTTGCAGAATTTAATAGATAAGACAGTATTCAGTCATCTGCCAACAATTTATCATCCTAATGGCTGGTCCATGAATAAACTAGACCGACTGCACCAAAATGTACACCCTTGGAGTGATATATTATAGTGCTCGTAGACAGAGTTCGTGGTTACAATCTCTCCTGTGTGTTCCTGAGCTAGCTCAGTATTCCCCCTGTGTGTTCCTGGGCTAGGTCAGTATTCTCCTATGTTGTTCCTGGGCTAGGTCAGTATTCTCCTGTGTGTTCCTGGGCTAGGTCAGTATTCTCCTGTGTGTTCCTGGGCTAGGTCAGTATTCTCCTGTGTGTTTCTGGGCTAGGTCAGTATTCTCCAGTGTGTTCCTGGGCTAGGTCAGTGTGTTCCTGGGCTAGGTCAGTATTTTCCTGTGTGTTCCTGGGCTAGGTCAGTATTCTCCAGTGTGTTCCTGGGCTAGGTCAGTATTCCCCTGTGTGTTCCTAGGCTAGGTCAGTATTCTCCTGTGTGTTCCTGGGCTAGGTCGGTATTCTCCTGTGTGTTCCTGGGCTAGGTCAGTATTCCCCTGTGTGTTCCTGGTCTAGGTCAGTATTCTCCTGTGTGTTCCTGGGCTAGGTCAGTATTCTCCTGTATGTTCTTGGGCTAGGTCAGTATTCTCAACTCAGACGCTGGGCGACGAAAAAGTACATGTGTCTACTGGGCTAGGTCAACGCCCATTCTCCTGTATGTTCCTGGGATAGGTCAGTATTCTCCTGTGTGTTCCTGGGCTAGGTCAGTATTCTCCTGGGTGTTCCTGGCTAGGTCAGTATTCTCATGTGTATTACTGGGCTAGGTCAGTATTCTCCTGTGTGTTCCTGGGCTAGGTCAGTATTCTCCTATGTGTTCCTGGGCTAGGTCAGTATTCTCCTGTGTGTTCCTGGGCTAGGTCAGTATTCCCCTGTGTGTTCCTGGGCTAGGTCAGTATTCTCCTGTGTTTTCCTGGGCTAGGTCAGTGTTCTCCTGTGTGTTCCTGGGCTAGGTCAGTATTCTCCTGTGTGTTCCTTGGCTAGGTCAGTATTCTCCTGTGTGTATGTTCCTGGTGTATGGGGTCAGTGATGTCCCCTGATATGTTTTTGATTTCACATA
Organism: Candidula unifasciata; assembly: GCA_905116865.2. Classification (NCBI taxonomy): domain Eukaryota; kingdom Metazoa; phylum Mollusca; class Gastropoda; order Stylommatophora; family Geomitridae; genus Candidula; species Candidula unifasciata. The sequence continues at coordinate 131,594 of CAJHNH020004504.1, forward strand.
CATGGGCGTAATTACAGTATTGATGAAATCCTGCTATGTTGGAAGTTTGGAAGGCCTGTAAGACAGGCCTGCGTAATTTGATCAGAAAATAAAGTTCGTTCGTTCGTTCGTTCTCCTGTGTAGAACCCAATAGTTGTCATCATGATCGTCGACTAGGGAATTCTGGCCTGTGTGACTGAAGTATAATCATCACTCCAGAAACTTTTGCTAGGCATATGCGATACCTCTGCTTGTATCGCATATTACAGTAACATATCACAGATACACAGTGTAAAGTGTCACAGATGCACACAGTAACAAATCACAGATATACAGAAACATGACACAGATAAACACAGTGACATGTTGCAGATATACTGTAACACTTCACAGATACATACAGTAACATATTGCAGATACAGTAACATGTCACAGACACATAGGTTAACATGTCACAAATACAGTAACATGTCCCAGATACACACAGTAACATGTCACAGATACTCAACACAGTATCACGTCTTATTTACAGAAACATATCACAGATACATACAGTGACATGTCACAGATACACACAGTAACATGTCACAGATACACACAGTATCACGTCTAATTTACAGAAACATGTCAAAGATACATACAGTGACATGTCACAGAGTAACATGTCAGAGTAACATGTCACAGATTCACACAGTGACATGTCACACACAAATAGAGTAACATGTTACAGATTCACACAGTGACATGTCACAGATACATAGAGCAATATGTCATGGTCACACACAGTAACACACCATAAGAACACAGAAAATGTCACAGATACATAGAGTAACACTTCACATAAACATGTCACAGATACAAAGAGTAACATGTCACAGATACACACAGTAACACATCACAGATACAAAGAGTAACACATCACAAGAATACAGAGTAACATGTCACAGATAAACAGAGTAAAATGTCACAGACACAGACAGTAACATATATCATCGAACCCCACCCCCCCCCCCCCCCCCCCCCCCCCACCCCCCCCCCCCCCCCCCCCCCCCCCCCCCCCCCCCCCCCCCCCCCCCAAAAAATAGCTACTGAAAGAAACTTACATACTTACAATTTTGACTTTCTGCATCTTTGTAATGCAAAAAGAGAAATTACTCAAATCACACACAAGAATACCTTAGGGTTCCACCAATCAATTGGCATGTTTTTTTTCCATCTAGGAAATAATAATTTTCAGGCGTATGGCCTTTTTCCGTTAGTATGGTGTGTGGCCTCCTTTTGCGTGGATCAGTGACTGGCACCTCATGGGCGTGGATGCGATCAGATGTTTTGATGTGGGCCTGTGGGATGGCTGCCCATTCTTCCTAGAATGCCTGGAACAGATCACAACCATTGGCTGGAGCAACGCCTCAGTGACAAACATGTCTTTGCAGCTCATCCCACATATGCTCAATCAGACATGTGTGCAGACAGAAACGGCCAGAGAAGGGTTTGAATGTTATTGGCAGCCATGTAATTCACGCCCACATGTCGATGGGACATGGCAAACAACTTTTGAGTCTGCTTTTGATATGCCTGAGTATGATATTTGATTTACAAACTAATAAAAACACACCATCGGATAACTATGCGTTTCTCCTCCGCAACCACACTGGTCACTCCTTCCCAAAGGGCCCTCACAATATCTAGCTTGTCATACATCCATTCACCACCAAGTGGTGCACAGCTAGGCCAGTCAATCTGCCTGCTCATTTTTCAACACATTGACATAACCTGGAGAAAATATCCAAAGGATGCTAACTACACAGGACCTCTAAATTGATGCTTGCCACTCTGCACAAAGCATGCTTGACTTCACCTTTCTTAACATGCTCTGCGAGTCAGTTACAATCACGGCATGTGTGCAGAAAGCAGCAGAGACTGCTTCCACCTCCATTCTCAACTAGACGTTGTGATTTCATCTGTAAGGCTTTGCTGCACTAAGTGATGTCCATTCGACTTTGCAATGAAAACCCATGCACTTCGTCTGCTTCTCAACACAGTCATCTGTACAGATAACATAATCACATCATCTGGGCGGGAATTGTCATCAATCAGTTGTTGAACTTCTGACTCTGCAGCACCAGCTGGCCAGTCCTGCACTCACATCCTAAAGTGATTAGAATCCTACACAAGTCTGAAATTTGTTTGGACACCTTGACCTGCTCCTCTCCTCGCACAAATGTATCAAGCCTGCACACATGTCCAATTGTGTCTTCAGCTTGCGCCATCCAAGACCTTCCTCTTTTCAGTCTGTGACCCTTAGCTCTACCCAGGGCTTCATGCAGGAGGTGCTTCTTGTCTGCAGCTACTCAGAGATATGATTTGGCCTGCAGAGCCTATATGCAATAGTAGGCAGTGCAAGTACATATCACATACGTACTACCGGGGTATCTCTTGCACACCCAGAATAACCCACATGGCTTCATTCTGTATGCATTTTAGTTTTATCAGCTAACTCTTTGATATGGTAAGCATTCCAAGTATGTAATCTATTAAGGACAGGATCACATGCTGGAACATTGTGAACAGCATTCTTTGTTCCATGTCCATTGCTGCCATCAGCTAACAAATAGTGACAGCAAGATATAATCACATACCTCTCTACTGTCAGGGTCAAGGCTTCTATGTCCGTCTCCAGCTTCTTCTCAGCCATGTGTATTCTGGGATTAAAACAAGAACATGTTAAACATTTTTGTAACATCAAACAACAACAGCAAACACACACAATTGACATATAAAATCACACAATGACAACTGATATCAGAGATAAGTTAGAAAAGAACTGCAGACAAGCACAAACCAAACTTTGGGTAACCCTGTATGCAGGAGGAAACCTGACAAAACAATGCCACCATGTTTCACCAGTCAGCTACACAACAATGTCACCATGTTTCATCAGTCAGCCACACATCAATGTCACCATGTTTCATCAGTCAGCCACACAACAATGTCACCATGTTTCACCACCCAGCCACACAATACCAGCATGTTTCACCAGCCGGCTACACAACAATCTCAACATGTTTCACCAGCCAGCCACACAACAATCTCAACATGTTTCACCAGCCATCTACACAACAATCTCAACATGTTTCACCAGCCATCTACACAACAATCTCAACATGTTTCACCACCCAGTCACACAACAATCTCAACATGTTTCACCAGCCATCTACACAACAATCTCAACATGTTTCACCAGCCATCTACACAACAATCTCAACATGTTTCACCACCCATCTACACAACAATCTCAACATGTTTCACCAGCCGGCTACACAACAATGTCATCATGTTTCCTCACCCATCTACACAACAATCTCAACATGTTTCCTCACCCATCTACACAACAATCTCAACATGTTTCCTCACCCATCTACACAACAATCTCAACATGTTTCCTCACCCAGCTACACAACAATCTCAACATGTTTCACCAGCCATCTACACTACAATCTCAACATGTTTCACCAGCCATCTACACAACAATCTCAACATGTTTCACCACCCAGCCACACAACAATCTCAACATGTTTCACCAGCCATCTACACAACAATCTCAACATGTTTCACCAGCCATCTACACAACAATCTCAACATGTTTCACCACCCATCACACAACAATCTCAACATGTTTCACCAGCCGGCTACACAACAATGTCATCATGTTTCCTCACCCATCTACACAACAATCTCAACATGTTTCCTCACCCATCTACACAACAATCTCAACATGTTTCCTCACCCATCTACACAACAATCTCAACATGTTTCCTCACCCAGCTACACAACAATCTCAACATGTTTCACCAGCCATCTACACTACAATCTCAACATGTTTCACCAGCCATCTACACAACAATCTCAACATGTTTCACCACCCAGCCACACAACAATCTCAACATGTTTCACCAGCCATCTACACAACAATCTCAACATGTTTCACCAGCCATCTACACAACAATCTCAACATGTTTCACCACCCATCTACACAACAATCTCAACATGTTTCACCAGCCGGCTACACAACAATGTCATCATGTTTCCTCACCCATCTACACAACAATGTCAACATGTTTCCTCACCCATCTACACAACAATCTCAACATGTTTCCTCACCCATCTACACAACAATCTCAACATGTTTCCTCACCCAGCTACACAACAATCTCAACATGTTTCACCAGCCATCTACACAACAATCTCAACATGTTTCACCAGCCATCTACACAACAATCTCAACATGTTTCCTCACCCAGCTACACAACAATCTCAACATGTTTCCTCATCAAGCTACACAACAATCTCAACATGTTTTCTCACCCAGCTACACAACAATCTCAACATGTTTCCTCACCCAGCTACACAACAATCTCAACATGTTTCCTCACCCAGCTACACAACAATCTCAACATGTTTCCTCACCCAGCTACACAACAATCTCAACATGTTTCCTCACCCAGCTACACAACAATCTCAACATGTTTCCTCACCCAGCTACACAACAATCTCAACATGTTTCCTCACCCGGCTACACAACAATCTCAACATGTTTCACCAGCCGGCTACACAACAATCTCAACATGTTTCCTCACCCAGCTACACAACAATCTCAACATGTTTCCTCACCCAGCTACACAACAATCTCAACATGTTTCCTCACCCAGCTACACAACAATCTCAACATGTTTCACCAGCCATCTACACAACAATCTCAACATGTTTCACCAGCCATCTACACAACAATCTCAACATGTTTCACAAGCCATCTACACAACAATCTCAACATGTTTCACAAGCCATCTACACAACAATCTCAACATGTTTCCTCACCCAGCTACACAACAATCTCAACATGTTTCACAAGCCATCTACACAACAATCTCAACATGTTTCCTCACCCAGCTACACAACAATCTCAACATGTTTCACCAGCCATCTACACAACAATCTCAACATGTTTCCTCACCCAGCTACACAACAATCTCAACATGTTTCACCAGCCAGCCACACAACTGTAATCAATGGAATTTCTTTCATGGAGTTTCTAGTGATGTGATAAGGTTGAGAGAGAAATGCGCGAGAGCACGAATAACCGCAGAAGCACAAATTGTAGGTAGAGTGCTCAGGTGACTGCACGAGTTTGAAAGATTGGACCATGTTCCAAAACCGGTGTGTGATTCGCAGCCAGAGTGAAAGGTTGTGTTTTGTGAGAGCATGAATACAACATTGTATAACTGAACAACGTGCAGGAGATTGAATTCTACAAGATGACCGCCTAGCCACAATCCAGTCAAGTTGACAACTAGCTTGGTGGAGCTAAACAGCCAGCGGCCGAAGACGCTTGTTTGACACCTTTACATGTGGCGCGATTGAGACGCGAAGACTGCAAAGTTAGCAAATGTGAATGATTGTGAACAGCGGTGAGGAACTTTGTCATTGTTACCTGTTGAATATTTGGACATGCTAGAGAGTAGCGGACGATGACTGGACCGGATTGCCATCTGTGAGTAATAAAGATAAAAACTGCGATTGTGTCTCCTTAATAACATCTGTGTGCATCAATTCATCATATGCGTCAGCAATAGTATAATCCCCTAGAAAACAGCCAGAGCACACTGAGAGAGCAATGTCCCAACAACAATATCAACATGTTTCGCCAGCTAGCTACACAACAATGTCAACATGTTTCACCAGCCAACCACACAACAATGTCAAAATATTTCACTGGCCAACCACACAACAATGCTACCATGTTTCACCAGCCAGCCTCACATCAATGCCACCATGTTTCACCAGCCAACTGTACAACAATGTCATCATGTTTCTCCTTGAGGCTACACAACAATGTCACCATGTTTCCCCTTTCAGCTACACAACAAGAATTTGAGAGTATAGGAATGAAAAAGTGTGCTATACCTTATGTGAGAGTGCAGGGATGACAAAGTGGCTATCTCTTTTGTGACAGTGCAGGATAAACAAAGTGGCTATACTTTATTTGAGAGTGCAGGAATGACAAAGTGGCTATCTCTTATGTGAGAGCTGTTGTGTGCCGATTTGTATGGAATCAGAAGGGTTGTAACACTGATGGGGACAATGTCGTGTAAACTGTCTTTTCGTGAGTATTCTGGAATGTCCGGTGACCTGAGTCAATGGCTTAAGCCTGGAGATGTCAGTTAGGCTTGAGTCAATATTATTACAAGTGGGTGATAACACGGCTGGATAGACCAGTGGATTCACAAAGTTATCAGCCCAGTTTGGGCTAATTATCATATTTAGTGTGTGGATAGCAGCTTTCGTACGGAAAGGTATTGGGTACTTAGTGAAGGGGAATCAAGCTTAACTGGACGTCTCGTGTGCACAGAGGCTCACAAGAGACAGGCGTGTGTATATAATGGGGTTGAGTTCAGTGAGAGACAGAGAGAGGTCTGCTAGAACACGTCGAGAGAACAGTCAAGTTGAGAACGTTCGAGGCGGAAGCACTCGTGAGAGACTGGTCTAGAGGACAGTCGAGAGAAGTCCAGTTGGCAGAGTTAGGCCTAGAGAGTTGGACTACTAGAACAAGCTGTCTTGGGTACGACACATGTGAGGTGAAACAAGACAGCAGAGATGTCGGTGACAGCTATCTGCTGAAGAGAACACAGGCTTGGAGTCCTGCTGGTCATCGGGGTTCCTTCAACGAGGCTGATGTACTGTATGCACATACTGGAGAATTGGAAGTTTTCCAGTCAGCCGATGTGACAGTGTCTGCTACGTATGGAGCAACGGAGGTCAAGTTGAGTAGGAGATGTAACCTGTTTATCCATACATTGAGCCCTGAAGTGAGCGGACCTGGACACTGTAGCGGTCGGCTCAGCATGTAGTGGCAGCTAGTATAGGCTGTCAGAGAGAGCCCCGCTGTGTCAGTTGGAGCGAGCCAAGTGAGGGGACCTGGACACTGTAGCAGTCAGCTCAGCATGTAGTGGCAGCTAGTATAGGCTGTCAGAGAGAGCCCCGCTGTGTCAGTTTGAGCGAGCCAAGTGAGGGACATTCATTTCACAATCAACCAGTGACATGTATAGTTACTTCGCTTGCATTATTATATGTATGGGTTTGCCTATGCCCACTAGAAATTGTGACAATAAATGTGCATATATGGCGGCAACATGTTGTTGAGTTTTCCTGACAGTTTTGTGCGCAAGTTGAGTACAAGAGTTGGAGTGTGAATCATATCCTGGACACTTGTGCTGTCTGCCCATGAAGCAACTTTAGCAACAACAAGAGTGTTGGAATTACATGACAAAATGGCTACCTCTTATTAAAAAGTGCATGTATGACAAAGTGACTATCCCTTATCTGAGAGTGCAGGTATGACAGTGGCTATCCCTTATGAAAAGTTTAGTATTGACAAACCTGTCAGTACCCACCTGTAAATCTGAACATCTATCTCTCTGATTGGACGAGCAGATATTTCACCTCTTTTGCAAAACTGGATCACCTGTCAATATTACAACATGAAATCAGTGAACTGCAGTCGACAATTTCCACACAGCCGCAGTCATGGTAACATGATGCCAAAATCAGCAGCAGGTCAGGCTCACTGTTCATTTAAAGATCATCTACATTGAACATGACCATAAGGTACCTCAAAGACAAATAAAAGACATCTTACAATTATTCCAATACAATGATCATGGGAGACTCAACCAATATAATCTAGCATCCCAATATCAACATGGGAGACTCAAGCAATATAATCTAGCATCCCAATATCAACATGGGAGACAACCAATATAATCTAGCATCCCAATATCAACATGGGAGGCTCAAGCAATATAATCTAGCATCCCAATATCAACTTGGGAGACAACCAATATAATCTAGTATCCCAATATCAACATGGGAGACTCAAGCAATATAATCTAGCATCCCAATATCAACATGGGAGACTCAAGCAATATAATCTAGCATCCCAATATCAACATGGGAGACTCAAGCAATATAATCTAGCATCCCAATATAAACATGGGAGACTCAAACAATATAATCTAACATCCCAATATCAACATGGGAGACTCAAGCAATATAATCTAATATCCCAATATCAACATGGGAGACAACCAATATAATCTAACATCCCAATATCAACATGGGAGACAACCAATATAATCTAACATCCCAATATCAACATGGAGGGTCAACCAATATAATCTAACATCCCAATATCAACATGGAGGGTCAACCAATATAATCTAACATCCCAATATCAACATGGAGGGTCAACCAATATAATCTAACATCCCAATATCAACATGGGAGACAACCAATATACTCAAGCAATATAATCTAACATCCCAATATCAAAATGGGAGACAACCAATATAATCTAACATCCCAATATCAACATGGGAGACAACCAATATGATCTAACATCCCAATATCAACATGGAGGGTCAACCAATATAATCTAACATCCCAATATCAACATGGAGGGTCAACCAATATAATCTAACATCCCAATATCAACATGGAGGGTCAATCAATAATATATAACATCCCAATATCAACATGGGAGACAACCAATATAATCCAACATCCCAATATCAACATGGGAGACAACCAATATAATCTAACATCCCAATATCAACATGGAGGGTCAACCAATATAATCTAACATCCCAATATCAACATGGAGGGTCAACCAATATAATCTAACATCCCAATATCAACATGGGAGACAACCAATATAATCTAGCATCCCAATATCAACATGGGAGACAACCAATATAATCTAGCATCCCAATATCAACATGGGAGACTCAAGCAATATAATCTAACATCCCAATATCAACATGGGAGACTCAAGCAATATAATCTAACATCCCAATATCAACATGGGAGACAACCAATATAATCTAACATCCCAATATCAACATGGGAGACAACCAATATAATCTAACATCCCAATATCAACATGGGAGACAACCAATATAATCTAACATCCCAATATCAACATGGGAGACAACCAATATAATCTAACATCCCAATATCAACATGGGAGACAACCAATATAATCTAACATCCCAATATTAACATGGGAGACTCAAGCAATATAATCTAACATCCCAATCAACATGGGAGACTCAAGCAATATAATCTAACATCCCAATATCAACATGGGAGACAACCAATATAATCTAACATCTAAATATTAACATGGGAGACAACCAATATAATCTAACATCCCAATGTCAACATGGGAGACAACCAATATAATCTAACATCCGAATATCAACATGGGAGACAACCAATATAATCTAGCATCCCAATATTAACATGAGAGACAACCAATATAATCTAACATCCCAATCAACATGGGAGACAACCAATATAATCTAGCATCCCAATCAACATGGGAGACAACCATATAATCTAGCATCCCAATATTAACATGGGAGACAACCAATATAATCTAGCATCCCAATATTAACATGGGAGACAACCAATATAATCTAGCATCCCAATCAACATGGGAGACAACCAATATAATCTAGCATCCCAATATCAACATGGGAGACAACCAATATAATCTAGCATCCCAATCAACATGGGAGACAACCAATATAATCTAACATCCGAATATTAACATGGGAGACAACCAATATAATCTAGCATCCCAATCAACATGGGAGACAACCAATATAATCTAGCATCCCAATATTAACATGGGAGACAACCAATATAATCTAACATCACAATCAACATGGGAGACAACCAATATAATCTAACATCCCAATCAACATGGGAGACAACCAATATAATCTAACATCCCAATATCAACATGGGAGACAACCAATATAATCTAACATCCCAATATCAACATGGGAGACAACCAATATAATCTAACATCCCAATATCAACATGGGAAACAACCAATATAATCTAGCATCCCAATCAACATGGGAGACAACCAATATAATCTAGCATCCCAATCAACATGGGAGACAACCAATATAATCTAACATCCCAATATCAACATGGGAGACAACCAATATAATCTAACATCCCAATATCAACATGGGAAACAACCAATAAAATCTAAAATCCCAATATCAACATGGGAGACAACCAATATAATCTAGCATCCCAATATTAACATGGGAGACAACCAATATAATCTAACATCCCAATATCAACATGGGAGACAACCAATATAATCTAACATCCCAATATCAACATGGGAGACAACCAATATAATCTAGCATCCCAATCAACATGGGAGACAACCAATATAATCCAACATCCCAATATCAACATAGGAGACAACCAATATAATCTAACATCCCAATATCAACATGGGAGACAACCAATATAATCTAACATCCCAATATCAACATGGGAGACAACCAATATAATCTAACATCCCAATATCAACATGGGAGACAACCAATATAATCTAACTTCCCAATATCAACATGGGAGACAACCAATATAATCTAACATCCCAATCAACATGGGAGACAACCAATATAATCTAACATCCTAATATCAACATGGGAGACTCAAGCAATATAATCTAACATCCCAATCTCAACATGGGAGGCTCAACCAATATAATCTTACATCCCAATAACAACATGGGTGACAACCAATATAATCTAACATCCCAATCAACATGGGAGACAACCAATATAATCTAACATCCCAATCAACATGGGAGACTCAAGCAATATAATCTAACATCCCAATATCAACATGGGAGACAACCAATATAATATAACATCCCAATATTAACATGGGAGACAACCAATATAATCTAGCATCCCAATCAACATGGGAGACAACCAATATAATCTAGCATCCCAATCAACATGGGAGGCTCAACCAATATAATCTAACATCCCAATATCAACATGGGAGACTCAAGCAATATAATCTAGCATCCCAATCAACATGGGAGGCTCAACCAATATAATCTAACATCCCAATATCAACATGGGAGACTCAAGCAATATAATCTAGCATCCCAATATCAACATGGGAGTTAGTTAGTTAGTTATTCCTCTTGTGCCAAAGATGGCGCATAGGGCAGAGGTCATAGCTTTCCACGTCTGTCGGTTCTTTGCCACTTGATGTAGGTCTTGAGTGCGACTGAGACCTATGGTTGAGCTCTCCCTTGTGATGGTTCTACGGAGAGTTTCTTTTGGTCTTCCCTGTTTTCTTTTACCCTCTGGTGACCATATGAAGGCTTGGTGGGGAAGTCTCTGTATGTCCATTCTGAGTACGTGACCGATGTAATTCCAGCGACGCTTTCTAATAAAATCAGACACATATTTTTGTTTTGTTTCCTGTCTTATAGATGTATTGGACCTAAAGTCCGACCAGTGAACATTCAATAGCTTTCGGAGGCATCTATTCTCGAAAGCGACTAGTTTCTTATCGATTGATACTGATGATTTCCAACTCTCACAACCATAAGTTAGCACTGGGATCACACAGGAATTGAAGACCTTAAGTTTCGTGTTGTTGCTGAGTGATCTTGACTTCCAAATGTTTGACAGTTTGTTAAAGGCACTTGATGCTAACGCGATTCGAGTCGTTATTTCTGATGTTGTATCTCCCGCAGAGGTTATCTTGCTCCCTAAGTATGTGAAGCTGGTGATTTTTTCAAGAACAATATCCTTTAGTTTGATGTCTTTCGACTCGTTGGTAAGATCGATGATTTTTGTTTTGGCTGCGTTGACCTGAAGGCCGATTTGGCTTGAAATATTCTGGAGGCGGTCCATTTTTTCCTGAGCTTCTAGATGTGTTGTGCTCAGGAGTGCTAGGTCGTCAGCAAAGTCAAGATCTTCGAGAACTTTGTCGACCCATTTGATGCCTAGATGTGTGTCCTGTGGGAGGCTCAAGCAATATAATCTAGCATCCCAATATCAACATGGAAGGCTCAACCAATATAATCTAGCATCCCAATATCAACATGGGAGGCTCAACCAATATAATCTAACATCCCAATATCAACATGGGAGACAACCAATATAATCTAACATCCCAATCAACATGGGAGACAACCAATATAATCTAACATCCCAATATCAACATGGGAGACAACCAATATAATATAACATCCCAATCAACATGGGAGACAACCAATATAATCTAACATCCCAATCAACATGGGAGACTCAAGCAATATAATCTAACATCCCAATATCAACATGGGAGACTCAAGCAATATAATCTAACATCCCAATATCAACATGGGAGACTCAAGCAATATAATCTAACATCCCAATATCAACATGGGAGACTCAAGCAATATAATCTAACATCCCAATCAACATGGGAGACAACCAATATAATCTAACATCCTAATATCAACATTAGGAGACAACCAATATAATCTAACATCTCAATATCAACATGGGAGGCTCAACCAATATAATCTAACATCCCAATATCAACATGGGAGACAACCAATATAATCTAACATCCCAATCAACATGGGAGTCAACCAATATAATCTAACATCCCAATATCAACATGGGAGACAACCAATATAATCTAACATTCCAATATCAACATGGGAGACAACCAATATAATCTAACATCCCAATATCAACATGGGAGGCTCAACCAATATAATCTAACATCCCAATATCAACATGGGAGACAACCAATATAATCTAACATTCCAA
>CAJHNH020004504.1:144305-178700 GCA_905116865.2 Candidula unifasciata
TCCACACCACCAGTTTCCGACAAGCAACTTTTGCTACCCACCAGTTCTAACCAACACAGAAACCTCCCACAATTTTCACACCACAAGGGATTCACTACCCCCATTTGAAAACACAAAAATGTTTCCCACCACACACTGGGGCACAACCAAGTTCATCCCCACGCTGAAAACACAATAACATAATCACAATTCACAGCCGACACAAGAATAACTAACACAAATTCACACAGTTGGGACACAACAACAATTTTCACCTACACAGTTTCCAAAACCCAACAATTTTGAACACACCCAAAAGTTTCTACCCACAATAATTAAACACACCCCCAAAATCTAAACACAAACAATTTTGGGACAACCCAAAAAAGTTTGGGACACAAGCAATATTAAACCAACCCACCAAATTTCAAACACAACAAAAGTTCCTCCACACAGCCCGGGACACACCGCAAACAATTTTAAACACAACAATTATACACACAAGCAACAAGTAATCACTAAATGTAATCACTACCTCACACAGTTTCTGGCGACACAAGCAATAATGTAATCACTACCTCACACAGTTTCTGGGGACACAAGCAACAATGTAATCACTACCTCACACAGTTTCTGGCGACACAAGCAACAATGTAATCACTACCTCACACAGTTTCTGAGGACACAAGCAATAATGTAATCACTACCTCACACAGTTTCTGGGGACACAAGCAACAATGTAATCACTACCTCACACAGTTTCTGAAGACACAAGCAACAATGTAATCACTACCTCACACAGTTTCTGGCGACACAAGCAACAATGTAATCACTACCTCACACAGTTTCTGGCGACACAAGCAATAATGTAATCACTACCTCACACAGTTTCTGGCGACACAAGCAATAATGTAATCACTACCTCACAGTTTCTGAAGACACACACAGTAATCACTACCTCACACAGTTTCTGAAGACACAAGCAACAATGTAATCACTACCTCACACAGTTTCTGAAGACACAAGCAACAATGTAATCACTACCTCACACAGTTTCTGAAGACACAAGCAACAATGTAATCACTACCTCACACAGTTTCTGGCGACACAAGCAACAATGTAATCACTACCTCACACAGTTTCTGAAGACACAAGCAATAATGTAATCACTACCTCACACAGTTTCTGGGGACACAAGCAATAAGTCACAGTTTCTGAAGACACAAGCAACAATGTAATCACTACCTCACACAGTTTCTGACGACACAAGCAACAATGTAATCATCACTACCTCACACAGTTTCTGTAATCACGACACAAGCACAAGCACAATGTAATCACTACCTCACACAGTTTCTGGCGACACAAGCAATAATGTAATCACTACCTCACACAGTTTCTGGCGACACAAGCAATAATGTAATCACTACCTCACACAGTTTCTGGCGACACAAGCAACAATGTAATCACTACCTCACACAGTTTCTGGCGACACAAGCAATAATGTAATCACTACCTCACACAGTTTCTGAAGACACAAGCAACAATGTAATCACTACATCACAGTTTCTGGGGACACAAGCAACAATGTAATCACTACCTCACACAGTTTCTGGCGACACAAGCAACAATGTAATCACTACCTCACACAGTTTCTGGCGACACAAGCAACAATGTAATCACTACCTCACACAGTTTCTGGCGACACAAGCAACAATGTAATCACTACCTCACACAGTTTCTGGCGACACAAGCAACAATGTAATCACTACCTCACACAGTTTCTGGGGACACAAGCAACAATGTAATCACTACCTCACACAAGACACAAGCAACAATGTAATCACTACCTCACACAGTTTCTGGCGACACAAGCAACAATGTAATCACTCACTTTCCGACACAAGCAACAGTTTCTGAAGACACAAGCAACAATGTAATCACTACCTCACACAGTTTCTGGCGACACAAGCACAACAAGAGACACTACATCAACACAATGTAATCACTACCTCACACAGTTTCTGGCGACACAAGCTCAACAATGTAATCACTGTAACCTCACACAGTTTCTGGAGACACAAGCAATAATGTAATCACTACCTCACACAGTTTCTGGCGACACAAGCAATAATGTAATCACTACCTCACACAGTTTCTTGAAGACACAAGCAACAATGTAATCACTACCTCACACAGTTTCTGGCGACACAAGCAACAATGTAATCACTACCTCACACAGTTTCTGGCGACACAAGCAACAATGTAATCACTACCTCACACAGTTTCTGGCGACACAAGCAACAATGTAATCACTACCTCACACAGTTTCTGGCGACACAAGCAACAATGTAATCACTACCTCACACAGTTTTTTGAAGACACAAGCAACAATGTAATCACTACCTCACACAGTTTTCTGGTGACACAAGCAACAATGTAATCACTACCTCACAAGCACAAGCAAATGTAATCACTACCTCACACAGTTTCTGGCGACACAAGCAACAATGTAATCACTACCTCACACAGTTTCTGAAGACACAAGCAACAATGTAATCACTACCTCACACAGTTTCTGGCGACACAAGCAACAATGTAATCACTACCTCACACAGTTTCTGAAGACACAAGCAACAATGTAATCACTACCTCACACAGTTTCTGGCGACACAAGCAACAATGTAATCACTACCTCACACAGTTTCTGAAGACACAAGCAACAATGTAATCACTACCTCACACAGTTTCTGGCGACACAAGCAACAATGTAATCACTACCTCACACAGTTTCTGGCGACACAAGCAACAATGTAATCACTACCTCACACAGTTTCTCTGGCGACACAAGCAACAATGTAATCACTACCTCACACAGCAAGCAATAATGTAATCACTACCTCACACAGTTTCTAGGGACACAAGCAACAATGTAATCACTACCTCACACAGTTTCTGGCGACACAAGCAATAATGTAATCACTACCTCACACAGTTTCTGGGGACACAAGCAACAATGTAATCACTACCTCACACAGTTTCTGGGGACACAAGCAACAATGTAATCACTACCTCACACAGTTTCTGGCGACACAAGCAACAATGTAATCACTACCTCACACAGTTTCTGGGACACAAGCAACATGTAATCACTACCTCACACAGTTTCTTTCTGACACAAGCAACAATGTAATCACTACCTCACACAGTTTCTGGCGACACAAGCAACAATGTAATCAATCAGTTTCTGAAGACACAAGCAACAATGTAATCACTACTCACACAGTTTCTGAAGACACAAGCAACAATGTAATCACTACCTCACACAGTTTCTGGGGACACAACACAAGACACAAGCAACAATGTAATCACTACCTCACACAGTTTCTGGCGACACAAGCAATAATGTAATCACTACCTCACACAGTTTCTGAAGACACAAGCAACAATGTAATCACTACCTCACACAGTTTCTGGCGACACAAGCAATAATGTAATCACTACCTCACAGTTTCTCACAGCAATAATGTAATCACTACTCACACTGAAGACACAAGCAATAATGTAATCACTACCTCACACAGTTTCTGAAGACACAAGCAACAATGTAATCACTACCTCACACAGTTTCTACCTCACTGACTGAACACAAGCAACAATGTAATCACTACCTCACACAACTTCTGGCGACACAAGCAATAATGTAATCACTACCTCACACAGTTTCTGGCGACACAAGCAACAATGTAATCACTACCTCACACAGTTTTAAAGTAATCAATACCTCACACAGTTTCTGAAGACACAAGCAACAATGTAATCACTACCTCACACAGTTTCTGGGGACACAAGCAACAATGTAATCACTACCTCACACAGTTTCTGAAGACACAAGCAACAATGTAATCACTACCTCACACAGTTTCTGGGGACACAAGCAACAATGTAATCACTACCTCACACAGTTTCTGGTGACACAAGCAACAATGTAATCACTACCTCAACAGTTTCTGGTGACACAAGCAACAATGTAATCACTACCTCACACAGTTTCTGGCGACACAAGCAATAATGTAATCACTACCTCACACAGTTTCTGGGGACACAAGCAACAATGTAATCACTACCTCACAGTTTCTGAAGACACAAGCAATAATGTAATCACTACCTCACACAGTTTCTGGCCACACAAGCAACAATGTAATCACTACCTCACACAGTTTCTGAAGACACAAGCAACAATGTAATCACTACCTCACACAGTTTCTGAAGACACAAGCAACAATGTAATCACTACCTCACACAGTTTCTGGGGACACAAGCAATAATGTAATCACTACCTCACACAGTTTCTGGCGACACAAGCAACAATGTAATCACTACCTCACACAGTTTCTGGCGACACAAGCAACAATGTAATCACTACCTCACACAGTTTCTGAAGACACAAGCAATAATGTAACTACTACCTCACACAGTTTCTGAAGACGCAAGCAACAATGTAACTACTAACTCACATAGTTTCTGGTGACACAAGCAATAATGTAATCACTACCTCACACAGTTTCTGGGGACACAAGCAACAATGTAATCACTACCTCACAGTTTCTGAAGACACAAGCAACAATGTAATCACTACCTCACACATGTAATCACTACCTCACACAGTTTCTGGGGACACAAGCAACAATGTAATCACTACCTCACACAGTTTCTGAAGACACAAGCAATAATGTAATCACTACCTCACACAGTTTCTGAAGACACAAGCAACAATGTAATCACTACCTCACACAGTTTCTGGGGACACAAGCAACAATGTAATCCCTACCTCACACAGTTTCTGGCGACACAAGCTTACTTACTTACTTAGTCGCTCCTCTTCTACCTTGGGGTGTAGAGGTTTGCCAGAGAGATCGCCAGACGTCTCTATCAGCAGTTTTCTTTCTGGCTTTGTTCCATTCCAGTCCTCTGTCAGTCAGGGACTGTCGGATGTTGTCTTCCCAGCGCACCCTGGGTCGTCCCGGGAGTCTGGTTCCCTGGTTCTTAGCCTCCCATGCTTGCTATGGTGGCCGATTTTCTCCCATTCTGCACACATGTCCAAACCATCGTAACTGTGACTGATCCACTCGGGTTAGTAAGGGCTGGGTATCAAGATCTTGACGTATTGTCTGATTGCGGACTTTGTCCCTTCTTGTCACTTGGACCACCTTTCTCAGGTATCTCATTTTCGAGGCCTGCAGCTGGCTTCTGTGAGCTGTTGTCATTGCCCATGACTCACACCCATAGGTCAGGACTGGTACATAGGTAGAGCGGTAAACAGCCATTTTCGTCCTCTTGCCAATTTCTCTTTTGCTAAGAAACCCTCGGTTTATGGCCTGGAAGAGTCTCCCAGCAGCTGCTTTTCGTGTAGCCAGCTCAGTCTTAATGCCTCCATTTCGGTCTAATACAACTCCAAGGTATTTGAACTGGTTAACCTGCTCCAACGCATACTGACCCATCATAATCTGGTGGCGACACAAGCAACAATGTAATCACTACCTCACACAGTTTCTGGCGACACAAGCAACAATGTAAGCACTACCTCACACAGTTTCTGGCGACACAAGCAATAATGTAATCACTACCTCACACAGTTTCTGGCGACACAAGCAACAATGTAATCACTACCAGACACAGTTTCTGGCGACACAAGCAACAATGTAATCACTACCTCACACAGTTTCTGGCGACACAAGCAACAATGTAATCACTACCTCACACAGTTTCTGAAGACGCAAGCAACAATGTAACTACTACCTCACACAGTTTCTGGTGACACAAGCAATAATGTAATCACTACCTCACACAGTTTCTGGCGACACAAGCAACAATGTAATCACTACCAGACACAGTTTCTGGCGACACAAGCAACAATGTAATCACTACCTCACACAGTTTCTGAAGACACAAGCAACAATGTAATCACTACCTCACACAGTTTTTGGCCACACAAGCAACAATGTAATCACTACCTCACACAGTTTCTGAAGACACAAGCAATAATGTAATCACTACCTCACACAGTTTCTGAAGACACAAGCAATAATGTAATCACTACCTCACACAGTTTATGGCGACACAAGCAATAATGTAATCACTACCTCACACAGTTTCTGGGGACAAGAGCAACAATGTAATCACTACCTCACACAGTTTCTGGGGACACAAGCAACAATGTAATCACTACCTCACAGTTTCTGAAGACACAAGCAATAATGTAATCACTACCTCACACAGTTTCTGGCGACACAAGCAACAATGTAATCACTACCTCACAGTTTCTGAAGACACAAGCAACAATGTAATCACTACCTCACACAACTTCTGGCGACACAAGCAATAATGTAATCACTACCTCACACAGTTTTTGGCGACACAAGCAACAATGTAATCACTACCTCACACAGTTTCTGGCGACACAAGCAATAAAGTAATCAATACCTCACACAGTTTCTGAAGACACAAGCAACAATGTAATCACTACATCACACAGTTTCTGGGGACACAAGCAACAATGTAATCACTACCTCACACAGTTTCTGAAGACACAAGCAACTATGTAATCACTACATCACACAGTTTCTGGCGACACAAGCAACAATGTAATCACTACCTCACACAGTTTCTGAAGACACAAGCAACAATGTAATCACTACCTCACACAGTTTCTGGCGACACAAGCAACAATGTAATCACTACCTCACACAGTTTCTGGCGACACAAGCAATAATGTAATCACTACCTCACACAGTTTCTGGGGACACAAGCAACAATGTAATCACTACCTCACAGTTTCTGAAGACACAAGCAACAATGTAATCACAACCTCACACAGTTTCTGGCCACACGAGCAACAATGTAATCACTACCTCACACAGTTTCTGAAGACACAAGCAACAATGTAATCACTACCTCACACAGTTTCTGAAGACACAAGCAACAATGTAATCACTACCTCACACAGTTTCTGGGGACACAAGCAATAATGTAACCACTACCTCACACAGTTTCTGGCGACACAAGCAACAATGTAATCACTACCAGACACAGTTTCTGGCGACACAAGCAACAATGTAATCACTACCTCACACAGTTTCTGAAGACACAAGCAATAATGTAACTACTACCTCACACAGTTTCTGAAGACGCAAGCAACAATGTAACTACTAACTCACATAGTTTCTGGTGACACAAGCAATAATGTAATCACTACCTCACACAGTTTCTGGGGACACAAGCAACAATGTAATCACTACCTCACAGTTTCTGAAGACACAAGCAACAATGTAATCACTACCTCACACAGTTTCTGGCGACACAAGCAACAATGTAATCACTACCTCACACAGTTTCTGGGGACACAAGCAACAATGTAATCACTACCTCACACAGTTTCTGAAGACACAAGCAATAATGTAATCACTACCTCACACAGTTTCTGAAGACACAAGCAACAATGTAATCACTACCTCACACAGTTTCTGGGGACACAAGCAACAATGTAATCCCTACCTCACACAGTTTCTGGCGACACAAGCTTACTTACTTACTTAGTCGCTCCTCTTCTACCTTGGGGTGTAGAGGTTTGCCAGAGAGATCGCCAGACGTCTCTATCAGCAGTTTTCTTTCTGGCTTTGTTCCATTCCAGTCCTCTGTCAGTCAGGGACTGTCGGATGTTGTCTTCCCAGCGCACCCTGGGTCGTCCCGGAGGTCTGGTTCCCTGGTTCTTAGCCTCCCATGCTTGCCATGGTGGCCGATTTTCTCCCATTCTGCACACATGTCCAAACCATCGTAACTGTGACTGATCCACTCGGGTTAGTAAGGGCTGGGTATCAAGATCTTGACGTATTGTCTGATTGCGGACTTTGTCCCTTCTTGTCACTTGGACCACCTTTCTCAGGTATCTCATTTCCGAGGCCTGCAGCTGGCTTCTGTGAGCTGTTGTCATTGCCCATGACTCACACCCATAGGTCAGGACTGGTACATAGGTAGAGCGGTAAACAGCCATTTTCGTCCTCTTGCCAATTTCTCTTTTGCTAAGAAACCCTCGGTTTATGGCCTGGAAGAGTCTCCCAGCAGCTGCTTTTCGTGTAGCCAGCTCAGTCTTAATGCCTCCATTTCGGTCTAATACAACTCCAAGGTATTTGAACTGGTTAACCTGCTCCAACGCATACTGACCCATCATGATCTGGTGGCGACACAAGCAACAATGTAATCACTACCTCACACAGTTTCTGGCGACACAAGCAACAATGTAAGCACTACCTCACACAGTTTCTGGCGACACAAGCAATAATGTAATCACTACCTCACACAGTTTCTGGCGACACAAGCAACAATGTAATCACTACCAGACACAGTTTCTGGCGACACAAGCAACAATGTAATCACTACCTCACACAGTTTCTGGCGACACAAGCAACAATGTAATCACTACCTCACACAGTTTCTGAAGACACAAGCAATAATGTAATCACTACCTCACAGTTTCTGGCGACACAAGCAACAATGTAATCAATACCTTACACAGTTTCTAGCGACACAAGCAATAATGTAATCACTACCTCACACAGTTTCTGGGGACACAAGCAACAATGTAATCACTAGCTAACACAGTTTCTGGCCACACAAGCAACAATGTAATCACTACCTCACACAGTTTCTGAAGACACAAGCAATAATGTAATCACTACCTCACACAGTTTCTGGCCACACAAGCAATAATGTAATCACTACCTCACACAGTTTCTGGGGACACAAGCAACAATGTAATCACTACCTCACAGTTTCTGGCGACACAAGCAACAATGTAATCACTACCTCACACAGTTTCTGGCGACACAAGCAATAATGTAATCACTACCTCACACAGTTTCTGAAGACACAAGCAACAATGTAATCACTAGCTAACACAGTTTCTGGCGACACAAGCAACAATGTAATCACTACCTCACACAGTTTCTGAAGACACAAGCGATAATGTAATCACTACCTCACACAGTTTCTGGCCACACAAGCAATAATGTAATCACTACCTCACACAGTTTCTGGGGACACAAGCAACAATGTAATTACTACCTCACACAGTATCTGGCGAGACAAGCAACAATGTAATCACTAGCTCACACAGTTTCTGGCCACACAAGCAATAATGTAATCACTACCTCACACAGTTTCTGGGGACACAAGCAACAATGTAATCACTACCTCACAGTTTCTGGCGACACAAGCAACAATGTAATCACTACCTCAGACAGTTTCTGGCGACACAAGCAATAATGTAATCACTACCTCACACAGTTTCTGAAGACACAAGCAACAATGTAATCACTAGCTAACACAGTTTCTGGCCACACAAGCAACAATGTAATCACTACCTCACACAGTTTCTGAAGACACAAGCGATAATGTAATCACTACCTCACACAGTTTCTGGCCACACAAGCAATAATGTAATCACTACCTCACACAGTTTCTGGCGACACAAGCAACAATGTAATCACTACCTCACACAGTATCTGGCGAGACAAGCAACAATGTAATCACTAGCTAAGACAACCTTTGGGGACACAAGCAACAATATAATCACTAGCTAAGACAACTTCTCGGGATGAGCAACAATATAATCACTAGGTCAGACAACTTTTAGGGACAAGCAACAATACGATCACTAGCTCAGAAAACCTATTGGGAAAATCAACAATATGGTCACTAGCTCAGATAACTTCTGAGGGGCAGAAGCAACAATATAATCACTAGCTCACACAGCTTCTGCAGAAATAAACAACAGTTTAATCACTAGCTAAGATAACTTTTAGGGACACAAGTACAAGGACCTGATAAAGAAGGAAAAGTAGGCATTGGTCAATATCGTCAGCTGCCATCAGCTGCAGTGCTGTTAGACCTTTTCTGGCTCTTACTATGACATTGTTTAACTGATGCTTGCATGACAAGAATCTGTCAAATATCAACCAGGTATTTCATCATGTTTGTCCTGCTGATATCTATACCGCACATGCTTACGACTGTGTAGGTGTACGGACAATGAGGGTATTTCAAGGAGAACTATGTTAGGGAGGCCTTTGCCAGGTTTACCTGTGCTCTTGATTCCTGGTAAAAGTCACTGAGTCTGTCTAATTCATACTGTAGCATTGTTATAATTTCATGTCCGTTTCTTCCTTGCTGGTGCACATGGATATCATCTGTGACCGACACTGTTCTCCCCAGACCTACTATCTATGCACTGGTGACTACTTATGTGTACACATTGAAGAGAACAGGAGCCAACGGTGATCCCTGGGACAAGCCCATTAAAATATGTTGAAGTTTTAATGCTATACTGTTCTTTCAAAGAGTACTTTGGCGCCGATCAACTTGTCACATTTTGTCTCAATATGCATGTCCAATAAAAATCTGAAGAGAATGCGATATAGGACGCTTTTTTATGAGTCTTCTAAGTCAACGGAGGATGCAACAATTTCCACTCTTGTCTGGAAACTCTCCCAGGGTTATAGTGATTATTTCTTCACTATACTCAGTCCGTTTTGTAATCAGTCCGCATACCTTTTAATTGCTTTTCCAAAGAATTCTATTCTTGGAGTCTTGTTGTAAAAGTTAAAATGTATAAACAACCATCTGGAACTCAGACTCAAATCCACTACCTCTAAGGAAAATGGTTTCATTTTTTAAACAGCTTTTTTCGAACAATTTTAAAGAATAAATAACATTTCAGAATGAACTTCCATTGTACATGAATTTATCCATCTATTAATGGAGTGTATGAGAAATGATATGACATTAGCAAAATGCCTGACTACGACGGGATTACCTTGACAACTGCTGGCCAGACATAGACAGCTTTGTCTGCGTGTGTGGCACCCAAGAGGCGAGCTACTCCCCAAGTCAGTGGCTGTTTCACCAAGGTACTGAAGCCCCACGACAGCCAGCTCTGTGTCCTCCGCTGCTCATCTACAGACTCAATTTGCCCACATCTGAAGTACGAGTAAACATATATGAAGAATGTTAGAGCTCACTGTATTTATTTATTACTAACAGCAGGTATGGCATACAGCCATGTGTAGGTAGACATAACTGATAAGGCAGATGACAGATGCAAATGAAACAGACAAATGATTCTTGTAGATGTAGGTAGATAAATCAGACAGATTACATATGTAGGCAGATGAAACAGATAAATGATTCTTGTAGGCAGATGAAATAGACATGACACTTGTAGGCAAAAGAAACAGACAAATGATGGTTGTAGGCAGATGAAACAGCCAGATGGCGCTTGTAGGCAAATGACACTTGTGGACAGATGAAACAGACAGATGATGCTTGTAGGCAGATGACACTTTTAGGTATGTGTGACACAACTCGCTCTGGCTAGAAATGTTAACTCAAAACCAGCTAAATGCTATAAGAAAAATTACAGAAATATCATCACTCTAGCTGGATGTAACGATTTTAACTGTGTGGCTACAAGTTGGCAGGTAGGATATTTTGTCAACTCTATCTAACATATTTAAATATGCATTGTCACAGGGACGTTTCATAGTCTGTTTTGTACTACAGAATTGCTATTTTTTTTAAACCGTACTGTCTATATATTTTGCATTTATCTATATTTTTATATTAGCTATAAGATACTATCAGCGGTACGGCCGAACAGGCTAAAAACGTATGTCGAAGACATATTGGGAGATTACTAAGCGGGTTTCTGACAGAACAGATCAATAATAGATCAGATATTCATTTTACTTCAAACTGTGGAGCAAAATTGGGAATATAGAAGAGATGTACGAAATGTTTTTGTGGATTTTAAAAATTTGTTTGATAGTGTACATAGAAACAGTTTATGGAATGCTATGAAAGACTTTGGAATACCAAAGAAGTTAATTACCATGACCACACTATGTATGGAAGACATTTGTAATACAGTAATAGGCAGAAAGTCAGACCCTATTCAAATGACATCAAGGTGATGCTCTGTCCCCACTTCTTTTTAACTTGGCCCTGGAGAAAATGAGCTACAGACTGTTAAAACACTGACTGTCTTAAAAGAATCAGCTCAGAAAATGGGACTAGTTATCAAACAAGATAAGACAGAATACATGATAATAAGAAGAGAGGGAAAGGATAAAAACTTCGGCCACATACAAGTCGATAATATGAAAATCAAACGGAAACATATAAGTACTTAAGTGCAAGCTTCGACTACTCCAACATGCTGAGAGAAGAAATAGTTTTGCAATCTAGAAAACAATCTGGAAATAAGATATACTATGTCCTTCAACATTTGCTTAAGTCAAAGTGTTTGTCTCGCAACACTAAGATCAAAATATTTAAAATGTTGATAACTGAAACTTGGAGCACAACTAAAAAAAGATAAAGCCCTTATTTATTACAGGTTTTCGAAAAGTCTTACGATAAACAAAGGAATCAAGGCTATCTTCTGAATAATGGTCCCAAATTATCGAGGCCGAAAATATACCCTAACAGGGCCTCAGTCACTTGTCAATTGAGGACCTCCGCCACCGCCGAGAGTATCTCCCACACCGCTACCTGTGGCCTTGATTGGGGCTAAACTAGATGGCTTGGACTCACGACCAGCCAATAAAAAGAAGAAGCTGCAGGAGATTCGGTAGCTGCTGCTCGTGAGTCCCAGCCATCTAGCTTAGCCCCAATCAACGCGGCGCGTAGCGGCATATGAGATACTCTTGGCGGTGGTCGCCGGAAGTGCGCAATTTAAGTCGCCGGAAGTGCGCATTGACATGTGACTGAGGCCCTGTTGGGGTATATTTTCGGCCTCGATAATAATTTGGGACCGTTCATCAGAAGATAGCCGGAATCGAAATGATAAAGAAGTACTGTCTATATTTAACCCTCTTAGCACGGACGGGCCGATTATCGGCCGGCGGATGTCTGGCCAAAAACACGGAACGGCCGATCATCGGCCCGATCGTGTTTCGCCTCGAACCGCTAAGAAATCTCCTACTTTGAAACACTGGAAGTGATTCATTTATATTAACTACTGTAACAGCTTTACACATGGCGGCTTTCGAGTGTTTGGTATCGAAGTGAAAATTGTTGTTGAATTTTTTAGATAGTGACCTGAACCGCTAAAAGTATGTCTGACTCGTATGTTTCTGCCCCTAAACTTGATGTTGATAAAACATTTGAATCAAGAGATGACACTAATTCTGTTGATACTGATGCAGGATTTAGTGTTAGTAGTAATAGTGGGAATCAGATGGGGACGCTGTTGTGTTCAGACCACAGTCCAACCATGGCTCAGGGTATATCCACCCGAAGGTGTTGACACTCCGGCACATCCATTTCTAGTGCTGACTGATGGTGAAAAACACATGTCACCTAAAGATATTATTGCTGTTTCACATATATATACCTGTTTTTGACTATTGAATTGCTTACAACATTTGTAAAAAGGCCAAAGATCAATAAAAAGATTTCAAATAAAAAAAATTTTTGTTTTTAGTTTTGTTTCAAGCATTGAAGTTGAAAATT
This sequence comes from Candidula unifasciata, assembly GCA_905116865.2. Taxonomy (NCBI): domain Eukaryota; kingdom Metazoa; phylum Mollusca; class Gastropoda; order Stylommatophora; family Geomitridae; genus Candidula; species Candidula unifasciata. The sequence continues at coordinate 157,854 of CAJHNH020004504.1, forward strand.
CAAATTTTCTATTTTTAGATATGCAAATGACATAATTTGCATATTCATTCATTCATTCATTCAGTAGCATGTCCCTCGCGGAACCTCGCTGCCATAACAACCCTCCGGAAAACCTTCCTATCCTGAGCAAGATGTCCTGCGTCTGATACACCCATCTGGAGATCATCTGCCACATCCTGCACCCATCTTCTCCTTGGCCTTCCTCTTCCTCTCTTCCCAGGCATATACCCCTCCATTATTGTTCTCTCTAGACTTCCATGACGTTTCAAGTGACCAAAATATTTCAATTTTCTTTGTTTTATTGTCTTTACTAGCCAACCCTCTTCAATATTCAGCTCTTGAAGTATGGATGCATTTGTTTCTTTTCTTTACCCAAGATATTCTTAGAACCTGTCTGTAACATTTATATTCAAATGCATTTATGCGCTGTTCCGCTTGTTTAGTAAGTGTCCAGGTCTCACAGGCGTATGTTGCAATGGGAAAGATGCATGCTCTTAAAAATCTGACCTTTGTAATTCTATCTGTACAATTCCATAATTTATTCAGTTGTTTTAGTCTTTGAAGAGCAATTGATAGTCGCCGTTTAATTTCTTTTCATTGTGTCACCATTGTTGGTAACCAGTGACCCAAGATATTCGAAATTTTCCACCACTTCCAATCTTTCCTCATTAACATATATTTTTCCTTCTCCACGGCAGTTTTTGTTTGTATGCATTATCTTTGTTTTTGCTATGTTAAGAAATAAGTTATGATTTTCACTATTTCTTTGGAGTGAGGTTAATAAGTTTTCTAAACCATTTTGTGATGTTGATAGTAATACTGTATCATCAGCATAATGAATTTCTGGTATTTCATGACCACCGATGTTTAGGGCATCATATTGTTCCTTGTTTATATCATCTCTTACATTTCTCATTATATTTTTCGGCGTACAGGTTGAACAAATACGGTGACAGCACACATCCCTGGCGGACTCCTTGCTTGATGCCAAACCAGTCTGATGTCTCTCCATCTATTCTGACTGCTGCTTGTTGGTCTTGATAGAGCATTTTAATGAGCTGCACTATATGTGATGGAAAGCCCATATTCCTCATGATTTCCCAAAGCTTCTGATGTTGTACATAGTCAAATGCTTTTGAATAATCCACAAAACATAAGAACAGATTTACATTAATTCTCTACACTTCTCTATTATTAAACGCATGTTGAATATATGATCTCTTGTTCCTCTTCCCTGTCTAAATCCAGCCTGAGCTACATTAATCTCTTCTTCCATTTTCTTATGCAGTCTTCTCATTATAATTTTTAGTAGAATTTTACTTGCATGACTGATCAGGGCAATAGTTCGATAGTTTGTACATAATTTCAGGTCACCCTTTTTTGGTATTGGAATGAAGATAGTTCTCTTCCAGTCTTTTTGGCCAAATACCATATTTCCATATCTTTTCACATAATGCATGATAGATTTTTATGCTTTCTTCTCCTCCCGCTTAAATCAATTCAGCTGGTATCTCATCACATCCAGGTGATTTACCCATTTTTCAGGCTCCTTATTGCCCATGAAATTTCATCTAATGAAGGTTCAGGTTCTGCCTCTACTGTTACTGGTTCATGTATATCATTCATATCCTCACTGTCATTCATATCATACATTCCGCTGCAGTATTCCTGCCATCTTCCTAGAATTTGTCTAGATTCTGTTAAAGTATTTCCCAACCTGTCACAAATAACATTTAACTGAGGTTGAAAATTTCTTGTCAATAACTTCATTTCCTTGAACATTTCGTAATCTCTTCCATTTTTATGATGCTGCTCTATTTTAATACAGCAATCTTGTACATACTGATTTTTATCCTTTCTTGTGTACTTTCTTATTTCTCGTGTTAAAAATTTATACTTCATCCTACTGTCATTGGTTTCTCCTTTCTTTTTCAGTTCCCTTTGTTGTGTTATTAGTTCTAACGTGTATGGTGTGATCCATGGTTTATGTTGCTTAATCCTGGTGGGTATTAAGTCTTTAGCTGCTGTTATCAAGATATCCCTAGCTTGTACCGCCAGTTCATCAGGTGTCATTTCCTCTTGTACAGACATCAAGACCTCAAAACGGTTCTTCACTTCTACGTTGTATGCATCTGGTATTTTTGTGAGATCAAATCGAAATGGCCTTGGTCCTCGGGTAAGCTTTTTGAGTTTTAATTTCAGATCTGCTTCTAGTAACTGATGATCTGTATCGCAATCTGCACTTCGCAGGGTTTTTGCAGATGTTATGCTCGATCTCCATCTTCTTTGTATTAAAATGTAATCTATCTGATTTTTGGTAACACCGTCAGGGGATGTCCATGTGAAAAGCCTTCTAGGGTGTTGTTTATAAAGTGTGTTAGCTATTGTTAATTCATTTTCTATGCAAAATTCAATCAATTTTTTCTCCTGTTTCATTTCTATTACCCAATCCAAATTTTCCTAAAACGTGTCTCTCATTTTCAGCTCTGCCTGTACCTACTTTAGCATTAAAATCTCCCATTATTATTATTATATCATCTGATTAATTTTATTTAATGTGTCTTGCAGTATGGCATAAAAATCTTCAATTTCGCCCTCCTCTGCTGTTGAAGTTGGTGCATATACCTGCATGAAAGTTATGTTTTTTGGACGGCCTTTAAGTCTGATAGTTAGGATTCTATCACTAACTGGATTATATCCCATAATAGCTTTTGCTGTTGTTTTATCTAAACAAAATGCCACTCCGCTCTGGCCTCTTACATCTCTACCAGAATATACGAAAAAGTTCCATATTCATTGATAAAATGTCCCTTGCCACTCCAATGATGTTCACAAATTCCTAAGATCTGAATATTTAATCTTTCAATCTCATCACATACTACTTTAAGCTTTCCTTCATACAGACTTCTCACATTCCACGTTCCTATTCGCATTCTGTTTCTTAGTCTGATACAGTGGATTTCCTTGGTAAAACAGTCAGGATTAACTCCGTCATCACGATTACAATTTGCATATCCATCAATTAATTTTAACGATATTGTGAAAATCACGAACTTCAATCTATATCCTTCAAATAGATATATTATTTCATGGGGGTGAGAATAACAGAAATCTGTCCAAAAAAAATAAATAAAGTAATAACCACTGAAAAAATGCTCCGTGTTTTTGGCTAGACCTCTGAAAAACTTCCCGTGCTAAAAGGGTTAAATAACCGCTTTAGAAGCAGATGGCTTACTTCTTCATTTCTTCAACAACTGTGCCCAGACACTTGGGTACAATGCCGTTCCGCTCAAACAAGAGAGACAGCGCCGGCACATCAACAGTGACCATTCGTCTCTCCAGCGCCGTCTGCGACAATACTTGTTGCCAGAATTGCATTTTTTTGCTCCACGACTGCGGGTTCAGCGACCTCTCTCGGAAAGGCGAATATAATACGGCCGTCTGTTGGTCATTTTCAAGTTCTGATGGCAACCGAGGCGGTTTTTGTGAGGCCATGTGTTGATAAACGGGTCTTTAAAAAAAAAATATCAAATTGTTGCTGCACTGGAGGAGACAGGCAAACAACCACTGCACCATCTCTACACTCCAGGCTCGGAGAGCGCACACACTTTCCTATCTTCATCTGCAGAGATGACACACCTCCATCCTTAGTGATCCACAAAATCGCCTCACCGTGAGCCAGCCTCCAAGTGCTCACCAATGCCTTCTCCAGATAAAAGCCGAGGTGCTGACGACATCACTTTGACGTGACGTTACCACCGCGGACTAACCATCCGTTCCGTGTTCATTGACAGTTTCGTGTTGTCGGTATGTTCCCACAACCGCCCCCAGAGTACTCTCACAAAAATTATACAAATAAGCAAGATAATAAAGCTTGTATATAGGTATACACAATATGACAAAATAAAAACAAAAAGTACAACCGAAACTACTTACATTTTAGCTGTAGTATGTCCCAAAATGTTATCACATAATCATCTGTAAATTGATGAGTGAACTGTTTCCTTTTCTTGGATGACTTATCCAGCAAGGATGTATCGTTTTGGACCTTTTTATAAAAAATTTAAAAAAAAAAAAAAAACATTCGCCAGAGGTAGTAGCGCTTTTGAAGCAATTAATACTTTAGAAAAACCCCTCGTCCCAGATACCACCTATTTCATCAGTGAAATGTAAACTGCGTGAAAAAAAATGCATAAACATTTTTTTTTTTTTTTATGTTTGCAGCTAGAAATTTTGTTTTCAACTCAGTTGATATAAGCTTCTGCATAACTACAAATGCTACAAACAGTCAATACAATTATAAACTTTGAAGGGTATTTCAAACCTCTACGGTCAAGCAGCTGTATGTAGTCTGTGGACATTGCACCTGAGTCAACATCATCATATGCTAATGGCCTGTCCATTTTCTGTAAAGTCTTGTACACAGCACACTGAACTTTTTTGTTCAACTTACTAGAGACAAATCCTTCCGAAATCAATAATTAACAGTCATTTTGGTCAGTTTATATTGTATCAATTTCAAGTACTGTGAGATGCTGCCAGTATGAGTAGACAATGACAATTGTGAAGTTACATTTTGCAGTGTTCTAACCACAGCTGAATAGCTGAGACCGCTACGTACAGACAAATATCTGTAATCCAGTGGTCCTGACCCTCTCTACCACGGGTTTATCCTATTGGAACAATTGTGCAAGTGTCCGCGGAAGAGGGCTCAACAGTAGATATTAAAGCTGACATCTGTAAACCTCCTGACTGTTTCCCCTTACAATCATTTGTATGGTGGGTATTTTTCTACAATTCTTACAGTATGGGCTTTTAGACCCATTAAAAGGTTGTATCTGTTGAGATCCCCGAAACTTAGAGGGGTTCTAGGGTTGGGGGATGTAATCTTTTTCGGGGATTCATTGGGATGGGGTGTACGACCATTGTTACCATTCTTCCCTTTGCCCTGAGCATCTTTATGTGCAAGTTCATTTTCAGTCAGGAACGTTTGCATAGATCGACAGACTCACATATTCACTTGAAAGATCATAATTCGAGCGATACTCAGGTATAGAACATTTGCGATGTATAGTTGCTTAACACTTCACACTTGAAAACAGTCTTTTTCACAAATATAAATACAAAGAAATGTATCTACACACGTAAATCACAGTCCCACTTTCCGGTCACTGAAAAACAACCACTTTGTTCGCTTTACGGCTTAGCCTACGACCTACAGCTGAGCGGAAGTGTGCCTACGCTCAATCAAGAGAATGAATTGTGCTCACTCTGTCGTTCTCTTTCAAGGTTCATAATTACACTTTTTATTCCAACTAACTCCTATAATATATATTTTTTTAAAAATAATTTTTGGTCTTCACAGCTTCTTTTGGTCGAAAACCAAAGCAACATCCTTTTAATTCTACATAGTCACAAACATTTCAGAAAAGACTATTAGTAATCAGTTTCTAATTCTGCCATTAGGCGCAGTTGGGAGAAAAAGTTTACGATCCATTGCTTGATGACACCCCAGGGGGAAAAGAATCTCAGCAATGGGTTATTTTCACTCCGAGTCGATTGCAACGAACCGCCATGCATGGAGAGTCAGATCTTAATCTAAGCAATCCATATCTCCTAAGGTGACCTTTGCTTTTACTTCAGATCTGTTTGCGTGTAGCGCCTGCGTGGGTAGTTGTTCTGGCTGTATTCTAGCTATATGACCAAATCCATTTGGTCTTCTGTTTCTCAAAGAATTTGCTGCATAGTGTTGTTATCACAGTTTGTATGATAATATCATTTCTAACTTTGTCTCAGTGGGTTAAACTGGCAGCTGTTCTGACCCCTAAACCCATCAAGTAACTAGTTTACATGACAATCTGACATCTGTGTGATCCAAATTCACCCAACACTACGACAAAACATACTATTTGCCCAATTTTTTTTTTTCTGCAAAAAGTCATAGCAGCATATTTCTCAGAGGCTAGTCTGGTGTAGGTATGGGACAGCCAGTATGATAGTAGTGAATTTTTCGTATCTGCCCTTACATGACCAAGACATGCCTCTGGAGTTTACGGAGACAACCTGACGACGGTAGGAAGTCATAACTCACTGAGTGGTTTGCTTTCAAAGTCACCAGTCCGGTAAGACCAGGGACTGAACTGCTTACTGAAACAAAATCATCGAGAGATCGACACAGAGAGGTTTTGCTTTCCGGACGTGAAACTGCAGACTAGAGACTTAGGTGCTTTCGTCTTTATTCACCCCACACACGGGAAATCAACAGCTGACGGGATAGATGACTATTTCAGGGGGTGATATCATTTCATTTGCCGTGCAAGTGCGAGCTTTTTGAGCTGTGTTTTTGTGTGGCATATTTTGTGTGTATTGGTGCACAATCGGCTGCATGTGTCTGTGTATTAGTGCGTAGTTGGCTGGTGTACACTACTGGTCATGTTTTCGGATCTCGTTTCAATGTGAATGTCTAGTGTAGTTGGTATCAAATCTGCCTTACAATCGAAAGTTGCCGCGTTCAACTCCCACAAGCATGTTTTTCTTGTTTTGTGTACATGTAAATTATACATCAGCTCTTCGCACACTTTCGGCAACATATCACCTAAGTATTAATTATTTACAAAGAACATTAGCGTAATTTTACAGATAATACAATTATTTGCTCTACTCCGAATAACTGTCCTAACTTTTCGAGGCTAAGAAAATACCATAACAGGGCCTCAATAATGGTGACTGTACGGCCAGTGAAACTCCGCTAACTGTGTAGTAAACGACTCGCGACAAGTCCCGCCTTGGTAAAGTTGCGCCCGTTTCACTTGCATGCATAACCTTTCGATCGTTAGTATCGCCTTGGCAACGCGCGCCAAAGACTTGCGTAAAGCTTGGCAGTGCCGGAAGACCTGGAAACACACTGGAACAGCCCCATCTTACCACCCTCAAAATTATTTATGTTGCATGACGTCATCGTGACGTCATTAGGGTGAATAAAGACGAAAGAACCGAGACTTGTGATCTTTTGACGGTTAGATTGCAATGTGTTGTGTTTATAACATAGTAACCGATAGTCTGTGCTTCAATTACAGTATAAAGAGCTGTACGAAAATGGCGTGGGTTCGGACCCAGTTAATAATAATAGGAACGCTATAAGGAGTGAGAGGTGATTTATAAAGCCCTCGCGGCCTTTGTTTCGGATAGGAGTATTCACGACTTCTGGTATATTGCTCTGTACATTAAATAATGTTGTATGCTCTGTAGGTGTTTGGGTTTCGATTGTTTAGGATAGGTTTATTTGTCACGGACCTTCGACACAAACCCTTACGACAGACATAATGTCTCTGACAGGTTGAATTGAGCCTCGTCTGTGTTTGAACCCAGCTGTGTGCGTCAGTTGTTTGTAGTGATAGGTAAAATGGGACATTCATCCATGTTTAAACATCAGTTGTGATCGGTATAGTTCTGACAGGTATCTTTTGTCCGTGTTAGAACCTAAGGTGTTGTTTCAAAGTCCGTTATTGTTTGTTGTACTATAGTTAATAGAATTAAATAGCTGTAGTCTAGCGCATTATATTTCTGTGTGTATTCTAGTGATGTCGTGAAGGATATATGTGCTCTTAAATAACGATATCGATTTTGGGACAATCTCTTAAAATTCTGATGATGCTATTGAGATTTTGTCTCTCTCCTGATAGTCGATAGCGTTATCAAGATGGACTCTTAACATTTGCTTACTGTCGTGAAATGATAGCCATTACGCATCGGTCTGTAAGGCTGATAACCTGTCTTACCTGTAATCTTCACATAATTCAAACTTGGACTCGCCCGGAAAGTTATAGTCCCTTATATCTCTATATATAGGCCTTTATTGGACAACATTATTATGTCTACACTTTCTGGTTGCTTTAACTAAACTCCATTTTTAAATGTATATCTCTTCGATATATATTAAGGGAGTTATTTGAGGTTTCGTGGAAACCGATTTACTCCTTGCTCACGTATACAAGGAACTTCTTTTGTTACCAACGCCTGAAGTGTCTAAGTGACGCTATTCTCTCTTGCCGGTCTCAAGCGTCCAGACGTGTTAATCTATGCCTGTATAAATTTCATTTTTCAAGGCAATCTGGAATGTCTCAGGTTTTACATATGCTTGGGTAAGTTAATTATAGTTTACGAGTACCTAGAATGATGTCTGTAAAGTAGTCACTGCTGTAGAGAGATCAGTATCGGCTGTGTGATCACAGCTGATAATGACTTATCATAACCTGGGGGCTTTCTTTAGTAAGTAGTGGGGGTGTCCAGCCAAGTGTGCCTAGAAATATTGTATTCATATACTGATATATTTTGTAGTGCCAATACTTGAGTTGCCCTACTCCAGAGATAAGTTGAGCGTATATTGGCCACGGGGAATCCCTTAGACCAATACGAGCCAAACGACTCAACATAATTATCTCTGAGTGCTGTTGGTTCTGAAGGAGAAATCCTTAAATTAGGCACGCGACAGGAGTGATATGTGACAGAACAACATATCCCCAAAAATCTGGGAGCTCGTCCGGGATTGTTTTGTACACTGTTCAATCTTTAAATTTGCTGGTGATCTTGGCCAGGAGTTGTTCAGTGTTTGTTTTTGTTAACACAGTTGTGACCATTCTGGGTCAGTTCTTAGATTATACTCCTAGGAGTGATTTGTAATCATTGTGGTGTTTTGTGGTGTTCAAGTACATTGGGTTAGGTACAGCCTTGGTTGGTGGTAATAATTTAATCTATTGTTGATTATATTTACATTGTTGGTGACAATATATTCTGTTGTGGACTGTTAGATTGACAAGACAGCATGTCGCAGTCAAAAATTTCCATACAGGAATTGAAGGACATGGCTGTCCAGATGGGATTGGAGGGTAAAGAAATGACCGAGTGGATTAAAACCACGGAACGTGAGATGAGGATGGAAGCCCGTGAGGCTGAAAGACTCCGAATTGAATCTGAGAGGATTCGAGAAACTGAAAGACTCCGAATTGAGTCTGAGAGGGAGTCAGAAAGAATGAGATTGGAACAGGAGGTGAGGTTAAGAGAATTGGAACTTCAGGCACAGAGAGAGGGTAATAGACCCAGATCTCCAACACCTGATATTGATGGTGCATCAACGCACAGTAGCTCAGCTCAAGCGATGAACTTTCCTATGCCAGTCTTCGACCCGAAGGCTGAAAATATTGAACAGTACCTAGACCGATTTGGTAAATTGGCATCTTTGTACAACTTGGAAAGGAATATGTACACGCTGAAGTTGGCTCAAGGTTTGAGGGGTGAGGCATACGAGATTTATCAACGGATGCCCACCGGTACTGAGACTGATTATGATGCATTGTGTCAGGCTTTGCTGAAACGTTTCGAACTTAATGCTGCGACATACAGACAGAAGTTCAGAAATGAGAGAAAGATGACAGGGGAGAACTATCCTCAGTTCGCCAGTCGCCTTCAGGGATATTTGACCAGGTGGAGGGAAATGTCTGGATACTCCTCTTCTTTTGAAGATTTACAGGAGATGATCCTAACGGAACAACTCCGAGAGACATTACCTCGCCCTATGCAAACCTTCCTGACGGAGAATGGTGCTGACACTAACCATACTTAGTATATTGTCTGGTTCATAGGAAGCACTAAAATACAGTAGATTATTTTCGACATAGACGTTATTGTTCTAAATTGGTAACATTAGAAAGGAAATGACTGTGTGATAGGGTTGTATTGTGTCTCAACGATAGGGTTACAGTGACACTGAGACAGAGTTTGCTACTGTGTTCCAGTCAACGTATGTCAGTACATGAAAGGAGTCCAAAGGAGCTATCACCGAGACCCTGCCCATCTCGGTTGTTATCACTACCATTATCGTATTTAAAGGCAGCCATCGATCTTGGACTGGAGAAAAGCCAAGTGTTAGTGTTTTTGATTCTGTTGTGGTGCCTTTGCTTGTTCTCTTGTCCCCGTGTTCCAAACCGTCAGATTGAAATTTTGACGCCGTACATTTTTTATCACCTAACATTTTCATTATTCCATATTTTTGTGGGCGGTTGGCTAGGGCTAAGCGTGTGTCGTCCTAAACATTGTGTAAATTATAGGGTAACATACTTTACGTTTAGCGGTACCTACATTGTAGAATGGCCAGCAAAGAAGTATTGCCTACATGTCTGCTAGCGAATTACACGCTTGTGTAGTTCTGTTTGTAATTAGTTCTTTGTAATCACCGTTCATGCTAACCTGTGTTTACTTTACGGTGTGTAATCGTTCGTTTAGTTGTATCATTTTTAGATTACAACTAACTTATAATATTCAGCTCAGCATCATATGGTTAAATAGCTAGCGGATATGCTAAAATCAGTCCGACAATCGTTTGAGCCAAATATACTTAGCAAAACATTTGAACTAGTAGAGCTACTGAAGGATATGAATTTAAACAACAAGCATGTTGCATCAATGGATATAGTCTCCCTTTTCACTAATGTTTCCTTGAATGAAACCATTGAAATCATCCGGGACCGTATAACAAACAAGAATCTAACATTGGATCTGCCTGCCTCAAAACTGGAGACACTGTTGTTATTGTGCACATCTAATATCAAGTCCAATATCCTCAAGCAGCCTAACCGCCAGATTGACGGAGTGGCCATGGGAAGCCCGCTAAGTCCTATCCTGGCAGACATCTTTATGGCACACTTAAAAGAATAAAGATCTCTGGACATTGACAAATTGGTGTGTTACAAACGTTATGTAAATGACATTCTTATTGTTGCCACTGATAAACAACAAGCAGAAATACTACACACGCAGATGAACCGGTGACACAAAAACATCTCACTGTCCATACAACATGAATGTAACAACACAATCGCCTTTTTAGACGTCCTGATCAGACGAAGGGGAGATGGCACCATCCAACGATCAGTATATAGGAAAGATACTTGGACGGGCCAGTACATGAGCTTTAATAGTTTTGCACCCATTCATTACAAACGTGGCCTAGTACGAACATTATTCAATCGAGCTAGGAAGATTTGCTCCAGCGATACGCTACAGTCTGAACTAGAAACCCTTAAACAAACGTTATTATTGAACGGATTCCCAGTTGGTTTTATTAAACGCCACTGCCAACCTCCTCAACCAGCTACTACAGAAACGCCAGTCCCCAACCAACCTGTCTACATAATCTAACCTATCGAGAAGATGACGTTATGAAACGGCTATACGACAGGCTCAAAACAAGAGTCAGCCAAACTTTCTACGCCGCTTTGCCTATTATCAGGTTTTACCTGTGCCAACGCCCTCGGTGAAACAACGAGTGTCGAAGTACGCCAAATCAAATTGTATCTCCAATTTAAATGTAGCTGTGAAGCTGCTTATGTGGGCAGAACTGGTCGACGCCTGGAGAAATGAGTCGCTGAGCACATTCCAGTAGGGGTGGAAAAAGCTATGCAAAATAATATTCAAAATGAGAATACTGGCCGCAAAAATCACCCCCCTGCAATAGCACGCCACCTTCTAAAATCTGGACACGTGGTGACTAAAGACAAATCAATTTAAATCCTTCATACGTAAACCAATGGTAGATTTCTCGAAGCTTCCGCGATTCGTCACCTGCTCCCGAAACTCTGTATTCAGAAAGAGATGGTTCCGTCTTTACAGCTGCCCTTGTTAAAAAAAAAAAAAAACAGGCAGTCATGTTTGATCGTTGTTGAAATTGTACTTCAGTTACAAAGAATTCACTTATTTGCTTCATTTATGTAATTTTTACTGTAGAATACACCTGACGAAATACAGCGAAATATGCCAGGCAATAAATTGTGCAATCTATTGGTTGTGTCTTCTTTGTTCTAACTTATAATATATGTTTTTGTGTGTAGGTTTTTGCCTGTGATAACTGTGACGCCCATTTATTTGTGTAATATTAGTATTTTTTTTCTTTTTGAGTACACACTGATCATCCATCCACATTTAATCAAATTGTAAAGTAGTACATTTCAGTTATCTAGTTCCACATTTTCGGCCTTTACGGTCCAAACTGTTTCAAAGTTGCTATTATCCGGCTTTAGCCACCTGGGCTGTCATATTGTTTTGCATTAGAATTGTCTATAATTATTGCTATAATTTTCTTTTGCTGTGAGTTATTATTATTTTGAAAGACTTGTAAATTGTGTATTTTTGCAAGATGTCTAGTCTCGCTAAGTTCATTGAGATAGCAGGACAGCATAGGCTGACTGGAAAGAAAGTGTTGTAATGGGCGGAAAAGAAGTATTCAGACTTGAGAAAGAAAGAGGAACGGGACCGAAAGAGACAAGATCGGGCAGATGAAAAAGAACGGAAGAAGCTCGAGATAGAAGCCCAGAATAAGTCAAAATATATCGAAGCTATCATGAAACAGATAGAGATTGCGGGAGAGATATAAATAAAGGAAAAAGATTTAGCGGCGCAAGCATCTTTGCAGTTAACTTTGAAAGACAAAGAATTAGCAGCGCAAGTAACTTTGAAAACAGCAAGACTTATCGGCCCAAGCAGAAAGAAACAAAGTACAGTTGCTGATCAAGGACAAAGAATCAGTCCATTCTGTGATCCTAAAAGACAAATAATTGATCAGCAACACAGAACTCCAGAAAGAGAAATTGACAATAGATTTGAAAGCTAAAGAGATAGAAGCCAACAAAGATGCTAAGGTACAGATGAGAAGGGAGGAGTTATGGCTGCTGAAACCTCTTTTAGAAAGTTTCAGGGTCTGATTACATTCTTCACCTAGGGTGAATCTATTTCGAAATGGACTCAAAATTTTGAGTATATGGCCGAACATTTTAATGTTCCACCTGAATAATAGTCATTCGTCAATAGAAAGCCTTTAGGCAGTGAACCACTGCAATAGTTGGAGACTATCCCAACTGAAAAATTAGATGACTATGAATTAATGAAAGGAAAAATTTTGCAACACTTCTGTTTAGATTAGGGATTAGGGAAATAGGGATTTTCACTATTCGGCCGAAAACTTGTTTGTTATGATGTAGGATATTGCTCAAAGCTAAAATTTACTGGAATCAACAAGTTTTGGTAACCTTGACATTCCCCTTTTCTAGAAACTTCGTTTGTTATCAACAGAGATATATTTTGCAAATAAATAATCTATAAATAGTAGAGAAAGAAAAATTAATGACGTTTTGCAATTCAGGTAGGGACATACCAGTTACACCGATGCAATCGTTGACAGACCTCTCGTAGAGTTCAGGGAGCCCACCGGTGAAAGCTTGACGTATCTGGTGCTTGAGGTGGCTTATGAAGAGGCAGACATACTATTCCCCCATCTTGATGCCCATAGCGAAAGAGTTTAGAGTGAGCACTAACTCAGCCAGACGTATCAAGGGGTCAGAAACTTTAGCAGGGCTGACTCTACGATCTGGAAAGAACCTCAAAGACTGGAGCCCCCCCTCCCTTTTTTTAAAAGTTCAATAAGTTTATTTGTCTGTAAAAATTCTGTATACAATAAATGCGTGTCAACTGTATTGTACGTGTTATATTTACAAGCGTCTGCGGTGTGCGTATCTTTGTGCAGTAAAATTTACAGAGCGTTGCTTCGTGTTTGTATTTATGTTGCATGTGTATGCGTGACTCTGCGAACATATAAAACAAAGAGGCAAGAGGGGGCACGAAAACATAGTAGGCGGACAGGGCGGGGAACGGGGTGAGAGGGAGGAGACGGACAAGATAGACAGGGCCACTCATTTTATCTATATTGCCTTTCGGTCAGCATCAAATGTGAAAGGGTGAAACATTGGATATTTTACATTTCAAGCAATTTATGTAGGGGGAGGGGACACAATAAGGACTTAACGAACCTGTATACTAACACCAGAGAACAGAAAAGGACACAACCACATAGCAGGCGGACAGGGGCGGGAAAGGGGTGAGATGCCGGAAAGGAAGATAGACAGGGCCACTCATTTTATTTACATATTTGCTTCAATTATTTCAACATTTGTAAAAGTGATATTTTGATAATTGCTTAAAATATTTACATTTATAGCCGAATGGCACAAGAAAGGACTTTACGAACATCGCATCCAAAATTAAACAAAAACTTTCGAACATATCAATATTTCCCATCGGAGAACAAAGGGGGGTGAGGAAAGAGGGGGGGGGGGCGCACGGGGCCGCACACAAACAAGACTTTAGAACATATAAAACAAACAAAAGAGAAGAGAAGAAGAGATTTCGTGTACCTTCGTAGTATTTGGAACTTTAATAATGTTTACATCTCAGAGCGAACATAGTGAGGGGGAGGCGACACACACACACACACACACGAATAAGAATAAAAAACAAGCAAGCGTTTAAAAGGGGGGGGGGGGGGGATTGGGAAACGAAAAACAAGTGGAAACAGGGTCAGAAAGCGCAAGGAAGGGAAGGGGACAGAGAAGTGAAACCCATGTTCGCCTTTTTGGCAGTTGTGGGCGAATAACATTCAACCCCAATAAGACAGCGTACGATTTACACCCGCAAAAAAAAGGAGTTTACGTGGAGCTTCACATTATTGTGATTTAAAATTTCAGTTACATATTTTAAAATTGCATGATATGGTGAATAAAACATCATTAGTATTTTATGTACAGGACATCCATGAAAAAAAAAAAAAAAATTTCTCCCCATCTTAATGTGTCTTTCCTTCTCCTCTAACTCTCCTTCCTCCCCTCTTTAAATTGAAGCAAGTAAGTTTCCCAAACTGTTTCGCTTACGAGTTTCCTGACACAGTGAGGATTCCTGACTCATGGCTATCAAATTGCAGGATCGCTGGACAGCCTGTGTCAAACCCAGGTCATTCTCTGTTTTGCAGTGTTCAAGTGACAATTTACTGCCTTTGGTGACATCCATAGGGCCAAATGGCGTCGTGGGAGAAATGTCCTTGAAACTATCCTGAAAGGCGGAAACTTCCCGCCAGATAGAATGACTTAGACTTCCACATTCCACTGACTTTAACAAAATTTACTGTTAGTCAGCAGTGTAACATGTGTTCTGTTTTGTCTCACTGGGACAAAACAGTGCATAAAGACAAGCACGTTGATCAATTTTTTTCTCCACTCCCCCCGCTCCCCAAAAGAAATCCCCCTTTCATACCTTTGCACAAGATGTTATTCAAAAATCCCCATCAATATATTGTGAAAATGGTCAGCCATATGGTTTGGAGTGTACATTTGTTTTTCAAACACAGCATTGCATCTATACTGCCATATCAAAGCACGATATTCTGCCAGTGCCGATATAATCTTTTCTTGATTTTCTTTATTAGTTTTTGGGATTGTATTTTAAAATATGGCTCTGTAGATGTCCGCTTGCGTTGTTGTGTATAAGAAAATGATGTTTTTTAAGATTTGAAGTGTTGTCTGTACTGTTAAACATTTAAAATAAATGTGTTCTTCCGTTTCTTGTATTTTTTGTGCGCATAGTTTGCAAGGTATTTTGCATCCAATTTTTTTGGCTATTCCTTCTCGGGTCGGTGTAAGGTTAAAAATTAATCTTTATGTTATTTCTTTTGCCACTGGTCTTATAAATGGTTTGTGTATGTTTACAAAGGACTTATAGTGACTGGTCCTAGGGTATGCTGTGCCTCTTTTGATTCTAATGTGTAGAGGAGGTGCTTGTTTTGTTATTAAGTGTGTATAAATTTATTTTGTTGTCTGTTGTAGTAGTTGTTCATTTCCTTTCAGATGTTTAAGACATTTCCTATAAAAGGAGGGGAGAGGCCCTGCAAAATGTGGTGATATGTTATCTACTTTCCTGAGGTGATTTAATTTTAAATCTATGTAGTAAAGCGCTAGTGGGTATTTTTCTGGGTGGTTAATAATTTGTCCTATATATTTAAGTCTGAGTGATTTAATTTTAGTGATAATATCGTGTACAGCTACTCCTCCTTGTAGTTTACTTTGACATAATGTTTTTTGTTGGATAGCATATATTGTACTGCCAAATAAGAAAGGCCTTATTATTTTATTTATTTCTTCTATTATTTTTGTTGGGGGTTCTATTACTGTAGCTATATATATATTATTTTTGGTATTACATACGTATTAATTATTCTACTTCTATCAAATATTTATTTGTTCTGTATTTATGCATTTCTAGTGTTTTATTTATTTTGCCACTAAGCATTGTCCTAAGTCTGTTTATCTGTATTTTATTTGGAGGTTTTGGAAATTTATGCCGTAGATATTTAAAGTATTTTAGTACTTATTAGTTCTGGGGAAAAATCTGCTTTATTTAACCAAGAGCCCAAGCCCATTATGTATGATTTATTTATATTGTATTTTAGCACCACTTGCCTTAGAATTCTTTAAATGTCTCTAATATCTTTGTGATTGAAGTTATTCTGGAGGGGAAAAAAACAGTGTCATCTGCATAAGCGATTAACTTTCTTTCTCCCGCCCTAGGTACTTTGGTGACTTTGATATCTACTGTCCTGTCTATTTTTTAAATAAAATTGGTTTTAGAGCCAGCACATATAATAGCGGAGAAAGAGGGCAACCCTGTCTCACAGATCTTGTGAGCCGGAATCCCGTAGTGAGTGTGTGATTTACCAACACCTTGCTCTCGTGGTCCCGGTACAGTATTCTTATCCACTTTATAAATTTCGGCCCCAGTTTACATGTCCTGAAGTTTTAAAAAGATATGTGTGTGATATTCTGTCTAAGGCCTTTTCCTTGATCTAAAGAGAACATGGAGGTTTCACTGTTTGTGTACTTAGCATATTGTATGAAGTCTCTTACGAAATCTCGGTGTGTGTGATTGTGTATATTCCTATCTTTGACGCTACATTGTTGGTCTGGATGTATGAGGTTTATCATTACCTGCTTTAATTTACTGGTTAAATTTTTTGCTAAAATTTTGTAATCTGTGTTTAACAAGGATATTGGCCTGTAGTTTTTAAAGAGGGTTTTGTCAGTGCTGTCTTTTGGTAGTAATGTTATATATGATGTGTTGAAGCTTTCTGGTAATTGTTGTCTGTTGAAGGCGCTGTGATAAACTTTGAGAAGGAGAGGTCCTATGATAGGAGAGAAGTGCTGGTAGAATTCTGTTGTTAGACCATCAGGTCCGGGTGTTTTATTTTTGTTCATTGTGTTGATTGCTTGTGTTATTTCTGCTAATGTTATTTCTGTGTCTAGTATTTCTGTCTCTGCTTCCGATAGTTTTTTGGTGTACTGGAGAAAAATTTCTTGTGTTTTGGTGTCCGTTGGTTCCTCTTTAAAAAGTTGTTCGTAATAATCGTTAAATGCTTCTGTTATTTTTATTGGGTCTGTTTGTGCTTGACCTTTCATGTCTACTATTTTATTTATTTGTTTGTTTCTTTGAATATTGTTTTCTATTTTTAGATCTTGTATATTTGGTGTATTTTTTAATGGTAATTTAGTCCTTATTAGTGCCCCTGAGTATTTGTATTGTTGGTGTGTTTCTAACTTGTCTTCTAGGATTTTTACATGTGGTGAGTCTTTATTATATTCCTTGGTTAAAATTATTGCCTTTTTTAGTTCTTGTTCTTTTTCCAGTCTTCTTCTGTGTGTTATGTATGCGAGTCTTTGTGTCCTTTCACCTACTGAATTTTTAAAATAGTCGAAAAAAGTTTCTATGTTGATTGTAGGTATGTTATTGACATAATCAAGAATGTGTTCTGTCATATACTCTACATAGTTTGAATCACTGAGGAGTGTGTTATTAAAAATCCAGTGTGCTGATTTCTTTTGTGCTGTTGGTGTCGCGTTCTCCGTATTTATGTGTGTTAGAATACTTTTGTGATCAGTGTATTCTAATGTTTCTTCCAGGTGGATGGCTTCTATAATATAGTGTGTGTTTGGTACATATATTCTATCTAACCTAGCCTGACTTTTCCATATTGAGTTTTTGTGTGTTGTGTCCGTATTTGTTGGATGTTTGCTTCTGAAAGAGTCTTTTAGTTTGTTCGCTGATATTATGTTGTGTATGGTGTCAAGTTGGTATGGTGTGTCTTTTGCTGTTCGTCTTTGCTGTGTCCGGACTTCTCTCCCCTTGACATCTTAATTAGTTAGGACACAGTTAAAATCCCCTGCAAGTATTACGTTTTGATCTTTGTAATGTTGTGATAATGTTCCTTCTAGATTTTCGTAAAATTTTGGTTGGTAATCGTACTGTGGGGGTGCGTGTATATTTAATTTCGTGTATGAATAGCTATTGTTTTTTACTTCTATGATGCACAGATTTCCGTTGCCGTCTCTGTATGTATTTGTGATGTCCCACCATCTGAGTTTGGAATAACAGAGGCTAAAAAATATGGCAGCCCAATCAGTGTTGCTACCTTTCTTTGACAAAAAACATCTAGAACGGAGTAAAAAAAAATATATCTAAAAACGTCTAACTTTGCGTGGAAAACAACATCTAGAAAAACATCCAAATGGAAAGAGTCACAAATTACACAGCTACTGATATGACTCACCCTATAGAATTATGTCTTCCTCTTCACTGATGTCTGCCTCACAAGATCCACAGGATAAACTTAGCTTGGATGATGAAGAAGCTTCAGATCCAAAATGACTCTGGTATGCTTTAGCTGTTCCAATTTCTTTTAATTCCCGATTAGGGAGCTGATAAGTGGAACAGCATTTTCCTACTCTCATAAGCCCGAATTTTATTGTCAAGTTAGCATTTAAGAGGTCAAATTTCATCCTGTTTCTTATGTTAGATTATGATATAATTTCTAGCACTGAAAACTCTTTCTACGTCAGTATTTGAGTGGGGTAGTATCATGACAGACGTGGCTCATTCAAAGAGCTTACAGAATGGACTGTTTGCTGAGGCATCTATAAATTGTCTCACTTCACTCCAAAACGCTTCAGTTTCTGTTTTGTTTGTCTATTTAACTAAGTTTATTTTGGTTAACTGATATTCTGCTTCCGCGACACTATTATCAGTAGCCCCTAAAAATTTAATAACCTAACAATATTTAGGTATGTCCTTTACTGGCTGAAGTATGTTGCAGACAGAAAAGAGTGAAATATTTTTCAATTCATCTAGATTTTCAGGAAGTCTCTGCTTTAATTGCTTGAATAATGAGATAAGGAAATCTTGACAGCTTTTTCTTAAGTTATTCTCTTCATTCTCTGTTAACAGTTTTTTTTTAAATCGCTTTGATATCCAAGGTATGGCTTAGGAATCAAATAGCTCTCTATAGTGCAAGTGAGCAAATCAGCTTTAGAATTTAACAACACCAATCTTTTACCAACTGAGTGAAATAGCAAAGTGAGATCGTCAAGTAATTTAACTTTATCAACACGTTTAGATTCGAACAGTTTATTAACTTTTTGCACTTCCATTAGAATAGGTTGTAAAAAGAGAAGGAATGCCACATTTTTTTATCACTGTACATTCCATTTAGTAGTTTAGCTGTGTAGCACTTTTCACTTTGTCTTGTTATTTAAAAGTGTGTCTTCAACTCCAGCCATTGGTTTAAAATTCTTTCAACAGCTGGTTGAATTAATAACCATCTAGTTTTGCAATCTGACAGAATTTTCAGTGGTGTGGAACCATCATTTAAGGCTGTAAATAATGTATTGTATTGCTGT
This sequence comes from Candidula unifasciata, assembly GCA_905116865.2. Taxonomy (NCBI): domain Eukaryota; kingdom Metazoa; phylum Mollusca; class Gastropoda; order Stylommatophora; family Geomitridae; genus Candidula; species Candidula unifasciata. The sequence goes on from CAJHNH020004504.1 coordinate 177,452, forward strand.
TGTCTGACAAATGATTTTGAAAACCAGTTATGTGTTTCAGCAATAAGGCATTCCAAATTCCTTAGTAAACATTCAGATGTAACATGTGATAATGCAAGCTGCAATGAATGACACATATATTTTATAAGTATTAACGATGGGATAGCTTTCTTTAACTTGGCATAAACGCCATTATTTATACCAATCATCACCGAGGCATTATCGGTACCAATTGCAGCCAAATTCTTCAAGTCTAACTATTTGCTGATTAAAAGTTTCTTTAGTTCCTGAACTATACTTTCTGCATCACACTTTTCCAATTGAACTAGTCAAAGATACGTAGAAACTACTTTGTATTGTTGCTGTAATATTTAATACACACACCAAGCACTTTCAGTACCGAAATATCATTTGATTCGTCTATTTTTAGAAATCCTGGGGTAGGAGCCTGTCAACTACTAGGCGCGTCCACCAGGTGGCGGATGGTGCAAAGGCCTCTAGACATAGAGGTTAGTAACGAATATGTTGAATAAGTGGCCGTGGACCAAAACAGGTGATGGTCATTGAGAGGAGGCGAGTTGTTTGGTGGGACAGCTAACTCTATAAAATACCTCAAAAGAATTCTTGCTTGCTACATACATCCAGTTTTAACATATGGCTGTGAATCCTGGACAATCGGTAGGCAGGCCAAACAATTTTTGGAGGCCTCGGAGATGTGGTTTTACAGAAGAATGATTAGAATACATTGGACAGCCAAAAAGAGCAACCAAGAGGTTTTGAAAGAGGCGGGAGCCCGAAGACAACTTACCACAAACATCAGAAGGAGACAGTCATCATTTTTCGGCCATGTTATGAGAAAAGGGAAAAAAGAACATGTTGTGACCACTGGAAAGATATGTGGAAAGAGAGATAGAGGAAGACAACGAGAGAAGATGCTTGACAGTCTTGTTGCATGGCATGGAGGTGTGTCGGCACACGAACTGATACATTCTGCAAAAGATCGCAGATTATGAATAGACATGATTGCCCACGCCAGTCGGCAAGGCACCTGATGATGATGATGATTTTTAGAAATACCACTGATCAAATCTTTTTCGAAGTGAGCAAATAAAGTATTGTAATGAAATATAGGCAGAAAGGGGTTAAATGAACAAGCATACATTTCAGACCACCACACGGCGTACTAATCTATCACTGTGTGAAATGACAGAATGGGTGATTAGAAAGCCATGGCCTAGCCAGCTATGCAGAACACACCGCCATGACATCT
>CAJHNH020004505.1:0-37568 GCA_905116865.2 Candidula unifasciata
TTTTTCTTCTTTTTTCCTTTTTTTTCTGCTGCTTTTAAAATTACAGACAAGAGACATTCGAAAAAGTCTTCACTTTTTATTACTGCTGCTCCGCCTCCTCCTCCTCTCCCCCTTTCTTCTTTTTCTTCTTCTTTTCTTCTTCTTCTTTTTCTTCTTTCCTCTTCTTCTTTCTTCTTCTTCTTCTTTCTTCTTTTTTTCTTCTTCTTCTTCTTCTTCTTCTTTTCTTCTTCTTCTCTTTTCTTCTTCTTCTTCTTCTTCTTTTTTTTCTTCTTTTTCTTCTTTCTTCTTTTCTTTCTTCTTTTTCTTCTTCTTTCTTCTTCTTTTCTTCTTTTTCTTCTTTCTTCTTTCTTCTTCTTCTTCTTCTTTTTCTTCTTTTTCTTCTTTCTTCTTCTTCTTTTTTTCTCTTCTTCTTCTTTTTCTTCTTCTTCTTTCTTTTTTTTCTTCTTCTTCTTCTTCTTTCTTCTTCTTCTTCTTCTTCTTTTCCTTTTAATCTTTTTTCGTTATTATCAATATGCTCGTATTAGGTTGGATGTGGCAGCTTAAGCGTTAGGGTTAAAGGGGAGGGGAGGTGTGGTGATAAGGTAGCTATATTCCTCAAATCCACTACAATGGCTCTTACGATAAGCGCGATAGAACAATGGTCCAAACAATAAACAGTCAGTTTTGCATTCTTTGCTTCCTGTATGGAACCTTGTAATGTGTGAAATAGGATAGCTGTTTTAATGTAATTCCTCGCTCATATCCAATAGCATAAACGGAAAGATGTGGGAGCAAGACAAGAACATTCAAGGATATAATGAAAGAAAAAAACCCGCCCTTAGGTTATGTGCAAACTGGATTTAGTTATAAATAATAATGGAGCAATGCACTTTATTGACATAGTCGTGGTCACAAAACCACCAGCCCGCTTATCTCTCAGCACAGATTACGCTTAACCACTAAATCCTGGCACTAACGTGAAAATCAGAAATCTTAAATAAATCTGGAGTCCTGAATGCAAAAATATCACTTATATTCATTTCTTGGCTCTTGTTTAGGGAATTCAGAAATGATCAAGCATAAATTACTCAGATTGCTCATAGTACAGGTGTTAGCATTGGTAACGCTTTAATTGCAACTGCAGAATGCAACATATTGCTTGAAATGAATCACTTAGAGGTAAACTCTAATTGAAAAAGGTAGTGTTAACCAAAAACGATTAAACCATTAGCAGAAAACAATATCTCAGAGTGTGAGCAAGTGGTTTCATCGCTGCAGCTTAAACCCAACAACGAGGATGCCTCTATAGCCAGTGAAAAGGGCAGATAACTTGTGTTATATTTGCGGGGAACTGATTTGTGCTAACCAGACAATGATCACCCGCCCTATTAAAAAAAAAACATGTATGACTCTATTTCGGATGTAAGATGTGCGATTAGGAAAAGGTCTGTGCCACATACATATACTGCAGTAGCTTCACACAAAAACTTCTAAAGATAATGAAAGGAGCAAAGTACCGATGTCATTTGCAGTTCCTTTGGCTTGTAGAGAGAGACCAGCAATCACCTACATGTCTGCTATTTCTGCTTGCTTACACATGTGTCAATTAAAACATAAATGTACCCCAATATACAATCTGCTCAGACGAGAGTCACGTGGTAAAGGACTTCCGGTTCGTGAACCTCTCAAAGACATTTCCATTAAAGAAATTGTCTTTAAGATAAAAGAGCCAACAATAGCTGTTCTGCAGCCTTCCTCATCTAGGCTGCGTCATCTGCGCAACTCATTTTTATTAAAGAAGAAGTGAACGATCTTATTCGCCATCTGGAGCAGTTCAGGGTCAAAGGAGACTTAAGTGGAACATGAATTAAACAATGGAATCTCATTTTTTTTAAGGTTTTTTTTTTACTCGTCCTTGTTTTTTATCGCATTACTTCAAAATCTATTCCAGTGGAACACGCTGTATACATGCAAGAAATTCAGACAACAAAAACCAACAAGTATCGCTGGCATCTCTCTCGTGACCTGTGGATGGTAGCTCTGTAGACGGGTCTACAGTTGTGAGAACAATACCAAAGAAACTGGACCACTTTCATGCTGGCTGACTACTGTTGGGTACTCGTCAGAGATAGTTGTGAGAACAATACCAAAGAAACTGGATCACTTTCATGCTGGCTGACTACTGTTGGATACTCGTCAGAGATGGTTGTGAGAACAATACCAAAGAAACTGGATCACTTTCATGCTGGCTGACTACAGTTGGGTACTCGTCAGGGATGGTTGTGAGAACAATACCAAAGAAACTGGATCACTTTCATGCTGGCTGACTACTGTTGGGTACTCGTCAGAGATGGTTGAGAGAACAAAACCAAAGAAACTGGATCACTTTCATGCTGGCTGATAATGTTGGGTACTCGTCAGAGATGGTTGTGAGAACAATACCAAAGAAACTGGATCACTTTCATGCTAGCTGACTACTGTTGGGTACTCGTCAGAGATGGTTGTGAGAACAATACCAAAGAAACTGGATCACTTTCATGCTGGCTGACTACTGTTGGTGTCATGAGATGAGCAGCCAGCGTACACAGTGGGCGAGTCGGGACTTGATATCCCTCGCGCTCAGCAAAATTTCAAACTTAGACCCGTCTGGAAAGGTATATAGTCCCTTATATTGATCTATACCTTTATCTGGTAATATAGTCCTTTCTAGACCTTCTAGTTGCTTTGATATATCTTCATTTTCAAACTTGCAACTGTAGGTTGGCGAATTATGGTATTTTATTTAGAAATTCCTGTCAACCGGTTTACTCCTTGTTCAGGAATACAAGGAACTTCTTTCCTAGTGACGCTAAACGTAGTTTGAAGCGGGCATTTTCTGCCTGACTGCCTAGAAGAACAATTGTTCTCAAATGTGCCTCGTACATTTATGTTTTGAGGAGGCGGCCTGTGGTGTCTAGGACATTTCCTAAGCTTGGGTAAGTTGATTATAGTTTACGAGTACCATAAATGATGTCTTTTTAAAGTTGGTCACTGCTGCAGAAAGGGCAGAATCAGCTGTGTGATCGCACCGAGTTCGACCGTTCTTGATGTCCAGAGATATGGATCCGAACCTTAGACCTTCCCCTGTACAGACTAAATAGTTTGTGCTCTAAATAACCCACACCATTTGTAAAGATATTAAACCCTACAAGTAATTATTCTATAACCAAACGTAGGATTTGTATCGACTAATAGACACAGGTAAACTGGGTCATCTTTGGCCGGCTTGTTGCTGTGACAAGAGCAAGCTTGGCGCTCTGGGTCAAAGGTTAATTGTAGCACAACAAAGTGTGTACGGTAAACAGACGGGGGATGGTATGAAAAATATATATGAGAGAGAGATGGGATGTGTGTCTACAAGTGCGGGTGGGCGAGGAGAGTTGATGTTCTCTGTTTTATAGTCTATCTGTCTCCACTCTGGCACTCATCTCCTGTCACTGTTACTGACTGAACAATAGAGATGATATGCAGAGACTTATACTGTCTCATTATCCTCAGAGCTGTCCTCTGAATGATTACTAATGTGGATGTTAATAAACTGAGCTTGACATGTAACATCTGAGATGACTACTAATTCTGAGTTCCTTCTTGATACAGGATGATATCTCCTTGGAAGCCAGGCAGTGAATCAGCAGTCCACAGAACCACCTACAAGGAAGTCACCTATGTCTAAGCCAGTGGTGGGCAGCAGATGGTGAACTTCATTGTGGTCATCAACTAATGAAATCCTCCAGTTGGTCTACAGACAACATTATGGGTGTTGTACCTTCACCATCATTTATCCGGCAGTTTGTTTGTGCCTCAAGTGTTTGACTTGGTACCTGAGATCCTCTTCAGGAGCCTGGGTGTATCTCCAGTGTTCGAGTGTCTAGTGTGGGACTGTCTTGAACATAACAACAGAGTGACTGAATATCCAGGCAGTTCAAGAAACTAAGTATTCAGATAAGTGTGGTCAATCATGGGGTTATTGCCAAGCTTCACTATTAAATGTCCACACTGATCATAGGGATGAGAAAGGCAGACTTTGGAACATTCATACACGTTCAGTCAATTCAAGATCAAGTTGAAGTTTGGTCCTTTATATCACTCTGGGTTCTTGAAGTTCTTTGATGATTCTGTGTTACACGTATTACAGTATTTCTAAAGTTTCACTATTGAATGGAGTGTCACTCATTCATTGGTCTTAGCTGTCTAAAATACATGTATGTTCAATTAAATATTTTCATTTGTGTTAACATGGTTATGATAGTATACTATCATAACCTGGGTGCTATCTTTTTTTAGTAGTGGGGGTGTCCAGCCAAGTGTGCCTAGGAATAATATATATTTTGTAGTGCCAAAGCTTGAGTTGCCCTGCTCCTGAAATAAGTTGAGCGTATATTGGCCACGGGGCATCCCTTAGACCAACGACTCAGCGTAATTATTTCAGTGTGCTGTTGGTTCTTAAGGAGAAATCCTTAAATCAGGCACGCGACAGGAGTGATATGTGACAGTTGGGTACTTGTCAGAGATGGTCGTGAACAGCCACATCGATGTTAGGATAAGTGAGTGAGGAAATAAAAGCTGTGCTGTACCGGTACGTATCGATGTCAGGCTAAGTGAGTGAGGAAATTAAAGCTGTGTTGTACCGGTACGTATCGATGTCAGGCTAAGTGAGTGAGGAAATGAAAGCTGTGTTGTACCGGTACGTATCGATGTTAGGCTAAGTGAGTGAGCAAATGAAGGCTGTGTTGTACCGGTACGTATCGATGTCAGGCTAAGTGAGTAAGGAAATAAAAACTGTGTTGTACCGGTACGTACCGATGTCAGGCTAAGTGAGTGGGCACATAAAAAACTGTGTTGTACCGGTACGTATCCTGTATCCATCATAGTGATCTGCGATGTACTTCTTATTCGTGGCTTGTTCAATGACGACAAAGCAATTACCGATGAACACGACATGTGACTTTTGTTTTTAAATAGTTTTTCAAAGAATAAACACAACTTGTTTGTTGCTATTCTAGAATATTTTGTTTTAATTGGGAGGCGGGGAGGGGGGGGGGGGGAAGGGGCAGCAATTTCGCTTTTTACTTTTCATGTTGTTTCTCAACAAGATTAGGCAACAACATTTATGCAGTTACCATCATAAACCTTTTCAGGGACCATAAGCCCTTATTGCTTGCATGGAAAGCACCTGGTACCCAGTTTACGGTAAGTTAACATGTGAGCGAAGGTAAACTTGAAAAAAAAAAAAAACATATCTATCGATACTGATTCGAACACGAGACTTTTGGTCCTGTAGGCGAGTATCTAGTAGCTATGCTACTGTGGCTCCAAGTAGGAACACATAATCAACGAATTGTCAAGTGTAGCAAACTGACTTATCTGTATTTTATGTTTCCTTTGTTGCGAAGGACATGCGAAAATGTTCGACAGGGCCAGCAGAAGTCGTAGATACTGGGTAGTTCAACAGGCAATCGACGCGTACTTGCAAGAGTGGGACTGGCTGAAAGACTTGGTGCGAATCCCCGGAACCGGGTCCTCAGTTGTGGGAATTTCAATACACTTAACAATGATTGAGACAGTACTGGGGAAAACCAACAGGGAGCTGCCCTTGCTGAAGCCATGGTCGATTCAGACCGTGTCTGTTTAAAGGATAGGAGGCCAACTAGAATGGCAATGAGGCCTGGTGATGAAGACACAACAACTGAACTGGCATTGGTTACACGGTCAGCAGTACTGGACACTCAATGGACTCTTCTGGGCGATCATGCCATTTTCGGTATTCATCTCCGAATTCAGGAAAGTCAAGGCTTCAGTAGCTCATAGGCCTTTCAAGTATAAGCGGACGAACACCCTTTTTAGACTCTTCCGACAGAGGGCATATAAGAAGGCCGGAAGACCGACAGATTTATTTTTGTGCAGCCTCCGTGGTGAACATCAGAGGTTGAACTGGCATGGAGGTTAAAGAGAGCTGCTTTAGAGCGTTTAATGAAAGTGCGACCCTAAGCTCACAGGAGGAGTTGGTGTGCATGGAAAGAGATAAAGAAAGATAAGATATAGTTTTTCAATGGCTGTGCGGCAGAGGCCACACACACACATACAAAAAGCAAAATGGGAGCATTTTATTGATAAGATTAGGGGCGATAAGACATTGGGAAAGTTTTTGAAACTACATAGACAGATGCTCAAGAAAGATCGGCCCAGAGTAGTAAGAGCAATTTATAAAGATGACGGAATGCAGACAAAGAGAAGGGGGAGGTTTCCTGAAGAGATTTATTTTACAGACAGACACAATGATGGAGATAACAGAAATACAGTTAGAGAAGATCTGGCAGCTATCTTTAAGAACAAACTTTATGAAGAAATCATACAGGTGGAAGATGTAAAACGTGTACTTTTCGAAAAGGGCAAAATACACTGCACAGGGCAGGGTTAGATATTCCCACATGAAAGACATGAGTGACGCAGACCTGGTGGAGATGACTGATTGTTTTAACCAGAGCATTAGGACAGCTTCAGTCCCACGAGAGTGGATGCACAGCTACCTGATTCCACTTCCTAAGACTGGAAAGTATTATTCAACACTCTGTGGCTTTAGGGTCATCAGGCTACAAAACACTTTTGGTAAAATGTTGGAGAAGATAGTGGCGGGTAAGCTACAAAAATTTTTGGAACAGAGAAATCTCCTTCCACCAGGATTATGAAGATAGGGAGGGAGACATGGTCAAATGCAGCAACTTTCGCCTTTGACACCTACGAAGGTTTCCAGAAAGGACAGGAATCGGTGGCAGCGGCACTTGATTTAGAAGATGCTTACAACAGAGTCAGAGACAGTCTCTTGATAAAAGCGCTTATGGAGAAGGAAGTCTGTCCTTGGTTGGTGAACTGGATAGCAGCCGTTTTGTATACTCGCAGGGTAACTCTCCGCCTAGGGTCATGGACCTCTGAACAACGTAGTATAGCTCCAGGACTAACACATGGATCTGTAATTTCACCCGCCTTGTTCAATGTCTTTACAAGCAAGAGCTAGAAACACTCGGAGTTGGCTTAATATTGGCTTTAATTATTAGTTGATGTACTCATGTATAGGAAGGGGTGGGATAGAATAAAATAGCTCAAGAGTTACAGGCTACAGTAGATAAGGTGACTGACTGGTGTACAGAGATGAGTGCTGTAATCAGCCCAGAAAAGGCAACCGTCCTGTGGTGGTCTTCGGACAACAGGATTGTTAGAGCTGATGTTCCCAGACTCAAACAAATGGCAGGGGCAGCAAAATAGACAGCAGACTTCGGTACCTGGGAATCACTTTTGACATAAGTTTATCTTTCAAGGATCACATAGAGGCGGTCGTGAAAAGGCTCAAAAAGGTCTTAATACACAAAATATGATGGCAGTGATGGACATGGTGCAGAGAATGCTGTTCACACTTTACCAGCACCTAATCATCTCAGTAATTAATTTTTTATTAGGGTTACAAGCTGTCTCGAAAAATCAGCTAGAGAAACTGGAGCGCATACAGAATGAATCTAGGTGGGTGTTCCTAGGATGTACAACAGACATCCCGATTGTGTGCATGCGATACCTCCTTGCATTGTCGACTATTGCAGATAGGCTAAAGGTGCTGCGTAATAAGTCATACCTCAGAGTAGCTGCAGACAAAGAACACCCTCTGTATGAAGCTTTTGCTGCAGGTAAGGGTCAGAGGCTTAAAAGGGGAAAAATCGCGGATGGCTCAAGCAGAAGACACAATAAGACAAGTATGCACGCTGGAGAACATTGGGCCAGAAGAGGAGTGGGTCAGAGTACCAGAGGAAATGTCTGACCTGTGTAGGGTTTATTTCACATTGGGGACAGGAGTGCAGAGAGTGGCCAACGGGTGCCACGGAGGTGAAAGTCCAACACTTAATTCACGACAATTCACGCCCAGTTGATCTGATTATCTATACACATGGTTCTGTGCTGACAGGAAATAGAAGAGACTGGGAGTTCGTAGCGAAATCCAATGGAAAATCTTTAGTGCAAGACAGCCTATCATAATAACACCACATATAACATGAGAATGGAGGTGGAGGCGGTAACTGCAGCTCTCCTGTGGCTATATTAACAATATGCAAAAACATGTCGTAATTGTAACAGACTCTGAAAGCATTCTGAGAAAGGTAAAGACAAGGATGCTTCGAGCAGAGTGGTAAACTTCACTGGGAAGGTCACGGGTAGTGGGCAAACTTTGGACCTTTTCTCCACGATATGCCAGCGTGATGGGTAATAAACAGCCAGAAGATTAGTTGGATTTGCACCACTGGGTGGTGAATTGATGCATAACAAGGCAGATGCGGTCAAGGCCCTTTGGGAACAAGCAGCGGAATTGGTAGAGGAACAAGATTATTATGGCCTAGAGAGAATGAGGCATCTGGGTGTAACCAGAAGGTCTGGCCGGCTCACTACACTCAGAGGAAAGGCAAGACGGACATATAACCAGATTGTGACCGGTGCCATCAGTATCAGATCTTTGCGCTAGCTGCTGAAGATGAGTACAGAGCACGCATGGGAAGGCCCTGAGTGCTGTGATGTCAATTCTTGACTCACCTCAACGTAACTCATCGTGACGCTTATTTAAAAAGAGAGTTAGTGATTCTCTGCATTGGTGTCTCAAAGGCGCTGTGGTTAAGTCATTAGCCGTCCTTCTCTGATGTGAAGGTGCTTCGTGCAATGTTCACTTATTCAGTTCTTGAATGTATGTTTTGAGATCCCTGAGGTAGTAACTGTAGCTACAGTATTCGTTGTTTGTGCGAGACTATCACGGATAGACAGCTGCTTTTCAGAAGGTATTGAGCTCCATGTGATAAAGGTGATTTGAATGAAGTCGATTAGCCGGCCTTTAAACAGTTGAAGATGTTTAAGTGCGACGAAATATCCTCGGCATAATTTGCCGGGTTTTTTTTTTTTTGGGGGGGGGGGGGGGGGGGCAAATTTTATCTGGAGATTCCCGTTTGGTTTTCATGCTTTCGTGATCAACTGGAACAGTAATTTTCATTGGCTAAATACACAACGTCCTGGTGAATTTCAAAATGATGCAGAGCCGATCAAATGTGTAAGGATCGATTGAGAATGCCAGTCGTGCTAAACAAACAAAACAAAAAAACATAACACTGGACAATGGAAGAAATTCCAGATGGAACAGGAAGGTGGCAAGACATTTGTTTCTCTAAAATGATGTGAAGTGAGGGATGAAGAACTTCTGATTAAGCTCTGCAGAATTTCGTTACATCTTTACAATGATATTTTGTTTGCAAATATCAAGGAGCAACCTACAAAGCTTCAATTTCAGCTTTTTTTTTTTTTTTTTCAAGCGACAGAAAAAAAGTACATAACGTTTGAAACTGATTAATTCTGACAGGTTTCTCCAGTTAAAGTATGTTGTCGTGCACATCATGTTTAAGTGTGGGAACCAGCAGGTATGTTAAGTTCGTTTTATAACTTTACGTTCACAAACAACTAGCATGGCAGCTTTGTCTTAGAGTTTACCGACTGCAAGTCTCGGCCGAAAAGCGTTGGTTGTTTGTCCACATTTGGAATATAGTCTTGTTTCAGATCCCGAGTTTTACGTGCACATCTCTTTTACAGATCTGGATCATTTGTAGGCAGACTGTGGGTTAATCATCTCTCAGGCAGATTCACTGTGAATTTGAAGGGGAAACCCCTTATTTGTCGCCTTTTACGTCACTCTTGTGAGGGGGGAGGGGCAGCGATTGTTTTCCTCTGACATAAGAACTAAATATTGTAAACCTGGATCTTCGTTTTAATCCCCTTTGATTTTCAAAATTTTTTTCCTTAACGGTGTTGTTGCCTTTGGAAATGATACTTTTATATCCAACCCAGAATGACCCTCAAAGCTGCGTTCTGAATGCGCTCTTGTTTGTCCATCTGACTCTTTGAGACGGTAAGCATTCCCCGGCCTTAATTAACCACTGACAGGATCAGGTGTTGGTATAGTGTGAAAAGCATACTCTGCTTTATGTCTATAGCAGCCATAGTCTTAAGTGCACTGAGTCCTTTTTAGCATCTTGTCACAACACTTTCCACATGGTCCTTAAAGGACAGGCTCCTGTCATATGTAATTCCCAGATACTTCAGTTTGCTCTCTCTCTGTGTTGACGTTTCTACCATCTATCGTGAGATTTGGGACATCAGCTCTAACGATCCTGTTGTCTAGAAAACATCACAAAACAGAGACCTTTTCCGGGTGGATGACAGCCCTCATTGCTAAGTCACTCTGTCTACTGTCGCTTGTAGCTCCCCGGCTGTTTGTTCCCTCTCTTTCCCCTGCCTATGTACAAGTAAATAATTTGCAAATATCAGTGTCCTTCAAACTTGTGGTACTTCTAGGCTTGCAGCCTTGATCGTATTCAAGTTAAAGAGCACATGCGAGATGGTGGATCCCTGTGGCAGTCCTGGGGTCAAACTTTATGGTTCTCAGGTCCATGAGCCCAGTCGGAGAGCTGCAAACCAATTCACCATCCAGGGACCGTCTTCTCCCTCAGTGAAGTCATCAAAATGTCATTTCTTACTCTTATATAAGCATGTCCAAAATTTAGTGCTGCCACCATAGTTACCTGTCTGTTCTGGAACCCTTCATAGACGTCAAAAGCATATGATAAAGATTTATAAATATGAATGCAAAAGGCAAGCGGCGCCTTCGTAGCACAAGGGATTTTGTGCAGTTCAAACTACAAAAAAATAATACTTAATTGTTTTTCAGTTCTAATGTCAATGGCTTGCTGCGCCTATGCTAATTACTGCACGCTCACTGCCTGGACTGTAAGTAAGTGGGGATTAAAAGTCGTATACACGTCCTAGGTTACTGCAGCATTGGTGTTGCGACCTCTTCCCCTTCCTTGCTACCTTTCCTCCCCAGGTACTTTCGAAAAGAACTTTTAATGGGCAAGCGTGATTTCAGAGGCGTACTGGAGAAGTCGGGGTTGGGGAATAAACCAGCATCTTCTTCTTCTTCTTTTTCTTCTTCTTCTTCTTCTTTTTCTTTTTCTTCTTCTTCTTCTTCTTCTTCATTTTCTTATTTACTTCTTCTACCTTCTTCTTCATGGTTCTTTGTTCCCTTGTGTACTTAATCTTGATCCAGAACTTGTGTTGCGCGTGCACATTCGTTTCACAGATGCGGCTTACTGCACGCAGATTGTTGGCTAAACAACCGTTGAGAGAGATACACTTCATGGTGGAAGATAACACCCCTAATTACTCTCTCCAACAACACGCTTGTTGTGGGTGAGGAAGGAAGGGGGTGGAATAGAAGGTCTCTTCTCGTTTTTTCCATAATGGGGTTCAAGACCCCCCCCCCCTCTCCCCCGCTAATCCCCTTGTATCTGATGATGACTTAAACAGGCCCATGACGTGGCAAGGCTAGCCGATTATTAACTGCACCACTGTGGTTCACGGTACAGTTTGTAGTAAAATTAATGCGAAAAATTTGAGTTTTTTTTTTTTTTTTTGGAACGAATGGTTTTCAAAGTAAAACAAGAACAAAGCTGACATTATAAGGACCGAAATCATACTGTAAAAAAAAAAAAAAAAGCACATTATCTGCAAACAAAAGAAAGAAAAAAAATGATTTCATTTCAGTGACAATTTTTTAGATTTCAACATCGTTAGTTAAACCAGTTTTATGATGAATGCAAATGTGACTGATTGTGTAATGATCCATCTTTCTGCGTCTTTTCATCTCTGCTAATCTCTTAATCCAGGTACTCTAATGCCTGTCATGCAACTGTTTCTTGCCGACATTTGCTTTCAGCAACGTATTTCTTTGTTGCATTTTTCTCACAGTGTGTTCTAATCTGTACGTCACAAACATTTAATGTTAGCGGAGGTGGTAACATGAACACTGTAACGTGCTGTCTGATAATATTGCCAGATTTGGCAGGGGGGTTGGCAAAGCCAGGCCCAAGAGGCACATTAAATGTACCAGAAGTCGTTTCAGCCAGGGTATAACCGGCACTATTAACCATTCGACTTTGATGAACATGTTAAATATGACACAAGATATGACTAGAAAGAACAACGCAGGGAATGGAAACAACGCACAAAACACACCCGACTGTTACGACCAAAGTCTTTATCAATGGAGTACTAAATACAGCACAAACTGTGACAAGAAAATTCTCAACGGGCGGGACATCAAAGTTAATAAAACATAAAGAAGCATACAAACACAATCAAAAAACACATCGCATCACTTCGGATGTTTAAGTTGACTTACGACATCACTTTTGATGTATCCGTTTAAGGGGAAATCTGAGATCTGTGGACGTTCCTTATTTGCTCCGAGGATAATAGAACTCATAAACGCATAAATCAGGTGTAATCAATTCAATGCATCTTTCCCATTGCAACATACGCCTGTGAGACCTGGACACTTACTAAACAAGCGGAACAGCGCATAAATGCATTTGAATATAAATGTTACAGACAGGTTCTAAGAATATCTTGGGTAAAGAAAAGAACAAATGCATCCATACTTCAAGAGCTGAATATTGAAGAGGGTTGGCTAGTAAAGACAATAAAACAAAGAAAATTGAAATATTTTGGTCACTTGAAACGTCATGGAGGTCTAGAGAGAACAATAATGGAGGGGTATATGCCTGGGAAGAGAGGAAGAGGAAGGCCAAGGAGAAGATGGGTGCAGGATGTGGCAGATGATCTCCAGATGGGTGTATCAGACGCAGGACATCTTGCTCATGATAGGAAGGTTTTCCGGAGGGTTGTTATGGCAGCGAGGTTCCGCGAGGGACATGCTACTGAATGAATGAATGAATCAATTTCCAAATACATAATGACGTATACAAAACGAACGTCGCGGATAGAAAAACGTTCATCGGCATACAAACTCCCGAGCCGTGCTATAGAAGAGTACATAAACAACTCGTGCGCTCTATGGCTTAATGGTTAGTAAAATGGTTTCAGATACAGCCCTAGACAGTAGCCAGGGTTCCATTCCAAGGGTTGAAGTTTGAAAAAAGACCGTTCTAGTAGTTTGCAGACAGTTGCACCAGATTAGCACAGTAAAAAATATTGTTGCTTTACCACGTGATATTTCTGTTTTACTAGTGCATACATTGAGAGCAAACTCCCCTGTGGAGAGGAAACAGTTCAATTATAACTTATTATTGTCCTGGCTGATGTGTGTCCTTGCTGATATGTGTTCTGGCTGATGTGTGTCCTAGCTTATTATTATCCTGGCTGATGTGTGTCCTAGCTTATTATTGTCCTGGCTGATGTGTATCCTAGCTGATGTGTGTCCTGGCTGATGTGTATCCTGGCTGATGTTTGTCCTGGCTAATCTGTGTCCTGGCTGATGTTTGTCCTGTCTGATTCGTCAAGGATTGGCAGTGGCAGAAAGTGATCCAAAAATACTAGGATCATCATCGTCATCACGAGCTGTGCCGTGCCATAAGCGAGGGCTGTTATGTCATGCCATCTCACACGATTCACAGAATCACGTATCAGGTCAATGAATTTGCCTAGCCCTGTCCATCCCGCTAGGTCATCCAAGTATTTATCGCTTTGCCTTCCTCTTGCCCTATCTCCATCAGTCTTACCAGTTGTTGCCAAGTTCTTAAATAAATTTCTTTGTCTAATATGTCAAGCAAATATTTCCTGTCCAAGTCTAACTGTACTAAAAAGTTTATATGTTTTTCATGTGTCTAATTGAGGACTGCTTCTTTTGTTTTTCTATCCTTCCATGATATTGTTTGCATTTCTCTTCAAACACCACATCTGTGCCGCGAGTAAATGTTTTTCAGTTTGGCTGCTTTTTGTCCGTGTTTCACATGCAGAAAACAGCAGTTATCCACGACGACACGATGATAGTGTTTTGTATAGGATTATTGACCTATAGACAGAGATAGCATGGTTGGTGTCCTTGATTTAGGAAGGGAGACAAGCGACTAGGTACTGGAATATACGGTCGAGGAACATGAGTTTTGTAGGGCAAGCACGGGCGTACACGATCGGTCTGTCTGGGTTGTCAGGTTTATGTACTTTAATTAAGGAAGCAAGTAGAAGGCGGGCTTTTCTAATAAACCTTCTTGGACAAATAGAAAGTTAACCTGGACATGCAGAAGATCTTCCTCAAATAAGACTGTGTGGATGCTTTAATAAGACTGTGTGGATACTTTAATAAGACTGTGTGGATGCTTTAATAAGACTGTGTGGATGCTTTAATAAGACTGTGTGGATGCTTTAATAAGACTGTGTGGATGCTTTAATAAGACTGTGTGGGTGCTTTTTACTAATTTGTTGCTCTCAACAGTGCTAGTAATATACGCTTGTGAATAGGTAAAAAGCGTTTATTTATAAACTACGTTCTTTTTAGGGCTAAATTTTTTTGTTATTTGAAGACCCACCCTGGCTTTTGCCAGGGCCCGCAATATAGGCAGGCCATAAATATGGCTAGTTGTCTGAACGCGGTTTCTGGGACCTCTCCACGGTGATCCTCATCCATATGGTGACACTTGAGGTCATCGGGTGTTTATCGCTTGTGTGATGTGTGTTCTGGCTGATGTATGTCCGAGCTTATTATTGTCCTGGCTAATATGTGTCCTAGCTTATTACTGTCCTGGCTGATGTGTGTCCTGGCTGATATGTGTTCTAGCTTATTATTGTCCTGGCTGATATGTGTCCTAGCTTATTATTGTCCTGGCTGATGTGTGTCCTTGCTGATATGTGTTCTGGCTGATGTGTGTCCTAGCTTATTATTATCCTGGCTGATGTGTGTCCTAGCTTATTATTGTCCTGGCTGATGTGTATCCTAGCTGATGTGTGTCCTGGCTGATGTGTATCCTGGCTGATGTTTGTCCTGGCTAATCTGTGTCCTGGCTGATGTTTGTCCTGTCTGATTCGTCAAGGATTGGCAGTGGCAGAAAGTGATCCAAAAATACTAGGATCATCATTGTCATCACGAGCTGTGCCGTGCCATAAGCGAGGGCTGTTATGTCATGCCATCTCACACGATTCACAGAATCACGTATCAGGTCAATGAATTTGCCTAGCCCTGTCCATCCCGCTAGGTCATCCAAGTATTTATCGCTTTGCCTTCCTCTTGCCCTATCTCCATCAGTCTTACCAGTTGTTGCCAAGTTCTTAAATAAATTTCTTTGTCTAATATGTCAAGCAAACATTTCCTGTCCAAGTCTAACTGTACTAAAAAGTTGATATGTTTTTCATGTGTCTAATTGAGAACTGCTTCTTTTGTTTTTCTATCCTTCCATGATATTGTTTGCATGTCTCTTCAAACACCACATCTGTGCCGCGAGTAAATGTTTGTCAGTTTGTCTGCTTTGTGTCCGTGTTTCACATGCAGAAAACAGAGGCTCTACAGAACACTGTAGCACTCTTTCTCTCACTGCAAGTGATTTTTTCTTATTGGTGACATCCTTTTGCAACTTGCCACCTTTGCCATGGCGATTCTTGTTTTAATTTCTGCAAGGAATTTTGCATCAGACGTTATGACAATTCTTTAATAGGAGTATCTATTACCTTGCTGATAAATGTTGCCGTTTGCGTGTATTTCACACTTTGGTTGTAGGATAAGCGAGAAATTGAAAGATTGTTATATAAGACAGAACATTCCTTATATGAAACTTTGTTCTTTATTTGTTTCGCATCTTGGGCAGTTAAGATATGACTGACAATGTGAAGTGTGGATTTCAACAAAAATAAGAAACGTGGAATATCTCACCTGACTCCAGAGCTAGTCGTGTCAGGCAAGTGTGAGCAAATTCTCTTGTAAATCCTGCAGACCTTAAGTGCTCCCGGGCATTGGAAATCAACAACAGACCCCCTGATGTTTGATTTCGGTTTTATACCACACACACACAAATTGATATCATATGTTTCAACTTAAATTCGTTCGAATCGTTGTTGGTGCTACGGAGTTCGTCAAAGGCTCTGACATTCTCCTTGTGTACTCTACATGAGGCCACTGACGAAGTTATCCTTGTGCAATTAAACTAAAAAAAAAAAAAAAAACGCCAGCAGCTAATACATAAAGTACTTTCGCAATGACACAAACTTGTTGAAACTGAATGCAATTTATCTAACAACTTCCCTTTATTTCGCTCAGCATGTTCGGTGAATCGATCCGCCCTCCGCTTAAAGTCTATCGTCCATCAGTCAGATTAAAAGATAGAGCAAGAGGCCAGATTTTTGGTAATCTCTGGGACAAAATAGATCTTGTTTACTGAAGCAGAAACAACCAGAAAATAGCATTCATGCGAAGTCAGCTGGAAAACTGCTCGCCACTGTTGCGTTAGACCTTTGCCTGCCAGCTTGGAGCTTTAGATTCGAATCTGTACAAAAACATATTCTAAACAGAGCAAAGACTCCCTGGTCGACCCACTCTAAAATGACTAGATAAACGTCTTGAAAGTTATGGCGACAAAGTGATGTTGAAAAAATATCCATCAAGTACCGACTGGTCTATTTTTTACAAAGAAGATGTGAAATATTGACATCTTTAAAGATCTGAACACCAAGGAAAATTGGCTAATAAACAGCATCCTTTCTCGAAAGCTGAAATATTTTGGTCATATCAAGCGCCGCGACGGATTGGAAAACAATTATAGCAAAAGGCATGGTACCAGGAAGGAGGGGCAGGGGCCGACCGACACGAAGATGGACACAGGATATAAGTGACTCCTTGAGTGTGAAAGTGCATGAGGCGGGAGAACTGGCAAGAGACCGAGTTTCTTACAGGCAGACCGTGATGAGAGCGACGTTCTGCAAAGGATCTGCTACATGATGATGATGACCGACTGGTCTATAAAAATATGCATAGAACACGTCGTTGTCAACATGGCGACAGCGACCTCAGAGGGTACGCAATGTACTTTTAAAAGGGGCGTCAAGAAATTTTCAAACTAAGAAATTTGCATTTGTAAAAATCAGTTAAACTATTTTTAACAGCCTAATAATAAATTAAAATTCAAACAGCTTGATGCGTAGAGTGCTTTCGTTGTGCCTTTTCCAACATCAGATAAAAATTAGATGTCATCAAGACAGATTAGTGTCACCCATCACATTGATATTTATACTCTGAATTGTCTCTGTTATTTTTTGGACCAGTGTTGCCACTTTTCTTTGACAAAAAACATCCAAAACGGAGTCAACAAATATTGTTAAAATCACAATTTGCGTGGAAAACATCTAGAAAAAAAACATCTAAATGAAAAAAGTCACAAAATAACATAGCAATATAACTTACCCTATAGAATCCTGTCCTCATCTTTACTGAAGTCTGCCTTACAAGATCCACACGATAAACTTAGCTTGGATGATAAGTTGAAGCTTCAGATCCAAAATGACTCTGGTAAGCTTAAGCTGTTCCAATTTATTTTAATACCCAATCAGGGAGCTGATAAGTGGAACAGCCTTTTCCTACTCTTAGGCACAATTTTATTGTCAAGACAGCATTAAAGAGGTAAAATTTTATCCTGTTTCTTAGATTCGATAAATTCACTCCAAATGAAAAACATCTAGAAAAATATCTACCATCTAAACGTCAAAAACGCCATCTAAATGCAAGGGAGAACATCTAAATTTGGATGTAAAACATCCAAGTGGCAACACTGTTTGTGACACTCTTATTTATGTAGACAATTATCTCCAAGTTCTTGTTGTCAGGGCTTGAGATTTTTCTGTCTTCTTTTTTCTTATTATTTTTTAAACATAGGTCCGATCAGAGGCGTGTTTGGGGTGTGGGGGGGGGGGTGGTAGGGATCGTGCCATACATTCTAGGGGCACTATCTGAAAAAATAGTCGAAGCCTCTGGTCTAGCATCATATACCCATCAGCTACAGATGCGGAAAGGGTCCTATTACTTTGTACTCTCACTATGAAATACAAACTCATTACCACCAGGTCAGCAGACTAGCCCTTCAATGGCTCCCCAAATGCTAATGGCCTAAACTAAATCCTCACGCAAGCGGGCAGATAAATTGAGACCTTCCCTTCTGAGGACAACAAGTCATTGCGGTCATTTACTGGGAAATTAAGACCGATGAGCTGTTGCCAGACGGATGTCTGGCACTA
The DNA here is from genome assembly GCA_905116865.2 of Candidula unifasciata. Taxonomy (NCBI): domain Eukaryota; kingdom Metazoa; phylum Mollusca; class Gastropoda; order Stylommatophora; family Geomitridae; genus Candidula; species Candidula unifasciata. The sequence continues at coordinate 18,103 of CAJHNH020004505.1, forward strand.
TCATGTTGACACCTTCAGCCACGATTCAACAGGCAAAGCTCATTTGATCACTGGAAGACATAAGTTAACATAAAAAAATTGTAAAGAACTGCATTTTGGAAAAAAAAAAAAAAAAAAAAAAAAAAAAATATATATATATATATATATATATGTGTGTGTGTGTGTGTGTGTGTGTGTGTGTGTGTGTGTGTGTGTATTCCTCTTCTTTTTCCTTCGCGGTCAGCGGCTGTAAACTCCTGTGGAAAGTTGTGGTGGTTCGTCCACCTATGGACTCAAGACTTGTTCCAGAACCCGACTATGGCCTGCACATCCGTTTAACATATCTAGCTTTTTTGCGCGCAGAATGTTGGTTCCTTAGTACTCAGGCAGATACATTGCCACTTGGAAGAAAGTCCCCAGTTAGTCGACTCTTGTGGCATGTTTGTAAGGGAGACAGTGGGTCTGTTCTTGTTTTCCCCCACAATGGTGCCTCAGACCCCACGTTTGGAATTTATAGATACTAAATGGTACAAAGAAAGTCGGCGTGGTCTAGCGGCTAGACGCTTGCCTAAAGTGGGATACATCAGCCAGTCATACATCCATAATCCCGGTTTCAGCGCTAGAAAGGTGGTTATATAAGCCAGTCATATCATACATCCATAATCTCGATTTCGGCCCTAGAAGGATGTTTATAACAACCAACCTTATATCTATAATCTTGATATCCACGCTAAGAAGATTGCAACATAGCCAACTATTCATCTATTATCTCAAAGTCTGCGCTAGAAAGGTAGTTCTATCAGCCAGCCATACATCCATCATCTTGATGTTCGCACATAAAAAAGGTGGATATATTAAGCTTACCAAACATCCATAATCTTGATGTCCACGCATAAAAAGGTGGAAATATCAGCCAATTTTAGAATTATAATCGTGATGTCCGTGCATTAAAAGGTTTTTTATGAGCCAACCTTTTCATATCAGCGCTAGAAAGGAGGACACAGCAGCCAACAATGCACCCATAGCCTTGATATCAGAGCTAGAATGCAGAATATATCTCAGATACAGCAGTTTGCAGTTACTAATTATTGTTCTGGTAGACTCATTTACATAGAGCTGACTGCAGTTTAACTACTGGACGTAAATTTGCCTAGAAAAACCACACAACAGCCAGGGGTTGTTGGGGTTGGTTCTGCAACTTCTTGTAAAGGATACGCAGCTAACCTGACTGTAGTTTAGAAAAGTACTCCAAGATTTACGTTTAAACATAGAAACAAAAGCAGAAAGGAAAAAAACCATACACATGGAAGAGGGAGCTAGATAGTGAAGTTAAAATGATCAAGAGGACATGAGCTATGCTCAAAGCAAAAGCATAGAATGACGTCATGAGTTTGTTGAGGGTCAATGCTCCATCAGAGGGTAAAGAGGAGAAGAAGAAGACACAGATTCTGCTTCACTGGCACCTCTCGCTCCTTCAAGGCTTCAGTGTTTCATTGTACGGTAGGGAGGCATTGGAATAATAGGCTAAGACGATATCAGTTGGAACCTCTGATGAAGTTCCTCCTTCCTACAGCACAAAGACTCTGCAGTATTGTGGAGATCGCCTGTTGCTGGACACAGTGTTCTGTACAGACACTAGTCTTACAAGACTTGAGCATATCTAATAAAACTAACGCTACAAGAAACTGGTTGAACGAGGTGGAATTTTTCTGAGTTCTGTGATGTTAACCTGTAATAGAAATAATACACAATATATCATGAAATAGAAGATCCAGCCAATAGTAAAGTAAGTAAAGTAAATGACCCCTTTTCCAAATCTTCATGCGCATTGGGCATGTAGGGCCAGGCATCCAGGTAATAGACACTGAAGAAAGACATAGTGAATCCCGCGGTTTAGGGCATAGACACAAACAAACAACACACGTTGTCATGAACAGAATATTTATGACAGAGGAAAGACAAATAGAAGTTTTTCTTACAATGCTGGAAATCGTCTGACAAAAACATTATTACATTTTTTTTTTAAATCAAAGCATTTCCTATAAAGAAAAAGGAGCGAAGACTGTTTCTCAAACTACCTGAGGAAACACGGCGTGCAAGGTAATAAACAAGCTTGGTGGTCTTGCAGGTAAAGCTACCGTGCAGGAAGGACGAGCCGTGGACCAGAAGTAAGACGTTTGCCAGCCCCAAGTGATGACTGCGAATCTGCAACCACGAGACTACAAGAATATGTTGAATGGCGGTGTGGCCAGACGAGGTCACTATGCATGAAGTCAAAGAAGAAGATGAAACCCACATAGAACGGGTGTCATCAGTCACTACAGGCTGCGGGATTTACTAAGGAGGGGATCGGAGCACTTATGGACTGAATGGTTCGACGTGCAGTGGGGATAATCTGTCGACTAACTATCAACCTCGGTTAATGTAGAAAACCTGGTCAATCGTCTGTCAGGAAATAAAATACTTTATTTCCAACTATCACAACTCTGTCGAGAATTAAAAGTAAAGTAAGAAAAGGTCCATTTTCCACGCCTTTAGGCATATAGGGCATATAAGGCTAGACCTATATTCCATACACCAATAATAGGGCCCAAAAAAAACTTGATGTTTTTTTTTTTCATTACAATGATTACAATCATTACAATGATTTTCCTATAAGGACATGATTATTATCAGGTTGCACGCCAAAGAGCAAAGAAATCAAAATTAAAATGTTGAGAGTATGCATCTTTTCTGTAGCAACATACACATGTGAGTCGTGGACTATTTCCCAGTCTTTAAGGAAAAAAAAAAAGAGCTTTTGAGCTGAAATGCTACAGAAAGTTCTCAGAATACCTTGGACAAAGAAGAGGAGAAATGCTCACATTTGAACACATCTGAACATCAAGGAAATTTAGCTAATAAACAGCATCCTGTCTCGGAAAATTGGAAAATAAATAGCAGAAGAAATGGGACTAGGAAAAAAAAAAGGGGGGGGGGTGTGAAGGGCCGACCAGCATGAAGATGGGCCCAGGATTTAAGTAACTCCTTAAAAATTAAAGTACATGAGGCGGAAGAGCTGGCTAGAGACGGAGTTTCTTTCAGGCGGACCGTGATGAGAGCGACGTTCTGCTACATAATGATGATGATGATGATGATGATGATGATGATGATGATGATGATGATGATGATGATGATGATGATGATGATGATGATGATGCACGCCAGATTTCAACAATTTACACAGAACGGTTCCTGAGTTACACATTTTCAAAACTGGCACGACTTTTGGAGCGAACTATAGAAGCAATTAAATAAAACATACATCATTAGTCATTGTCAAGTGTCTTGTTCACTGAGGACGGCGATGATACCTCTCCACATCCTGCGATCTCAAACATCACGTATCAGTTCTTGTGCTGACACCCCTCCATGTCATGATAAAAAGTCTGTCAAGAATTAGCTTGCATGTTACACCTACATCTCGCTGTCCATAGACAGTTTCCATTTTTATTTCTTTACAAAATATAGCCATAGTAGGATGCTTGTCCATTTGTGATTTGTATAACAAAAACCGTCTTCAGGTCTAAAACTATGAGTAGAGAGGTCACAGTTGGACAATGGTCAGTATAACCTGCATCTAATTATTTAATATTAACTGGTGACACTGTCCTGTGCTCTCTTTTTATTACGTTTCGTTTTGGTAATAGATCTCCATGGGAGTCGCCGTGACGTTGGCGGCTAGACGTCCATCAACGGATCAGAAGGAAGTGGGTTCCTGTCGTGACGGAGTCGGATATTTTTTGAGTGGGTACAAGGTGCAGCCCTGGAAAGTAAAGGTGGCCGGCTTAATGTTGACCACATTAACCACCAAGTACTGATTGGTCTATAAAAATATAGGTCTAACCATATGTTCCTAATGACACCTAAAGGCGGGGAAAAGGGGTCTTTACTTAACTCACTATTAACTCTTCATGTTCATATTTTCTTTTGTTACGTATTTTAAGTGTTATGTTGTCGGTTGTTCCAAATGTTGACTTTGTCGGTTGTTGCAAATGTTGACTTTGTCGGTTGTTCCAAATGTTGACTTTGTCGGTTGTTGCAAATGTTGACTTTGTCGGTTGTTCCAAATGTTGACTTTGTCGGTTGTTCCAAATGTTGACTTTGTCGGTTGTTGCAAATGTTGACTTTGTCGGTTGTTGCAAATGTTGACTTTGTCGGATGTTCCAAATGTTGACTTTGTCGGTTGTTCCAAATGTTGACTTTGTCGGTTGTTCCAAATGCTGACTTTGTCGGTTGTTCCAAATGTTGACTTTGTCGGTTGTTGCAAATGTTGACTTTGTCGGTTGTTCCAAATGTTGACTTTGTCGGTTGTTGCAAATGTTGACTTTGTCGGTTGTTGCAAATGTTGACTTTGTCGGTTGTTGCAAATGTTGACTTTGTCGGTTGTTCCAAATGTTGACTTTGTCGGTTGTTCCAAATGTTGACTTTGTCGGTTGTTGCAAATGTTGACTTTGTCGGTTGTTGCAAATGTTGACTTTGTCGGTTGTTCCAAATGTTGACTTTGTCGGTTGTTCCAAATGTTGACTTTGTCGGTTGTTCCAAATGTTGACTTTGTCGGTTGTTGCAAATGTTGACTTTGTCGGTTGTTGCAAATGTTGACTTTGTCAGTTGTTCCAAATGTTGACTTTGTCGGTTGTTGCAAATGTTGACTTTGTCAGTTGTTCCAAATGTTGACTTTGTCGGTTGTTGCAAATGTTGACTTTGTCAGTTGTTGCAAATGTTGACTTTGTCAGTTGTTCCAAATGTTGACTTTGTCGGTTGTAGCAAATGTTGACTTTGTAGGTTGTTGCAAATGTTGATTTTGTCAGCTATTCAAAATGTTGACTTTGTCCGTTGTTCCATAAGTCTTTCTAAACAAACAGGGTGTTGGTACTGCGTACAGTAATAAAAAGACGGGTTTCATTACTTCTTAATGCAAGCTGCTTGTTTGCTTTGCCCCCCACCCACCCTTTCCACCCCCCCCCCCCAATCGTTGCATTCAATCAGCATCCGCAAAGGAGGAGCTTTAGGTTATAATTGTGACTAGCTTATATGCGCTATATAAAACGGCGAAGCATTGCTCGCTACACAGAAGCCCTGAAAAGGAGTCTTGCAGCGTTGAATCAATCAAAGGGGACAAACCTAAACACTGTCTCGACTGGCGACGAAGTGGTCTACTGACCAGCCAACAAGCGACCCAGTTGTCAATGTTTATTCACGCTGCAATGCAGTAACTCTGCATACATGACATCAAGAATAGTTCTTTAACCACCCTGCTAAACGTTTCGTCGCATTTTTAGTTCTAACTCAAATCTCGCGTTAAGTCCCGATATTTCCAAATATATCTCTCATCCCCCTGACACTGATACATGTCTCATTTTGACATCATCAATAACAGCATTAATCTTGTCCCTTTTTTATGTTTTAGTAATCACAGTTTTTCATGTTGTCCCTTCGAATTTCGCAATCCCTTTTCTCTCCGGGGATATCCATCAGATTGTCGCTTTCCTGTTTTCATTTTTGGGCTGACTTTTTTGTGCGTCCCCCATCAGATAAGAAAAGCATTGGAGACACGGCTTTCGCTTCCTGAGTTTAATGCCGAAATGAACTGTGGGTTGTCATCAAGTGGTGATAATGTCAGCTTACACATTCACATGGAATGCGAATTTTTGGCGATATATTTCATTGAGCTAGTCTATGGCTATATTGTCATTGCATGGTTTAACGGGAATTACCGTTATTTGGGGTTATTCCCTACGCAGTTGAATATATTTTGTGATTTCTTAGCGGTATGTTCGTTTTCTGAAACTAGAACAAGAATCTGTCGCAAAAATGGTTTTTAGCAAAATGCAAAAAATGCTTACCAATAAGGGGTCACATGCAGCGAGAGAAAAACAGAAGGGCAAGGTGTTCTGTAGAACCTCTTTTGTTGTTTACATGTGAGACATGAACAATAAGTAGACATGCTGAAAAACATTTACACGCCACAGAGGTATGGTTTTTGAGAAGAATATAAACACTATCATGAGGGAATAGAGAAACAAATGAAGCAGCCATCGTCGAGACGGATGGAAGATGTAAACCTATTATAACAATTTCACGTAGAAGGTCAATATTCAATCCCCCCCCCCCCCCCTGTCAACCCCCATAGTATGAAATGCGATGGGATCGAGAATTTCGTACAACTATCAAGATTGATGTAAAGAAAGTAAGAGGAAGACATGATGTAAAGAGGGTAAGAGGAAGACAAAGTGATAAATACTTGGATGGCTTTGCCAGATGGATGAGGGAGAATGAAAACAATGACCTGATCCGTGATTCTGGTGATCGTTTGAGATGACGAAACACGACTGCCTACGCAGATAGTATAATCAATGATTTCCTGACTACCAATAGACATAATATTGTCCCAACTTGGCCATACATGTCTGGAACAGCCGTGGAGTCGCTGGCCGCCTCTTAGGGCTCCGGGAAACACCGGTTAAGGAACACTTGCATTATTTGGGGCTTGTCATGTTGTCTTGCCGTTCAACTGGAGGTCTCATATGTGATCTAACTTTTACCTAACGGCACAGAAGGGTCTAAACGGACAGACAGAAATAGACGGGCGTACGAAGGGACGCAAGACGGCAGAAAGACATATGGAAGGATAGAAAGAAGAGCGTACAATCAGACAGACGGACAATTTTTCATTTAAAGAAGCTTCGATTTCCCGAACTTCCACCCAAACATTTTCCGATCCAAACCTGCGTGTTTTGTTAATCAGTTCATCTACAGATTATCCTCATTGCACATCGAGCCATTCAGTCCATAAGTGCTCGGATCACCTTCTTAGTCAATCCCGCAGCTGTAGCGGCTGATGACATTACGCTTCTGCTGGTTTCTTGTTCTTCTTTGCTTCCTGCATATTGCTCTTGTCTAGCCACACCCCTTTTAACATGCTGTTATTGCGGTCTGGTCATGGCTGCAGATTCACACTTATCACCTGGTTCTCCCAAACGTCTCAGTTCCCGTAGAGTCTTTAGTACATCAACATGGTCCATGGCACATGCTTTCGTGAAGGTAGCTTTACCTGCAAGCCTATCAGCTTGCTCATTTCCTTGTCCGCTTGCATGCCCTGGCTCGAATATGACACTGATATGCATCAACCTCGACCACCCTAGAGACTCCAGTCACTGTCTTCGGACCCAGCCCACTTCTACTATCCTATAAATACCCATCGAGTCAAAGAGACAACATGCGCGGGTAAAAATCTGAGTCCTTAGCCATACTACTGCTCTGGTCACTGTCATGACCTCCGTACAGAGCTTAATTTAAGTGAAGGCCAAAGTGCCAGAATCTTGCGTCACAATTCTAACTCCAGCCTGAGCCGCAAAATGACAGCTACTCATTCTAGAGATTTCTCGAAAATCAGAACGTGCCCTTCTGCCTCCTTGACTTTCTGCATTTTCTGTCTAGTAGCAGGCAAATAGAAAAGGTCACACAACACTCTGTTGGTACTTGTACCCATTCCTCACCAGGTTGTATGTTTGCAAGTAAACACGCCTGCTGAATATTGTCCTCGGTCAAACATTACCTCGATTTAATTTTTTTTAAGTCTCCTGCCTTTTTCTTTATTATGCATCGGGTTTCCTATGTCTGCGTTGACTGTGAGGTAAATTTGAATTGTTTCCTCCATGGTTATAAAATCAAAAAGGCAGCGCATCGCCCTAATTAAAGTATATTTTCTACGCCCATGTGTAATACGCATATCCTCGTTTTGTACTCTTTCTATCCTCTCCAACTGATTATGGCTGAGAGTCATGATCGCTATTGCATACTCAAGGACAGAAAGGATCAGACCCTGGTCTCAAAGACAAATGACTATGCTCACAGTTTGCAGCAACCACGACTTTCATCACAACCAAGCACGTTTGGCTTTTATTATCACCTGGTCCCTGAACCAGGCTAAGATCAAATCGTACCCACGGGTATTTAACTGACTGCGTTATTTGCACATTCTCTAAGCATAGAACTCCAGTCACGGCGGGTTGTTGACAATACGATAATTCAAGAGAACAAAGTCACTGTTGCCATTGCTGGATTGACCTATGCATCACCACACGAATTTCTTATGTGGTTGAGCTCTGTTTGCAGTTGTCAATCTTAAGCCTGTTCACTGTGTAAACGATAAACAGCACGATAGATTAAATTGATCCATGTTTCATATCGGGGTGAATAGTTGTAGGTTCAGAAGACCAGCTGCCGTATATAAAAACTACGTTTGGTTGGAAGATGGCTGCAGAGATCCATTTGAGAAAGAATCGACTTATTTTGACTTCAAAAAGCTGAAACATTAAGAAATTCATCGATACTCTGTTGTACTCGTCTTCAGGATCAGTTGTTTCAATGCCTGCAGATAAACCTTTATACACATCTTTGGCAACAAAACTTCTGTATTGATCCAGGTTTCTCTGTTTGCGAGGGGGGGGGGGGGGTGCCCTCCAAGGGTACGTGGAAGAAGACATCGCCTCCCAAACTGACTTGCATGCCATTTTTTTCCGGGCGATTATTTTTTCCAACAGCTTACCTACAGTATCCTGCCTGGTGATTACCCGATACCCCTGAATTTGTGCGTGGTCTTTGCCTGGCTTCAGCAGATGTATCAGACAGTGTCTAACCACCCTTCGTTGATAATATCATTCGCTATATTGTTTTTATCTAAGTCTGCTAGTTCCTCCTGCGTATCTGGTTTAATGACTTAATACGTCTCGTTTCTTCGACAGTCTGCTCATTTCTTGTCTCAGCTGATGTTTTGGCGTTGTTATCAAGGGTGATATTGCAGTTTTAGAGACTGCCTGTCCGTCCAATGTTCTTGAGTTCGATTTATCTTTGGAGAAGATATACAGCTGATCTGGGGCTCCAGGCCAGACCAGTAAATCATGTCGTTATTTAAAAGACTTGAAATGCTTTCATTTTCAATCCAAAATTATTTATATTTAGTAGTGGCAATCTGTATCTATGAATTATATATGGTCTGCGTTCCGCTTTTCGACAATTCTTACTAGTCGGTAGTGCTCGCATTTCTGTTATGTCCTAAGTTTTAACGTAGTTGCGTATCCTTTACAGGACTTTGCAGAACCATTTTTTTAAACATTGTTTGTGATTGAACTAGGCAACTTTAGGTTCAATAGTTTGCCATTGCCACTTTCCAGACGAATCCAAGGCGGTCTGCTGCTAGACTCCCGCAGCTGGGATCGAACCCGACATCTCAGAGTTACGGCTGAAGTTGACTAAACAGCTCCTGGTAGCGGCTTCTGTACAAGTCTAGAGATGATGTCCCTTTCATTGCCTGATCCGCGAAAGGCGTTTGTTTTCTGCAACAAAATGTTGGCGCCGTCAGAATGACGGATGCAATCTCCGGGCATCTGGTAGCCTTTTGTGAACAATTTATGTTACCTCCAATCCCCTATCCCTCCCTTCCCTCCCCCCCCCCCTTTTCCCCTCCCCAACCCCACAGTACGAATACCAGATAATATCTCTAATGTTTTACACAGTAGACGGTATACTCATCAGTATATTTTGAACACTTTCACGGGAAGCAAACCTGGCAATTTGCCTTTATTCGTGTTTATTGTGCTAAAGAGATCCACAGGCAGCTATAGACTGCAAAATGAAGCTTCCTGATTGTAAAGAATGTCATGGTCAGGAGCAAAAAGACAACAAAATGGTTTCCATGATGACAAACGCTTTTCAGTCAGGGATGTTGGGACCTGAAATGCTCGGATTTGGGGTGGAATGGATGAATAATGAAGTGTCCACCGGAACAACAATCATGGCCACCCAGTATGATCGGGTTGTGGTAGTTGGTGCAGACTCTAGGACAACAACAACAACAAGCTATATCGCCAATCGAGTGACACACAAATTGACCGGGATCACAGACTACATCTACTGCTGCCGTTCTGGGTCTGCTGCAGACACACAAGCTGTTGCCGATCTAGTAAAATACCAAATTGACTTTCACAGAATGGAGATGGGCAAGGAGCCGCTGGTGAAGACAGTTGCCAACATCTTCAAGCAGTTGTGCTACGACTACAGGGATCAGATCACTGCAGGCATCATTGTTGCTGGCTGCCATAGTAAAGATGGGGACGGGTGTTTTCAGTTCCCATCAGTGGCATGCTCCAGAGGATGCCATTTATCATTGGAGGATCATGCAGTTCCTATCTCTATGGATATGTGGATGCCAATTTCAAGCCTGCAATGACAAAGGAGCAAAGTCTACAGTTTGTGGCCAACTCCGTCTCCCTGGCCGTGAACCGCGATAGATCTAGCGGTGGTATTATCCGTCTGGCATCTATATCCACCAAAGATGGAGTTGAGCGACATGTTCTCACTGGCGATAAAGTGCCTACAGTTTATGAAGAGTATTAAATGACCTGTTGTTGTGGTTAAACCAAACCCAAAAATAAAAAAAATAAAAATCGTTACATTTGCAGGTTTTTCAATAAATCAATGCACGCAGACAATAATTTTTGTTGTTGTTGTTGTTGTTGTTGTTACCTTACAATAAATCGGACTGTAGATAACTGGTTTTATAAGCTTTTATTCAAGTCATTTTTGTATGTATCTTAGGTCAAAACGGTGTCTTCGATTTGTTTTATATATCTTTCGTGTAGGAATTTGGGGTAGGGGAAAAGGGGAGTGGGAGGCTGACGATACTACTGTTCAGGTTCAGTCGTGAGTGTGTGTGTGCGTGTTTGCGTGCGTGTGTGTGTGTGTGTGTGTGTGCGTGTGTCCGTACGTGCGTGTGTGTGTATGTGGTAACCTTGGCTCCCAAGTTAACCCAGCTTCACATGAGCGGCTGTAATAGCTTGGACAAAAAAAAAAGTGGCTGGTGTGATGTCTACCACATTAATCATCGAGTGTCCACCAGTCTAAAAAAATTAATAGGTTTAGGAACATAAAACCGTTATGCCAATGGAGTGGGGAATATGTATTTTTTTAACTCCATAAATCGACAGCCGTAGTGGCACAGTCTGCCAGCTAAGTGATAATTGGTTCAAATACGCTTTAACTGTGACTGTTTTGGCTTTCCTGTCGTGAAGCATGTTGTTTATCTTGCTGCCTGGGTCAAGCCCTTTATCTTGTCCAAGGTAATTCAATATCCCACCTCCAGGAGCTTCCCATCACAGTCTGGACAATTCTGGCAGCTCAAATGGTGCAGGGAAGCGGCTAGATGCTCGCCGCGGATCCGAAGGTCGTGGATTCGCTCCCTGGCGGAGCCGGACTATTTTCAAAAATGACCTTGGCTCCTAGGTCGACCCAGCCTTGAATGAGTACAGGGTGCAGTCCCGGGAAATAAAGGCGGCAGACATGATGCTGACCACATCACCCATCTTGTGCCAATTGGTTTATAAAAATATAGGTCTAGCCCTATATGCCCTATACGCCTAGAGGCGTGGAAAAGGGTCCCTTACTTTTACTTTACTTTACAAAAGGTGCAGTCCTGAAGAATGTGCTGATAGTTACCAATCCCAGCTCGGCCAGGATAGAGCTGTGAGAGAACGCCCTTGATGAAGAGTGAAGGGTTAGCAGTTTAAAGAAGGGAAAAAAACAGTAACTGTCCCCCGTCTCAACGTAGAACAAGTACCTTTGTCTTTAAAGTTAATGGTTTGTCAAGTGAGTGTCTATATCTGTGACAGAAGAATGTCTGTGCTTGCTGTGTCTGAAGAAACCGATTAACGTACACTGAGTCCCTTGGTACAGAAAGAGTTTACTAAACAAATAAAATTTGTTCATCCTGTTTTCACATTTCTCAACAGACTCTGAAAGCATGCTGAGAAAGGTGAAGACAGTGTGAACAAATGTTAATTATAAAAAACAAGCTGCAAAAATATATATGTAATCCAAAGAGAAATGACAAAATCATAACTCTAAGGTCATTCGGGAACAATAATGTCGTTGTTTCCAAGCCAAGAATACGAGATTTAAATTTCTTATACTACGGAAAAATTGGATTGATTACGTGTAAAGAGCATACATTTGAATCTTTACCCTAATGCCTCACGCGGGCAATCCAGAACAGATGTCGCCACTTGTAAAAAGCAGCAAAGCGTACTCACTGCCTTGTTTCGTCCTGTCACAGTCAACGATTCTCCTGAAGAATTTTTACCAAGATGAAAATGAAAAGCTCCTTGCATTGAAACCCACTTAAGTCGCACACACACAGACACTCACGTAAAAGAGGTTTAGGATGTGGATGACATGGAGTGAACTAGGCGGGATGTCAAAGTTTGGACAACTGCGTGAGTTCGCGGACAGTCTATGCTTTTTTTGGGAGCTAAAGTTATGAAAAAGAACAGAAGTACAACTAAAGACATACTCAAAAAAGTAAATTTGATGAAGAAGCAGTTTTCTCGCCTTTTCTGCATACTGGGTGTAAACATCATTAACTCTCGGTGCGTGGTGTGAATTATTGACTTATGTTGTCTTTATATCCCATAATATTTCCTTATTCTATGAAGGTACTTTTTTTTAGCTGAGTAATTTAGCAGATATCATTGGGGCGTCTATTGAGCTACGGAGTTCTTACTCTGCATGGCGCTCTCGGCAAGCGGTCAGTATCTGTGTGAGAGAGGCAGTACTAGACTATATGACACAATGTGTAATTAAGTAGGTCCTCACACCATTGGATATAAAACAATGGGTACTAGTAATTTATCTGAACATACAAAATAGGTACATGTGTTTTATCAATTATATCCACATCAGATTTATGCTACAGGACAATTTGTTACATGGCATTTGGGTGGTCAGATAATGACCAAAAGACATCTATACTCCAGGAGACTGATCCCATGACATTTCTTGTTGTAAAACAATGACAATGTCATATTTATGATGTAGAATACTGACCCTATCGCAAGTTATACTGAAGAATACTGAAAATAGCACATAACACATCAGATCTCTCACTGTGCTTTACCAACGATGTAGAATACTACGTCTTCTGATTTCTATCACTCAATGGAGCATAATTTATCAACCAGTTCACACTAAGGTGTTCTGTCCTTCGCTATTACATGCCGCTAACCCCATGTCCTTCCCACCCCACCCCTTTTTTTATCTTCGTTACTAGCTCCTTTTTCTGTGTGCATTTTTTGTCTGCATTTATTTCTATACCCAGGGGGTTTCAGTGCGCAGACATACTAGTTATATTCTTCTCAGAGTTTCTCAGCATGTGTCATATCCAAAGCCAGCGTCTTTTCTTCACCACTCGGTGCACTGGAACTTGTTTAGCTCTCTCCCAGTGCTCAACATTAGAGATTCTATTTAATTTCCTCTACTCTGCGCAGGCGCCAGGTAATGAATGTTTATAGTTAACTAGTAATTGTTTGAGATGTTCTTCATCTGTCCGCCCCATAAAGCGGTGCTGATTTGATATCAGAATTATAGATTTTTAGTTTAGTATTAGTTTTAATTACTTGTGACTTCCACAAGTTTCATAGAGCTATGGAAACTCCTCTTGCCTTTTGTATTTATATTTTAGTATCTCTATCAGTTCCTCCATCTTCACCTGCATTACTGCCTAAATCGGTGTATGACTCTACATCTTGGAGTTGGATACCATTAGGAGAAACAAGATTACTATTTGCCTGGTTTCATCTCATTATTTTAGTCTTTCCCGTATTGATTTTTACACCTAGTTTTGATCTCACATCAAGTGTATAAATGTCATGTAGGACATGGCTATTTCAAATTAAAAAAAAAAAAAAAAAAAGAAATGGTGGAAGAAATCGGCCACACCATGCGTTTTAATGTTGCTAAATGTATAAATAGTGTCGAATACTACTGCATCACAATTATGTTGTAGGACTAAACAAAATCCTACTAAACTTAGGAGTGGTGCTATGGGACAACGTAGCGTTATGACTTTATAATTGTGTAAACTGAAAGAACTGTAGGTGCGCCTTTATTAACAATAAGGACTGTTTGGAGGGTGTCAGAAAGAGGTTCGATATAGTAACACGACAGTAAACAAAATCACGGTCCACAGCAGAATATTAATGAATTATGCAAGATGCCATTTTTAGAACATTTCTATGTGACAAGATAATTGTGTGTCATCATTATGTGCTGCATTATTTGTGTGTAACAACGTACCAAGCAGCAGGTGGCCGAACAGTAAGGAACGCAGGGCTTCCATGTTGGTGACACAGCTTTGAATCCACAGTAAGAACGTGGACATTTTTTTTTCTCATCACTGTAGGTGGTAACAATTACAGTGATAACCTTATAATCCAGACAGCCTGTGGCAGCAGCACCTGCCATGTGGCCACAAATCCCCGGATTCAAAGACTCTGACTCATGGGCTATCCATGCCAGCAATGGGAGTTGCCGAGTGTGAAAGAGCAGCGACCTTTTTTTAGGGAAGGGGGAAGTGGGGTCAAAAAATGGAGCGGGGGAAGGGGAGGGGGGTTAACGGGCGGAAAGTCATTCGGACCGTCTGTTTACTCCCAACTGAATCATTATCAAGGAGGATGATTGTTTTGTTTTTTCCTGTTTTGCTGCACTGTTGACTTGACCCCCCCCCCCCCCACCCCCCAGGAAAACTTTGCAATTCTTCTCTACCATAATGAAGCTCACTGCCCAGATTCCAGGAGCTAAATAAAGACAGAAATTTACGAATCTTACAAAAATTGTTTTAAGGCTCTCTTGTGTCAGTCATCTTCCCCTTCACTGACTGTAAACTCCGGCGGAAAATTCTGGTTGTTCACCCACCAATGGACTCTGGTCTCATTCCAGATTTTCAGTATTGTGTGAATATCCGCTTTACAGATGGGACTTTTTTTATGCAGACTATTGGTTCCTCGCCTCTCAGGCATATAAACTCCGACGTTGTTGAAAGCACCCCTAAATAGTTGACTTTTAAACATTCTCGTCACAGGACAGTGGGTCTATTGTTTTATCCCACAAATTGGGACCCCGAACCAACACGTGGATCTCCTGTGTTTAATAAGACATTTGTCCAGCAGATGTAGGGCATTGCTAATTGAAATAAATATGCGTCGTTCATCTCCGCTTCCTGTGAGATAGAAATTGAACGGGTAACGGCCAAAGTGCCTTGTCTTCTCACGCATCAAATGCTGTGTGATTTAACAGATTTTAATCATCGGCTATCTATGGCAGCAATGGGGGTTAACGCATGTGAAAGAGCAGCGGCATTCATTAAGAAGACATGTGTATTACTAGGCATTACTGTGTTTCACTGACAAACTACTCGATATAAATTTGCCTAAAAAATCTACAAAAGTCTAAAATTGGTGGACTTCGTTCTGCAAAGTCCTGTAAAGGATACGCAACTAACAAACTTTTATTTTTTAATATATATATATATATATATATATATATATATATATATATATATATATATATATATGTGTGTGTGTGTGTGTGTGTGTATTATGTGTGTATGTATATATACATATACACACACATATATATATATATTTATGGATATATATATATATATATATATATATATATATATAAATATATATATAATATCTTTTTTGGGTGCTTTTCAGTACACTTTTATTTTTGCGCACTTGAACAAGGCTTGATAACTTGACGGTGCACAGGCCTCAATAAATTATAATGGCAAACAAACAAACAAACATACACATAAATAATTAACCGCATCACGGAAGATTTTCTAAGCAATCATTTGGTCGCCCAAGTTTATCCTGTCTTCATTTGGTACAAGTAAACAGCTTAGGAAGACAAGAGACCCGGCCTGATGTTACCATACACTGCTAATGCCCATTTGTCTTTTCTTCGTCTTCACTGTTTGTCTGAGTAACGTAAATACGTTCTTCCTGTTTACAGCATAGCTGCGATATTTGCACATTTCAACCGACACATCCCTTCCGTTGCTCTGCTTAGATTAAAAACTTTCACGTGCAACCAGCATTCACGAAGGGGAGCTTAAGGTTATAAATGTGACAAGGTTGTTTGCGCCATATACAAATGGCTTTGCGTTGCTTTCCACCAAGTAGTCCTGAAAAGAACTCTTCCAGTGTTGATGCGATTAAAGGAGACAGGCCTACATAATGTCTCGACCGGTGAGCCCGTGGAGGAACCGGTCGTCAATGGGCCGACACATCTCCTTTATATGGTATTTGTACACCAGATAACCTTCCATGTTGGTTCGTGGGACTTCAAGTAGCCTTATCTACAGTTGTTGCCCCTGGATGATCCCTGCAGGGCAACCACGTGGAGCCTTGTCGGTCCTCAAGTGAAGATAGGGTCAGATCGTGTGCGTTCCCTGCAAACCGAAGAAGGTTCCCATAAATGCAGAGTCGACGCATGAGCCTGTGTTCCTTGGCTCGTCCAGATAATCGTGCAGATGCCTGTTTAACCTTGCGCCCGCATGTTCAGCTTCCGACTCATCACTGGCTGTAGCCTTGGAGATCAGTAGGGAGCAGTCCGCAGGTCCAGGACTTTGATGGCCACACAAATGGGTACAATCTTCCTTGGCATGTTAGACACCTTGAATGCATCGGAAGACTTACCATGTGTCAGGCATGGCTTCTCTGGTTTCGGCACTCTAAATGTCTGTGTTTTCTTTGTCTGTGATATTCTTTTCATTGGCAGATCGGGCAGTTTGGGGGGAGGTGGGGGGTTGGGGGAATAGAGAACAGATCCTGGGAGAACAAATCCTGCAGAAAAGTGCAAAATAACCGAAATGTTTAGCTTTCTGTTAATTTGTAATCTCTATTCAAATAAAGATTACAAATTAACAGAAAGCTGATGAAAGAAATTTAAAAAAAACAAAACTTTTTCAAACATTTTTGGAACATATTAAAAGATATGGTATTCTTAAAAAAACCAATACGAATATCAAAGCCAAAGACAGATTAGGATGGGCTAGATAGCGATACAAGTGGAAAGAGAATATTAGCAGAGGAACTAACAGCATTCGGTCAATAAACAATCTAGACTAGACGTACAGTGAAAGAGCCAGTGCAGCCAACCATTAGTCTAGAGATTACACACATATAATGTATTGATTGAATGAGTTGTGCTTTGATTGATTACCTGTTAAGCTGGGATATACAGCGCTGCAACCATATCAAAGGCTGCACTTTCTTTTCTAGTTTCCTCAATTCAGACAGCTTTGTTGGCATACCAGGGCTCTTGAGAATTCAAGTCAGGACGGCCATGACAATCTTTACGAGTGTCTGATGTAGGGACGCTTTCACGTTTAAACACCCAAGAGTCAGTATTTACGGGTGGCCATTGGAAGTCATGAATAATGACGAGGGATCTTTCACAGCTTTTTTGTTTATTATCCACAGCTTGTATTGTTAAAACGTTTCCTTTTTAACTAGGCATTATATCACTAATCTGGGTTGAGAATTCAAATGTGTTTCTGTAATTAGCAGGGTTCATTAACGTAGTCGCACACAAACTGGTGTCTTAATTTTAGAAAAATTTGGAATTTTATGAGGGGAAATAACGCGAGGATGATTGAACCCGGTCGAGGGTAAGATATTCTTCTCAGTCATGGCTCGCCGGCTCACACAGTATCTGATGACTAACAAGTACATAGATACGAGTGTTCAGAAGTGTGGCATTCCAGGCGTTCCTGGGTGCCTTGAACACGCGACCATGATTTGGGAGGCTATCCAGAGAGCCAAGCATGAGAGAACCGATTTGCACGTTATATGGTTGGACTTAGCCAACGCCTACGGGGCAGTCCCCTATAGGCTACTGTGGCGAGCCCTTCGCATGTTTCACGTACCGACACAGATCAGTCAAATGATCGAGCAATATTTCTCCAAGTTCGCTTTACGCTTCTCTACCTCGACGTTTACCACGAGGTGGACTGAGTTGCAGATTGGGATAGCTATGGGGTGTACGATCTCACCTATACTGTTTGTCATGGCAATGCAGATCATGTTAGACGGGGCGGCCGGCTACGGACTGGGCCTTCAAATAGGGGATCACTGGTTGCCGCCACTACGCGCATTTATGGATGACACGACTATAATAACGGGCAGCGAGGAGTCTGCCCGCACGATCCTGGAAAGATTGGACGCGGTGGTCCAATGGAGCGGTATGCAGTTCAAACCGCAGAAGTCGAGGAGTCTGTCAATCCATAAGGGCAAGGTGTCGGCAATCAGTTTCACGGTGGCAAGGAACAAGATCCCAAGAGTCTCGGTCGCGTTTACGATTCGAAGTTATCTGATAGAGCGGAGGTCCGGCGAATACACGAGTCACTGGCTACAGGCCTGCTCGCGATCGAGCGATGCAGGCTGATCGGAAAATTCAAGGTATGGTGTCTCCAATTCATGTTGATTCCAAAGCTCCTATGGCCACTGTTAGTCTACGAGGTGACTGTCGTGAAATGATAGCCATTACGCATCGGTCTGTAAGGCTGATAACCTGTCTTACCTGTAATCTGCACAAAATTCAAACTTGGACTCGCCCAGAAATATACAGTCCCTTATATCTATATATATAGGCCTGTATTGGACAACATTATTATGTCTGCCTTTTCTGGTTACTTTAACTAAACTCCACTTTTAAATGTATATCTCTTGGAGATATATTAAGGGAGTTATTTGAGGTTTCGTGGAAACCGATTTACTCCTTGCCCATGTATACAAGGGACTTCTTTTGTACCAACGCCTGAAGTGTCTAAGTGACGCTATTCTCCTTGCCAGCTTCTCAAGTGTCCAGATGTGTTAATCTGTGCCTGTATAAATTTCACCTTTCAAGGCAATCTGGAATGTCTCAGTTTTTACATATGCTTGGGATGTATCTTTTCTGAAGAGCTGGCAGAAGATTCACAGTCCAACCAACATCCACCAACCATCAAACCACCAGAAACAAACTGTTACCCACCAGCTAACACCTGTGAAGGTTCCTGACATCTCCAACATGTGGGAGATGGTACCTCAAACAGCTACCAGTGCTAGAGCTTAATGTGGCTCAAAGACATTGTGTGTCCTTACTGGTGATAGAGACTTGCTAAATACCGGTACAGTTGCTGTGTCTTCTATGGTGAAGTACTCTTTCACTACCTGATCCAGTTGAGCAGAATTACCAGAGTCAAAGACAGTCGAATCATCAGGAGCTGAGGGAGGCATCATAGACAGAAAGAGGCTAAGTGCAGTTTGATACCTTATGTGCTTTATTCCTCACAGCTCCTAATTTGTCCAATGATGACAAGATGTCATCTCCAAGACCTTCTGTCTGTGTAGTATCTTTGTGATTTGGACAGGATATCCTGAGATCTAGCCTAGGAGATCTGGCAATTGTCTCACTTATATATATCTATTTTATATTGATTACATGCATTCAATTTCATGGCTGACTTAGGTGTCTCTATTTCACCTTTTTAAGTGTTTAGCAGTTGTGTATGTATGTATCTTCATTATATGTGTTAACGTGGTTATGATAATGAACTATCA
>CAJHNH020004506.1:0-37550 GCA_905116865.2 Candidula unifasciata
AAAAAGTGTCTAAATGGTAATTCGGCCAGGGCCTTTTTAATCCCGTCACTATTTTTTGGAAATTTCTCTAAAAATAGGGTTTTCCTCTCTGGACCCCAAAAAGGAAAAGATGTTGTATTTGCTTTCTTTAATCTGTGACTTCAAATGAAACTTAATTTTGTATAAAATCTTCAGCTCCTCTTTTGGGGGGTTTTGGGGCTCCCAAGTCGCGTCTAGATTGAACCGGGAAATTTTCCCAGGACGGAAAGGGGCCTAGGGGAAATAAACCCCACCAATCCTCCCCAATGCCGTTTGGTCAAAACAAAACAGTGAAATACCTATGCTGACAGGCTGTAGTGGATGTTCAAAGACTGCCCTGAATACGACACATTAAAACCATCTGACCTAGAGAAACAAGCGTTACATCTTCACTGCTTACAATAAAAAAATTAAAAAATCAGTCAATAGTGCGTCTTCACAAAAAAGTTGCGTGGACACTAAAAAATTTCTGTTTTTGCCGGATGTGCGTATAATGTCTCTCAGACTGTTGTTGTCCATCCCTTGATGTTGAGCGGTTTTTTTAAATTTTTTTTAATTTCCTTTTCAGTGATGCCATGAAAGAGAAGACAGTGAAATTTGTTTAAGGAAAAAGGCTGCAGACAGAGACAAAATATATTAAGCGAATGAAAGAAGATGAGAAAGAACTCTTAAGACGTTGGATTGGGTCCTTTACTCAGTTTTCTTTTTCTCCTTCTTCTTTTTCTGCCTTTCTAGCTCCCAGAGGAGTACAGGCCCTCAAACGACTCACGCCAAGTCGTTCTGTCTTTTGCTATCACATGCAGCTCTCATAATGTACTCTCCATCTTTCTAACATTATTATCCAGCTCTCTTCTCAGTGTGTGTGTGTGTGTGTGTGTGTGTGTGTGTGTGTGTGTGTGTGTGTGTGTGTGTGTGTGTGTGTGTGGGTGGGTGGGTGGGTGGGTGGGTGGGTGTGTGTGTGTGTGTGTGTGTGTGTGTGTGTGTTTGTGTGTTTGTGTGTGTGTGTTTGGTTTGTTTTGTTTTGTTACTCAATTTTTTTAAATTGATAATATTCCAATAGCCAGATTAGCATGCCTTCAGGGGTGATCAGAGAAAATGCCAGTTTAAATAAACGAAGACAAATGTCGGAGAGGGAAAACAGACTTCACGCTTGAGCTGGGCAACATAATTTCAAGCTGCGTGGGCAGATCTGACCGGAGGCTGTTTGCGTGAATATAATTTGAGGTTGTGTGGACAAGCGGCTCTTGGAGCCCGTTAGGCTCAAATAATATGATGCTAAATGGGTGCACTGCATGTTGTACACAAAGGGTAAAGCAAAAGTATTGCGCAGTAAAAAAAACGACCATTCATTCGCTTGTGGGATGCAATATTTTTTTTTTGTTGGTTTGTTATTTTGGAGCCCCACACTGACTTTTGCCTTGGGCCCTGAATATAGCCAAGCCATAAATATGGCCAAGCCATATGGGTTTCCGTAACCTCTCCACAGGTGATCCTCATCCGCATGGTGGCCTTTTGTGTCACCGGATGTTTATCATTTGTGTGATGTCCTGGTGGGGTACAATTACCTACCTACGGTGCAGTAAAAAAATCATTGAACGAACAAAAGTAAATATATGTGTGTGATGGGGGAAGGGATAGGTGCAGGCGAGGTTTGGGGTGAGGGGGGGGGGGTTGTGCGAGTTTATTCGTTATCTCTTTGTGGAGATAAAGAGTATACCTGGGTATGCGTAATCCGTTCTTGGTCCTTGGGCATACCAAACAGAAAGTATACCAAACAGAACGTTTACCAAACGAATGTTTCCGTCAGAAATCAAGCAAGAATGGTTAATTTACTCCCAAGAAGAAGAAAAAAATGCATATTTTTACTGGCACTGAAGCGGATGAAAAAATCATTTAATGTCTAATATTAAAATACATCAATACAAAAGCAATTAGATGAAATACATAAAAATGTAACCACACTTTACATTCTTGAGGTTTTGAGGTTTTTGAACAACAAATCAACATCATCCCACACGGCACCCATAAATGCTCCGTTCTTCTTCTAACTTAAGTCCGGAGTCCAAAGAAGCTCAGCACAGTGGACAGGCTCTGTAGCACCGGCGAGGATCCTGAAATGTTTTGGGTAGATTTTAAACTCCAAATTTTGCCCGGTCAGTGCCGTTGGGCTACTCGTAAGATTTCCATCTGCCAAGGGATTTTTTTTACGTGCGCAACAATGCACACGGGCGTCTGATCTCACTACCCAGAGACCAGGGGGCATTACTAGAAGTCCAAGTCCACGTTGAAAAATCCTAGCCATTACCGGGGATTGAACCTGGAACCTCTAGCACTCGAGGCCGACTCCATGCCCCGAGACCACGCAGCCCCTGAAATTCCGGAGAAGAGTCGATTGCCTGCTAGAACGTTGCTCAGAAAGAAAGAAGAGATGTTATTGTTTGGAAGCAGTGTCCCCTTCCTCTAAATTTTTAGGAAACTGAATTTCTTGTGTGTGTGTTTCTTTCCCCCTTTCTACTTAGACCTGGTTGCGGTTCACCAGGATTGACTTTTACTTGAAAAAATCTGACCACAGAACCTTGCACCTGTCTTCTGGTGATGTTTACAAAGTGACATTGCCTAGTCGTTACAGATTATGCTACTGCGGCTTGTCTGGGCTTCGTTGGTGTGACGTGATACTTCTCTGCAAAGTCATTGACATATTTATGTGGCTTCATCTCCAGAGAGATGAACAAAGATAGCGCGCCATGTCGTGACTAATTCTGGCTCATACAAATTATAGCACACAGGTCGTGTTCTAAACAAATGTCGTATAGAAAAGCAAAAATCTCAACAGGACGTTTACCAAGGTGAACGCATACCAAAGCAAACATATACCGAGGCCCCATTTGTGCATCATCAGTTTTGCGAGTGTTTTCTAAAGGCGTAATAGGGCGTGCACTGTACCGTGTGTGTGTGTGTGATGTGTGTGATTGGTGTCTGTGTGTGTGTGTGTGTGTGTGGGGGGGCATCTGTTTATGCAATCCTATAATTCCAAACTTGCACCGTCAACGTATCACGCGCGCGTGTGTGAGTGTGTGTGTGATTGTGTGTGTTGGATGTTGAATTAGGAATCAACATCAAGGCACTTGAGACATTCTTATAAGCGTTTTGTCCCCACCTTCAGCAGCAAGCGCAGAGTTCTAGTTCCTATGGTAGCAGTAACAATCTGACGTCATATCCGTCTCGCCCTTCCTTTGAGTGGTTAGCGTCGGACAGATCCCGTGGTCACTCCTGGCAGCACAATTCTCTTCAGACCGTAATGATCTCTTTGTACCTCCCCACTTATGACTCGTTCCCAACGGACCCTTACAGCATCTACCTTCTCATGCATGAATTCCCATCAAGTGGTGCAGAACCAGCAAGTCTAACTGCCTGTTGGGTTCCCATCACACAGGCATAACTTAGAGACAATATCCAAAAGAAGCTAACTACCCGGGACTCCCAACCCCCACCCTCTTTCTCTCTCTCTCTCTCTCTCTCTCTCTCTCTCTCTCTCTCTCTCTCTCTCTCTCTCTCTCTCTCTCTCTCTCTCTCTCTCTTTGTGTGTGTGTATATATATATATATATATATATATATATATATATATATATATATATATATATATATACACAGCACTACTAGACCTTGCAGAAGCATCGACAAGCAATTAATTAGAACAATGAAATGGAGTCACACAAATGTGCACATATAGAATAATCTATTACATTTCACTGAAAAGACAAACAAACACGCACACACATATTGAGAGGTTTTTGGAGAGCTGAACTTGAAAGAATAACTTATGGAAGAAGCAGAAAACAAATAGAAATAATTTTAGGGGCAGGAAAATAAAAGCTGGCAAGCTATAGGGAAGCAAAGTGTTAAGTGGGAAAATCTTCTGCTTCTTTTTCTTCTTCTTTTTTCTTTTTTTTTTCTTTTTCTTCTTCTTCTTCTTCTTCTTCTTCTTCTTCTTCTTCTTCTTCTTCTTCTTCTTCTTCTTTTTCTTCTTCTTCTTCTTCTTCTTCTTCTTCTTCTTCTTCTTCTTTTTTTTTTTCTTCTTCTTCTTCTTCTTCTTCTTCTTCTTCTTCTTTCTTCTTCTTCTTCTTCTTCTTCTTCTTCTTCTTCTTCTTCTTCTTCTTCTTCTTCTCGTTTTCACCAGCTTTAAACTTCAGCGGAAAGCTCTGGTTGTTCGTCTACTTCTGGACTCTAGTCCTATCCCAGAACCTGAGTGGGAGTATACAAGGAAAAGAGGCTGGCACGCATCAGTCTACAGAGTCTACAGTATCCCTTAGAAACTTTTAGCAGCAAAATCCAGCCAATCACGAGCAAAGAATATACTGCACAGTTTATTTTGTTTCAATAATTCCCATCAGGTGCATGATAATACTGAAACAAAAATATTAACGTGTAATAAAAAACAAAACATCATTCTTTTTTAGCGAATACGCGATTCACATTGTCTCTAGTTACACTATAGAAAGTCGAAAGATTCGCTATTTGGCTACTGACATTTTGTGACACTGAATGCAATTTACATTATAAATCTCGGTTAAACTTAGCTTTCTTTGCATTCAAAGGTTCAAAGACGAGATGATCGATTTTACGGCACCAGGTTTTGTTCCTTATGACTAGGTCTCTCCAAGCAGAACGGCTTGCCGCCTGACGAGAGTGTCGCATGAAGCTCACACTTTGTAGCTCCGGTGCCAATCTCCTAGATCTAATAAAAACTTTAAACTGATCTGAATTTGAACAGTATAACAGCACTGTTCCACACAATATTCTTACCAACGCTTGCTATCAGTGTCAAACATGGACATTGTCTTCAGAAGACAGGATTTAAAAAAATAGTCACTACAGAAATGATTACGTATTATGCAAGGTATAACAAAGAAAGATCGACTTAGAAATTATGTGAACGAGAGAAGAGTCTGCACAGAACCAATATTGCACTTTGCTGGTAGACAACGGATCAAATCCATTTAATAAGATTGGCAACAGACAGGGCACCACAGAGAGCAACAGACAGGGCACCCCAGAGAGCAACAGACAGGGCGCCACAGAGAGCAAAATACAGGGCACTACAGAGAGCAACAGACAGGGCACCACAGAGAGCAACAGACAGGGTACCACAGAGAGCAACAGACAGGGTACCACAGAGAGCAACAGACAGGGCACCACAGAGAGCAACAGACAGGGCACACAGAGAGCAACAGACAGGGCACCACAGAGAGAAACAGACAGGGCACCACAGAGAGCAACAGACAGGGCACCATAGAGAGCAATGTTATACAGATACAGTGCGCAGTCCCGGGAAGTAAAGGCGGCCGGCTTGATGCTGACAACATCACCCATCTTGTGCCGACTGGTCAACAGAAATATAGGTCTAGCCCTATATGACCTAACAGCCTAATGACGTGGAAAAGGGTCCTTTACTTTTTTTACTTTATTTACTGGGTATATGAAGTCTGGGAAACAGATTCTAATTTTGGGTTAGATTTGTCTCTAATTTTACTTTTGGGAAATAGATTCTAATTTTGGGTTAGATTTGTCTCTAATTTTACTTCTGGGAAATATATTCTAATTTTAGGTTAGATTTGTCTCTAATTTTACTTCTGGGAAATATATTCTAATTTTAGGTTAGATTTGTCTCTAATTTTACTTCTGGGAAATATATTCTAATTTTGGATTAGATTTGTCTCTAACTGTACTTTTTTTATTCCTAATCCTGTAAAATATGGATCCTACTGGCCCTGACACTGAACTTCAACCTTTATTACTCAGTAATGGTAAGATAACAACGCAGATTTAGAAAATGCACATCTGGTCGGAGCAATCTTAAAACACACACAAAACAAATACTACGCACCTCTTTAAAAAGTCTTAAATCAGTTTTTGAACAAAACAAAACACATCAAAATACTAAAAATTGATTATCGATTCTACAAAGACATCCTACTATATACATAGAAGATATTAAATTAGTGCAATCTTGGGGCTATGTTAAAACTAAAAAGATCAGTGAGTGTGTTTCTATTTTTTACAATCAATTACATTACCTGAAAATAAGGGCGTTTTTTTTTTTTTTAAAGTTCACACACTAGGGTAATGTTAGGGAACAGTCGTAGTGCAGTGACTTTCAAGCTAACCTAACCATAGGGTGTGGATAGGTTCGACTACATGTATATTTTTGAGTTGTTTTGAATTTGTCTGGTTCCCAAAAACCAGAAGGATAACAAGTTAGAGAAGGTAAAGAAGGAATGAGAAAACAAGAAAATGATGCAAATGAAAGAGCCAAAGTTCATAAATACAGAACAATGCCCCCTCTCTCTCTCTCTCTCTCTCTCTCTCTCTCTCTCTCTCTCTCTCTCTCTCTCTCTCTCTCTCTCTGTGTGTGTGTGTTTGTGTGTGTATGTGTCTACGTAGTAACTCAAATACACAGAGGTACACAAACTAACAAAGATATCAAGAGGAAAGAGAAGAAAGATGCATAGAGAAAGAGGGAGAGAGAAGAGAAAAGAGGGGAGAGATGTGCACATACATACATCCAAAAAAAAATTTCATTTTGCATTTTAAAAAACGAAAACCCAATCATTTCATCCAAAAAATATGAAATACAAACTGTTATCACAATGCCATAATATCTCCTACAAACAAACAAACGCAAGTACAGTTGTACTTACCAACACCGCAGGCGAAAAGTGAACTGAATAAGCTAAAACCCCAGCCTAATAATCAACACCGAAATGTGAAGACGAGCTCAGAATTCCGTTTGTTGGAAATTAACAGCCAAACGCGTTAGTTGAAAGCAAACTATGAGACGAAAGGAAACATTTTTTTGTTGACAACTGCGTGGAAAAGCCAGCGCGTGAGTGCGGGCCTGACGAAAGTGTGCCACGCTCGTGAGTTTTGTTCGTCGGTAGCCAGACTTTGGTGGGGAAGGGTCAGCGTTGCGAGTCTTATCTAAAATCCTAAAAGGATGGATTGAATGTACACTGCGGATCATTTGTGTGTCAACTTCATTGATTCTGTGTTTACTTCTGATGTGAGCCTTTTTAACTCTTCCCACCCCATCCCCCCGAACGTCTTGTTAAAGGCGTGTAGCACGCAATGGCTGTGAAAGAAGAATTTAGATGGGTTGTGAAAAGGAAAGGTTGGGTTGGGAGAAGCAGGCTGTTGGACTCATTCCGTAGATATTTTTCAAAGTATCACACTGTGACTTATCATTTTGTGAGGTCTGTTCACACATGCTAACACATACACTTGTGACATGTTGTATTCAGGCCGGACATGTATGGTCATGATGTCTGTTCACAAACACACATTCATGCACACACACACACACACACACACACACACACACACATGCGTACATTCTGACATGTTCTGTTGCGCTGATACCATAATGATGTCTATTATGTCATGTTGCTCTGTGCTTATAGTGTGATGATGTTTGTTAACCCCCCTCCCCCCCCCACACACACACACACAGTCATACGCACAGTCATACACACAGACACACACACACTGGTTATGGTGTGATGATATTTGTTTATACAGATACACACATACTGGTTATACCGTGATGACGTTTGTTCACACACCCACATACACACACAGTCACACATACATACACACTGGTTATGGTGTGATGATATTTGTTCATACCGATACACACATACTGGTTATACTGTGATGAAGTTTGTTCACACACCCACACACACACATACACACATATATTTATTATAGTGTAATGATGTTTGTTAACGCACACACATACACACCCTCATATATATATACACACACACACACATCAGTTTACACACCTTCTAACATACTGTATTGGGATCGTAATGTAACGGCGTCTGTTTACTCTCATACACACAAACACACTCACTCACACACACTCACTCACTCACACAGGCATATCGTACTGTGGTCGTATCGGGATAGTGTCTGTCGGCAAATACACACACACACACTCACTCACACATACATTGTGGTTGTATCGGGATTTTGCCTGTCGGTACACACACACACACACACAAACAAACACATACTCACTCACTCACACAGGCATATTGTACTGTGGTCGTATCGGGATCATGTCTGTCGGTACACACACACACACACACACACACGCATACACTCACTCACTCACACGGGCATATTGTACTGTGGTCGTATGGGGATGATGTCTGTCGGTACCCACATAAACACACACATACACACTCACTCACACATATATTGTGATTGTATCGGGATTATGTCTGTCGGTATACACACACGCACACACTCACTCACACATATATTGTGGTTGTATCGGGATGATGTCTGTCGGTATACACACACGCACACACTCACTCACTCACACAAGCATATTGTACTGCGGTTGTATCGGGATTTGTATGTCGGTAAACACTCACACACACACACAAACACACACACGCATAAACTCACTCACTCACGCGGGCATATTGTTCTGTGGTCGTATCGGGATGATGTATGGCGGTACACACTCACTCACACACACATACACACTCACTTACACACACATACACACTCACTCACACACACATACACACTCACTCACACAGACATACACACTCACTCACACGCACATACACACTCACTCTCACACACACATACACACTCACTCACACACACATACACACTCACTCACACACACACATTGTGGTTGTATCGGGATGGTGTCTGTCGGTACACACACACTCACTCACACACACATACACACTCACTCACACACACACACATTGTGGTTGTATCGGGATGATGTCTGTCGGTACACACACACACTCACTCACTCACACGGGCATATTGTTCTGTGGTCGTATCGGGATGATGTCTGTCTGGACTACAATACCCACATGTATCTGGATGATGTACAAACTGCTTATGAAAACAAAACAAAAATGTCTTGGCTTTTAATTTTATAAATAGCTGTAAAAACATTGTTAGTTAAACTGAACAAATATCTCATGGATTATTAGAGCTACAAATACACTCAGTTACAGTCGCTCGACACACCGCTTGAAACCTGCTGGTGTCTCCTAGGGTAGTAGTGTACCTACTAGGCTAGAGACCACAGTTCTAGCACGTCATAAGGAGATCAAATCTGAAGTATTATCATCGGCGACCGGATCGCCCATTAGCTGGCCGGTAGACCACTTCGTTGCCGGTCGGAAAAGTATTTCGGTGTGTCTCTTTGATCACATCAACATTGTAGGAGTCCTTTTTTGGGAGCTCTTGGTGGCGCGGAATACAAAGCCATTCTATCTGGCGCACATAACCTAGCAACAAAAATAACCTAAAGCTCCCCATTCAGTTATGCTGGTTAAACGTGTCCCGCATGCACATATCTTCATGTCGTACTAATAAAATGTCTAAACAAATAAATAAAGAGAGAACGTCTATACCTGGTTGGGGGGGGGGGGGGCGAACTTGGCCCCTTTGCAAATTAGCTAGGAGATAGGCACACAACCCTCCATCCCTCACCTCCCCCCGCCCAACCCGTTACCATGCCCCCTCCCAAGAATTAAAAGGGCGCCTAACTACCTTAAACAAATTTTGGGGATGCGGATGTTCAATGTTCATAGCCCTAAGGCTCTCTAGTGTAGTTGGCTAAACCGGATTGCGCGGAAAAGCCACATTTCTCCCAGATTTAAAATGGAATCAAGGCCGAAAGGTTGCGATACCCATAATACCGAGCCTAAGGGTGAACAACCCATGGCTTCTGGATACTAAAACAAACAACAACATAGCAATGGAGCATGGCAATGGAGAAATTAAAAAGGTAGAAAAAAAAAAAACACAGAAGGAAACCATGAAAGATAAAGGTTCCTTAGACCTTTATGTCGACGTGCAGAGACAGTTGCATACAAAATTATTGGCAGTTAGTTCTTGGGACAAAGGACTGTGGATAAAACATGACGACCGAGGTCATGTGGCATGACCCCAAAGGAAAAAATGTATAATTTAAATCAAAACAAATTTTTAGTTATGAAAAAAAAAAATTGTACCGTAAATTAATAATTATATCGTTAATGCCCCTTTAGATGTCCTGAAATGTAAATAGACAATCTTCTGAGAGTATGAAATGTGAGACATTTATGTATTCTTTACGATTATTAGGTGTTACAGGAAATCGCACCGGGGCCCTCACGGGAAGCAAAGAATAGTGACACTGCACCCTACCAGGCATGTCGTAAGAGGCGACTAAGGGTAGGGTTGGGCTTGAGGTTGGCTACCTCATCCTGTAAAAATCATAGCCACAAAAACCAACCAACCATGGATAAGTCAAAAAGAGAAGCAAATAAAGTCCAGCCAACCAAGATGAGGGAAGGCTCTTCAAATAGAAGAAGTATGACACGGTGTGGAGAAAGTCGTAAGGAGTCCGAATCGTTATCGTACCTCCTCTCAGCTAGGAAAACCTCCAGAATTGGCACATGGAATGTTAGAACTCTCTATGATATAGGGAGAACTATGGAAGTAGCAAAGGAAATGAAACATTATAGAATTAGTATTTTAGGGTTATGTGAAACTAGATGGACTGGGGCAGGGAAAAGTATTCTAAATTCAGGAGAAACTATTTTGTTCTCAGATATCCAGCCTTTAGAAATGGAACTGGATATCAACTGTGATATACCATCCAAAGAGGAAATTAGAAAAGCTATAAATCTTCTCAAGGAAGGAAAGGCGACAGGCCCAGACGGTATCCCAGCTGAAGCCATCAGGACCAACATAAACACAAAAACAGAATTGCTACATAGATTATTCAGTAAAGTCTGGGAGACCGAAGAAATACCAGCAGACTGGAGAGAAGGATATCTTGTGAAACTGCCCAAAAAAGGTGATCTACAGGAGTGTGAAAACTATAGAGGAATTATGTTGCTGTCAGTTCCTGGAAAAATATTAAGTAGAATTATTTTGGAAAGATTAAAAGATGCTATTGATAAAATGCTAAGAGATGAGCAGGCAGGTTTTCGGTCAAACAGATCCTGTACTGATCAGTTAGCCACATTACGTATTATAATAGAGCAAAGCATTGAACTGAACTCACCACTTTACATTGGATTTATAGACTATGAAAAAGCATTTGACATCATTGATAGGGAATCTCTCTGGAAATTGATAGGGCGCTATGGAATCCCACAGAAAATTATCAACTTAGTAAAGGCAACATATAAAGACATGAAATGTCGAGTTCTTCAAGGGGGAAAGCTAACAGATGCATTTGAAACAAAAACAGGTGTACGACAGGGATGTCTTTTGTCGCCTCTCTTATTTTTACTGGCTATAGACTGGACTATGAAAACAGTAACTGCTAACACCAAGAATGGAATTCAATGGACCCCTACAAAACAGCTTGATGATCTGGACTTCGCTGATGATATTGCTCTTCTGTCCCATTCACGGAATCAGATACAAGATAAATTAAATATGCTTAATGCGAGATCACAGCAGCTTGGTCTGGAAATCCATAAAGGAAAGACAAAGATAATGAGAATAAATCAGGCAAATAGTAATGTGGTTTCTCTTAATGGCACCCCACTCCAAGACGTGGAGTCGTACACCTATTTGGGCAGTAATGTAGATAAAGACGGAGGAACTGATAGAGATATTAAAATAAGAATACAAAAGGCAAGAGGGGCTTTCATAGCACTAGGGAATTTGTGGAGGTCAAGAGAAATTAAAGAAATACTAAACTAAAAATTTTTAATTCTAATGTCAAATCAGTACTATTGTATGGGGCGGAAACATGGAGAACAACGAAGGCAATTACTAATAAATTTCAGACATTCAATAACTGGTGCCTGCACAGAATAGAGGGAATAAAATGGTATGATAGAATAACTAATGTAGAACTTTGGGAGAGAACTAAACAGGCTCCAGTGGATCAGGAAGTGAGGAAAAGACGCTGGCGTTGGATAGGGCACACACTGAGAAAACAGGAGAACAGCATTACTAGAATGTCTTTGCATTGGAACCCACAGGGGCACAGAAATAAAGAAAGGCCAAAAAACACATGGAGAAGAGAGCTGGAGAACGAGGTTAGAAAGATTGGGAGGACATGGGGAGAGCTCCACGCAATGGCGAAGGATAGAACGACTTGGCATGAGTTGGTTGAGTGCCTATGCTCCATTGGGGGATAGAAAGGCAGAAGAAGAAGAGACATGAAATCGGATCTGTTAAGCCAAAAAAGCAAAGAACTAGTGGGCAACACGTGTCAACCGTCATTTCAAAAGCGAATAAAGCAGAAAAAGAACAAGAAGAACAAGAACAAGAAGAACAAGAACAAGAAGAACAAGAACAGGAAGAACAAGAACAAGAATAACAAGAACAAGAACAAGAAGAACAAGAACAAGAAGAACAAGAAAACAAAAAGAACAAAAAGAACAAGAACAAAAAGAACAAGCAGAACAAGAACAAGAAGAACAAGAAGAACAAGAACAAGAAGAACAAGAACGAGAAGAACAAGAGCAAGAAGAACAAGAACAAGAAGAACAAGAACTAGAAGAACAAGAACAAGAACAAGAAGAAGAAAAATAAGAAGGAGAAGCAGAAGAAGGAGGAGGAGGAGAACGACGAGACGACTGAGAGGAGGGCGAGGACAAGGAGGAGGACGACGACGATAATGAGGACAAAGAGGAGGAGGAGGAAGAGCTGAGTATATTTTAGGAAGGTTATGTGTCTAAGGCAGTTTTCTGCAAAAGCCAAATCTGTTACACTTATCTCTTTATCTGACACATGCTACATTAACCCCTGCTGACCCAGACAGTAATTGTCCTAAAATAACTGCCTGGTGGCATAAACAGCTTCCTGTTATAATCATTTCGTTTTTTTTTTTTTTTTCCTCTTGTAAATTTGAAAAATGCAATCGGGATTTTTATCGCAACAGGAAGCGGTGAAAGATTAGGCATATTTTAATCTTTGGAAACCAGAACAATTTGCAGGAAAAGTGTGATAAGGCATTCGCAAGTTGGAGAAAATAAAATGACTTGGCAATCAGAGATCATGATTTTTTTTTTTTTTACGTGACAATTTTTGCAGGATAAATAATTACCAAGCCTTTTAAAGGCTGCCCAGCCGAAACGTTACGTTTTGTTGTTTTGTGCACGTTTTCCTCTTTCCCATTTTGTTGAGCTTTTTAGTCAAATTTCTCTGGAATTCATTGTAGTTCTTGCCCATACCTTTCCATTTACCTTTCACATTTATGCATCTATATAGTTGTTCATATCTGCCTTTCGCTCATCTATATCCCCTCTGTCTCCAGCTGCCAGAGGTTTTTTTTTTTACGTGCGCAAGAATACACACGGGCGTCCCAGAGAACAGGGTTTTGTGAAAAAGTCCCAGCCTTCACTGGGACTTAAACCATTGACCTCAAACACTCGAGGCGGACACCATGTGTGTGTGCTCGTACGCACGCGCGTGCGCGCGCGTGTGCGTGCGCGTGTATGGGATGTGTGTGTGTGTGTGTGTGTGCGTGCTCCCGACATAACAAATCCGTAACCTTACCGAAGATTCCAGCTTTGTTCTCCCACATGACAGCACATCGTTCTTAGCCTCAGTTATAATGTACTGGATTTTTACCTTGGACCCATTCAAGGCTGGGTAGACGCCACTACCGTTCCCGACTTTAAAATGCAGGTTAATTTGTCCATATGGCCCAGCCTTTCACCATAGAGAGGCTGTTTATCTGTCGAAAAGGTTACAAAGCACGACACTCCGTAACTCAAGCAGCGATCCTCGTGGAATCTCAGAAACAGGTGTCCCTGTGAAGGCAGGAATCAGAAAGTGAGCCCACAACTTTCAGAGCTCGAGGTAAGAGGCCTAGCCATTTATTGGAAATTAAGCCCGCTTACTTCCTTTGTTGGTTTCGGGGTCCGATTGATGGGGGAGGGCTGGGGAGGAGAGAGAGAGAGAGAGAGAGAGAGAGAGAGAGAGAGAGAGAGAGAGAGAGAGAGAGAGAGAGAGAGAGAGAGAGAGAGAAAGAGAGAGAGAATATGCACACTGCCCACAACGAGCATGTCGTAAAAGATTACTAACTCAGGGTTTGCTAAAATCGGATGTGTTAGGCGGCAAGACGCAGATATCGTAGCCTAGCAGTAAACCACACTACAACGTGTCCTTTACCCTTTAAGGGTACCTCTGCGGGGTGGGTGCACAATTACTTGATTCTCAAGTACTAGGGTTTGATCTCGTTCGGTTTACCTTTTTTTTAGGACATGGGTTTTGTACGGTAGTACGAGAGTCACACCGTACAGGAGATTAGGGCATCACCGTGTAATATTACCCAAGACAGCAGGGGGTACACTGTATCCAACTTTCGTTGTGGGGACAGCACATCATTAAATCACAATACGCGACTGATAGATCGAAATACATATTATTTTGATTGACAATCACACGCTTAACCTCCCTGTGTGGGTTCCGGGGCCCTGTTGTAGGGAAAACAAGAATAGAGACACTGCCTACATAAAAGCATGTTGTAAGAGTCGACTAATTGGGAGCTTCCTTCAAAGTCGCTGTGCATCTGCCTGAGAGTCAACGAGCCAGCAGTCTGCATACAAAGGATTCAGATTTGTAAAACGGATGCACGCGCAACACTCGGGTTTTGGTACAGGACTGTCCAGAAGTGGATGAACAAACAGAACTTTTCACCAGAGTTTACAGCTGGGGAACGCAAAGAAGAAGCAGAAGACACTTTTAACCGTTCGTTTGTGTTAAAACCGTCATCGTCTACAAATAAGAATTTTAATCAAGAAAACCATGAGTTGTTAACTCTTTGGCTCGGTACTATGAGTATCGCAACCATTCGGCCTTGATTCTGTGATAGATACCGTAAATCTGGGAGAAATGTGGCTTTTCTGCCTACCCCGGGCGGGATCTTGGACCACAAGGAGTTCGTCATCCGGTCGCCGCGTAGTCAAGCGGAAACAATGTTGCCAAAGTGCATCGAAAGGTTTGAAATGCAAAAGCAGAAAATGCAGCAGAGGTCCTACTTCTGCGTAAGATACGGAACATCGCCGTGCAGAAAGCTCGAGTCTCAAAGACATAGAAGGGAATGAGAGATTATTTTAAAGGGAGCTGGGTGGTCTTGAAGCATGGTGTCCGCCTCGAGTGCTAGAGTTTCTGGGTTCAATTCCCGGTAAGGGCTGGGAATTTTTCCTGAATATTTGGACTTCTATTGATTCCACCTGGTCTCTGGGTAGTGAGATCGGACGTCTGTGTGCATTGTTGCGCACGTACTGTTGTTACGCTGAAGTTTATATCGTAAAATTAAATTTAACTTTACGTGTGTGTTTCTGTTATCCGTCTAATCACTTATTCGTTACAGCTTTCGTCCGGACTGTGATGGTTATTAAAAGTTTTACTGTATTTATTAAGTGTTTGACATCTTTTCGGATTTTCCAATTTAGCTACTTTTATAGTTATTCGTATTTAAATTCCAGGTTACATGCTCATTCACTTCCGTTTTTATTTATTTGACTTTTGTTTCTAAATGTTCACCCTTGCGAAGGTTTCATAAAAAGTTTAAAATTGAAAGCATCGACTTCATTGCACCATAGTTTTTTATTCCAGACAGTTTGGTCTTCTTTCGCAGGACTAGCCTCCTGCTGAAAATGTCACATAAAACACGAATTCCCTAGCCCCAGTGATTATCCCCGGGCATCTCTATAAAAATGGCATACGTTAATCGAAGGATGCTGTCATGAAATGAACCTCCTGACCTTTGGCTAGGGTACAAGGCAAACGGCTTAACCAACCAGGGATGTTATCTATTCTGTGTCTTCTTCATCAATCTCCTGCTGAGGACGTCACATAAAGCACGAATTTCCTAGTCCCAGTGATTATCCCCGGGCATCTCTGTAGAAAGTTGCATTCGTGAATCAATTGATGCAGACATGAAATGAACCTACAACCTTAACACAGAGAACAAGGTAAACTGCTTAATCACTTAACAGAGACTACCCCCCCCCCCCCCCCCCCATTCCTATCCGTTGTTTTTTTTTAAACCTTCAAAATCTATTATCCGAAATTGTTTTATTGCATTATTTGTAATAGGACAGACTGCGATGATTTCCTAATAATTTTCATAGCCTTTGAAATAAAACTGAGGAGGCAAAGCTACCATAAACTGCCACAATGCAGAGCAGAAAAAAAAAATATCCGTTAGCAATTAGAAGTAAGTAAATTTAATTGACAGAACGGTCAAAAAAACATCCTAAAGTAATTTAAAATGGTAACAATATAGTAACCCATCATTAAACATTTTTCAGCGATCCGTAGTAGCGTAACAGTAAGATGCAATGCTGTCTTAACGCATAGACGAGGTAGGCACTTGCTTGGAGGTCCGACGAGCACAGGAGCCCCATACTTGTATGTGTATTTCAGCAGCTTGAAATAAATAAAACTTTTATTCCTGTGAGTGTTTGTCGTATAGGCCTCAGCACACTGGTTTTCCCTGCGGCCCATAATGCTGTTGTGTGGCTCTGGTAAAAATCTCGCTGCCAGTCTGAAAGTCTTGAGTTTCAAACTGCATAGGGCCAGATTTGGGGCGGAAATAAATGGATTTCTGTTGCAAGTCGGCTCATCCTAACATAAGTACCACGAAATGACATAGGAAGTAAAGGCAGTCGGCGTGATGTTGAACACGGTAGATATAAATATGAGTCAAACATCATGTGCCCAATGCGCCAGTGACGTTAAAAGGGTCCTTCATCTTTTAAATATTTATTAAATGTTGGTTACTGTAAATTGCAACAGGAAAAATAACGTGATTTATGTAAAATTTAGTTACAAACAGTGTTAACCAGATTTACGTAAGAAAGTAGGTAAATGGTACACCAGCAGGACATCACACAGAGCGATAAAGACACGACGACACAAAGTGCCACAATGCGGGTGAGGATCACTCGTGGAGAGGTCCCAGAAACGGCGTCCAGCCTTGAGGCTATATTGCGACCCTCGGCAAAAGCCGTGGGTGGCCTCAAAATAACGTGTGGTTCGAACGCCCTTTTCACATGGGTCGCATAATACCACCTGGAAAACATATTCACTGAAGTTATGAAGTAGCTTTACTTTACTTTTTACTTTTTCCTTCCACGTATGCCGCTAAGCGTTGTGGGGAGATGCAAGTTCCTGTCATAAGCAAGGCGGGCAGCATCTGATGTTCTGAGGCCATGCTTTTGGCAGGTTTCGGAGACCCCGTCAATCCACAGTTTCCTTGGTCTTCCTCTTGCCTTATATCCTGAGCTTCTTTGGTTGAAAATTTGTGATATTATTTGATCATTTTTTCATCCTGGTTAGATGTCCAAACCATTTTATTCTTTGATGTTCTATGTAGTCTAAACATGGCGTAGTTTTGACAGTGTTTCTAATGTCTATATTCTTTATCCTGTCTAGTCTGGTCTTGTTTCGCTGCTTTTCTTAGACATTTCATTTCACAGGCTTTATTTTTCTTTTCATGGGTCTTGTTGATTGTCCATGTTTGGCACTGGTAGCAGAGTGTTGGAATGAAGATGGTGTTTATCAATTGTCTTTTGGTCTTCATGGTTATATCTGGATGTTTAAGCAGAGGTGATAGTTGGTATGTGACAGCATTTGCTTTCTGTATTCTTGTTTCTATCTCTCTGTCCGTTTTTCCATCCTCTGTAAATATACTGCCCAAGTATTTGAACTCTTTGGTTTGCTTGATTTTGGCACTTCCAACATTTATATTCAGTGGCCTGTGTGTTCTGCTGATCTTCATAACTTCTGTTTTTTCTGTACTGTATGAAGTAGCAACGAAGCTAAATGTATGGTTAGGTGTTGCCACAACGTAAGGAACTGTATTAAAGGGTCGCTGCATTAGAAAGGTTGAGAACAACTGCTATAAACTCTTATTCTGTTATCTACTTATAATATATGAATATTAATCGCTCCTGTTTAAAAAAAAATTGACTGTGCCAAAGCTTTTCTCCGTCTTCACCGGCTGCAAACTCCGGTGGAAACTTTTGGTTACTCGTCCATTTCTGGGCGTTGGTCTTGTTCCAGCTAGGGTTTTGCATGCAAATCGGTTTTACCGACGTGGCTTATTTGCATGTAAACTACTGCTTACTAGCCTCTCAGACAGATGCACACCGACTTCAAAGAAAATACCCCTAATTAGTCACCTTTTACGACATGCTTGTTATAAGGGAGTATTTTATTCTCCCCTCCCCCCCCCCCCCTTTCCGCCTGTTACTGGAACCCCAGAACCCACTCAGAGAGTCAACAGATTTTAAATAAACTATAAAACCAGGAACGCAGCGGACATAAAGAAAACGTCATAGGGGTCCTAAAGCAAGGTGGAAGGTGGGTGGGGGGGGGGGGGGGGTGTTGGTGGTCAGCTCTTCACAAATTGTTTTCGGGGGGGGGGATAAGCCTAGTGTATGTGTGTAGTAATCACAGTAACAACAATTTCTTTTTGTTGTTACTATTGCCATTACTGTTACGTAAAATGTGTGAAATAAAACATATACTTACAAATACTTTCCATACGTGGTGGGTGAGAGAGAGGACGCAACTTTTTAATATACAATTTTAATACTTTAATATACAATTCGTTCCAGAACCATACTCGTTAAGCGAAACACTCGTTATGCGAAACAATTTTTCTCACATAAATTAATGTTAAAAAAAAAACAATAATGCGTTCCATGTATTAAAAAAAATACTTACAAAATGCTATGTATAACGTTTATTCAAAGAAAATTATATACATACTGGTAAGGAGAGTGAATCATGTTCACCCTTTCTTCAAACGCGGAACGAACTCCCCTAGAATGCGAATTCGATTTGCAAAAAGAAATTAAAAAAAGTCTAAATAATTATGATAAGTAGCTAATTATTTTTAAATTTTGAAAGATGTCCAGAGACATTTGCCTTTGCAGACGCTTAAAAATGAGGCGAAAATGTGACACAGCCTTTTCATTATATAAATTTTCAGCGCGCATAGCCACTTCATTATTAGGGTGATGCTTCTCAATGTAAGATGCAACAGTTTCCCATGCTTTCAGCTTTTCTCTTATTTCTCCTTCTCTGACAAACTCTCCTCCAAAACTTCTTGCTGTGAAACGCAATACAACTCCATAAGCTCTTCCACAAGCTCTTCGATTTCACTGTTATCAACCTACAGTCCCATGATAGTGGCCAAAGACACAATCTCGTTGACTACATGTTCCACAGGTACTGTTTCGAAACCCTTAAAGTCAAAAATCGACAAAGCTCTCCAGCCAAAACTTCTTCCAAGCAGAAATTAGGGTTCTCTTGGTAACCCCTTCCCCCGCCTTGTCGATCATCTTGAGGCAGGCAACAATGTGGAAGTGATTTTTCCAAAACTCTCTGAGAGTGAGGTTGGTCCCTTCAGTCACCTGAAAACAATGCTCGAAGAGTGCTTTAGTGTAGAGCTTCTTAAAGTTAGACATAACTTGCTGGTCCACAAGCTGGAGGCAGAAACTGGATCTTGATGAACTTAAATTCTTCAGGGAGGTCATCTTGTAGGCCTGGAGGATTCATGTACATATATGACAATACAGCACAAGTTTGAGAAAATGTAAGATCACAAGCGACACTACGATGCTACTAGAACGAGTGCTAAACACAGACTGATATAACACGCGCACAATCCGGGATTTCCCTTCTCCTCACAACTCGTTATGCGAAACGTAGCTCGTTAAGCAAGTCATGTTTTCAACAGTTTGTTTTGCTCGTTATGCGAATTATTCGTTATGAGAGGTGCTCGTTAAGCGAGTTTCTACTGTATTTATAAGCGGGAACGAAAATGGGGGAGTGGGGGGGGGGGTGTGTGTGTGCTCAGACCCTTTAAATTCTTTTAGGAGAATGGCAAGGTGCTCCTAACTCCAGGTTCAGAGCATAACTGTAATTAAAAAAAAAAAAAAAAAACCAGCTTACCTTCTTAAATGTTTTTTCCCCCCAAGTTTTGCTGACCATTAAGACTGCCGGTTCCTTACCTCTCAGGCAGATGCACTCCGACTTCGAAGGAAGCTCCCAATTAGTCGACTCTTACGACATGCTTATGGGTAGGCAGTGGGTTTATTCTTTTTTTTTCCCCTATAATAGGTCCCCGGGACCCACACGGGGGGAATAACCGCTAACGACCGATTATATAAAAAGTTAATATTATGTTCCTTGTATTTGCAATACAATTTCAGCAGAAATGCTTAAGAAAAATTATGCTAGATGATAATGATTTACAATTACCAAACCGGTAAGACTAGGTAGGACTAGATCTCGAGGATGCTTATAACAGAGTGAGATACGACATCTTAATGACTGCACTGAGGGAGAAGGAGGTCAATCCATGGCTGGTGAATTGGGTTGCAGCTGTCCTGTATTCACATCAGGTTGCTCTCCGACTGGACCTCTGAACCATGCACTTTGGCCCCAGGACTGCCACAGGGATCCGCCATCTCGCCTGTGCTCTTCAACGTGTATACGGGCAAGATTGCAAGCCTAGAAGCACCAGGAGTTGGAAGGATACTGACTTTTTCTGATGATATACTTACATATAGGCAGGGGGAAGAGAGGGAACAAACAGCTCGGGAGCTACAAGTGACAGTAGACAAAGTGACTGAGTGGTGTACAGAAATGAAGGCTATCGTCCACCCGGAAAAGGCGTCTGTTTTGTGGTGTTCTCTGGACAACGGAATCGTTAAAACTAATGTCCCAAGTCTCACGATAGATGGTAGAGACGTCAACAGAGAGAGCAAACTGAAGTATCTGGGAATTACATTTGACAGGAGCCTGTCATTTAAGGACCATGAGGAGAGTGTTGTGACAAGATGCCAAAAAGGACTTGGTGCACTTAAGTCTATGGCTGCAATTGACGTAGAGCAGAGAATGCTTTTCACACTATATCAGCACCTGATCCTGTCAGTGGTGGATTATGGCCTGGGACTGCTTACCGTCTCAAGAGTCAGATGGACAAACTAGAGCGCATACAGAACGCGGCTATGCGGGTCATTCTGGGTTGCACCAGAGACACCCCAGTCGTGTGTATGCGATACATCCTTGGTTTGCCGACGGTTGCAGGTAGGCACAAGGTGATGCAGGCGAAGTCATATCTCAGGGTAGCTGTAGACACAGACCACCCTCTGCATAAAGCTCTGGGTGCAGTTAAGGGTCAGCGGCTGATAAGAGGGAGGTCATGGAGGGCTCAGGCAGAAGACACAATCAGACAGGTTTGCATCCTTGAGAACATTAGGCGAGGAGAGGAGTGGGTCAAAGTGCCACCTGAGCAGTCAGACTTGTGTAGAGTCATAATCACGCTGAGCCGGGATTTGCAGAGACTGGCCAGCAGGTGCCACAGAGGTGGAAATTCAGCAATTAATTCAAGATAATGTTCGCTCAGAGGATTTGATCATTTACACAGACGGTTCAGTGTCAAGAGGCAAAAGAAGTGCTTGGGGCTTTTTAGCAAAAGTTAATGGTCGACGTTTGGTGCAGGAGAGCCTAGCATATGATACCACAACATCCAGCTTAAGAATGGAGGTGGAGGCGGTCACTGCAGCTTTCCGCTGGCTAGAGAACACGACACACACACACATTGTAATTGTAACTGATTCAGAAAGCATGCTGAGGAAGATCAGAACAGGTATGCTTCGTGCAGAGTGGCATGCTTCGCTGCGGAGGACACGAGTGACGAGCACTGTCTGGATTTTTTCACCGTGTCACGTCGGTGTGTTGGGAAATGAACAGTGGACGGACTGGCTGGCTCTGCACAACTTGGTGGAATACTGCTACATGATAGGGCAGACGTGGTTAGTGCCTTGTGGGAGAGCGTGTACAATGCGGAGGAGCAGATTGATCACCACAGTCTTGTGAGATTGATGCAGTTGGGGGTGACGACAAGTTCTGGCAGAATCTCAAGTCAAGGCTCAGAGGAAAGGCAAGACGGACGTTTAATCAGAAAGCTACTGGCACCATTAGTATCGGAACTCTTCGCTGGCTGCTGAAGATTGGGACGGAGTGCTTATGGGAATGCCCCGAGTGCTGTGATGTCGGTTCTTGAATCAAATCAAATCAAATCAAATCAATTACCAAACCGTAGTGATAGCTAGAGCTCTTCTGTCCAAAAAGTTCATAAATCCTCGGAGTTGTGGACGATTCTACTGACGTCGCCGGCAGCTGGTTTAGGACTCTACTTGTGGTGCAATAATACAAGTTCTGTCTTATAATGCATACTGAATTTTCAGTTTCATCTGTAGCCATTATTGCCACCACTTTCACTTCTGCCTCAGCGATTTAAAGAAGGTACTAACATCACACAGCCGTGTTAACTGTGTATTTGCTGATTATGTAACGTTTTAATTTTATCATCGACTGGTCACTTGACCGATTCCTGATCATTCAGTCACTTTCTTCAGTCAGTTTCAGTTTTTCGAAGGCTATCATTATTCTATAATCATAATCATTTATCCTCCTATGTTGCCATATTTGTTCATAAATAAGGGGGAAAATGAATTTTAAAAAAATGATATCTGCATTTATACTTCTCAGTGAAAGTAAATGAATAATGAATTACATACAGACAGAAGGCAGCAGTGCAGGCAGAGAGTCAGAGATGCCAAATCAAATCAGTTGAGCTTGAGTTGGTGACTTGGTACTTGGTCACTGTAAGTGTAAGGCATAAGAATTCGAACCAAACAGTAAACTCAATTACATTATAGATTGCACAGTGTATTGCCTGTCATATTTCGTTAAATCTCGTCAGGTGCATACTTAAGTAACAAATAATTAAAATGAAGCAAACAAGTTTACCCCAGTGAAACGGACAGTTTTTGAATGTAGTTTAAGTTTAAGTTAGTTGTAGTTAAGTCGATTGTAGTGTGCGTTTTAGTTCAAAGTATTCATTCTTCTTCTTTTGTTTGCCTGAAATAAATAAGTTGTCTGTATCAGTAGTTTTGTCTCTTGTATAAATAAAGGATTCATTTATTTGCTACATTTTAATCAATTGTTACTGTACAATTCAAATTATGCAATCTATTGTTTGCGTTTTTGTTCCAGTTAACAACGGGAAACACTGCTCTAAATTAAATTAATCATTGGGATGAATGAATGTGGATCCAAATTAAAAATCATTTATTATTCTTTTTACTGATATCTCTCATCATTTCTGACAAAAGTCACCATTTCAAGCTCTGTCACAGGACAGTCCAGTATTTTCGAGGGTGGTAAGACTGGCTTTCTCAACCCGGCTCTCTGTGTTTTTTGTTTCCTGGCTTTCTGTGAGTCTTCCAAAGTGTTTTCGCACGTTTCTTCTTCCGGCACTCCAGCAGCTTGTGTTCAGTCTTCATTGCCATGAATTTCATTGAATAAGCAGCATCAACGCCTGACAAGAAGAGCAGCGTTGCTTTCCTGCAACATCATGGCATTCTGCAAAGTACCAGAGGTTGTGGCAACAATCTTGCAATTGTGTAATCGCTGACCAAAAGCCACGACCGATGGCAGTGTGGAGGGTGGACCTGTTGTCTTTAAGGCAAGGAACATGGCTGGAAGGGTTGCGCCTGCCTTACAGACAGATCATTCTCATTCAAGAGAAAGCAGATCAAAGGTTCGGGCATGTGTCAAAATTATCTCAAAATAGTGCACTACAGAGATCCCTGTCTCTTAGACTCATGGAAATCATAAATATAGGTTACCGGTGGAAGTTATGGATATATGGCATATCCAAGACCTTGAAGACCATCATCTAAATAGCACAC
Source organism: Candidula unifasciata (assembly GCA_905116865.2). Classification (NCBI taxonomy): domain Eukaryota; kingdom Metazoa; phylum Mollusca; class Gastropoda; order Stylommatophora; family Geomitridae; genus Candidula; species Candidula unifasciata. The sequence continues at coordinate 23,803 of CAJHNH020004506.1, forward strand.
TAAGACATGTACCAAATGACCTTCTAAAAATAATGCTGGAAGGCAGAACAGGAGTAGAGAAAAAGAAAAACGATACACCAGTAATTCCTTCCCACAACAGTCCTGTTAAGCCTGCTGTTTTCATCTGCATACTATAAAAGACGTTGCTAAGAAAGGCCTAATTGGTTCATTATTTGTGCCCTCAGACAGTAGTCTGGTGACCCACTGTAAGCACACTAAAGAACAACAATCAATGCATGCTTTATTTTATGTTAACCATGAGAACATCATATTTGCAACGCTCATCTGTCATTACCTCCTGGTCAACTAAAATAATTTTTTTAACCCATCATAAAATTGTTTCCACTGCATTCTATATGGAAAAAACATATCAACCTTTTTGCAGGCAATATTTCCAAATGTATATATTTTTTCCAGACAGTTCTCTAGTTAAAAAAAAAAAAAATCTCACATCATGTTGTTCTCCAGTGGGGAAGTTTTCAAGTATGGCCAACATTTTCATCAACATAAGCATGCAAAACTTTGGGCAGCCACATGTAAGAAATAGCATCTGCTATGCATAAACAGTGGGTCTTTTTTGTTTTCCCCACAGTGGGGCCCTGGAATTCACACTGAGAGGTGTGGAGTTTAATTCAGAACCCTTTGGGCTAGCAAGCCAGCATTTAGCCACTGCGCCACCACACTTCTCTCATGCTTTTGTAGTCTTGCTTTATAAAATACTTTGCATTTGCATGCTGTACCGAAAACAAATTACGTAATTACTGTAATTAAAATAAAATTAGCACAAGCAATTACACAACCACATCTACACACAGTTCAAGATAGGCATATCAGCCCATGTTTACTCAGCCACAAACATGTTTACCCATGGAAACACACCCCAGACAGCAGAACATGTACTCCAAGACTGCACCGAATTTGACACATTAAAGCAAACTATGGGCCACTGAAAGAACTAAAAATACAGTGAAATTTGTATGAGAGACAAAACTGCTGATATAGACAACTTATTTCAGATAAATGAAAAAGAAGGAGAAAAAGAAGAATAAAATATATATGTAAAAAAATAAATTGTATATTGTAATATTAATTTAGGTTTCAATTCTCATTTCAGGATCCACCGAACAATTATGGCGTACTGAAATGTTGCGGCATGGGACAGCCCATTAGGGGCCCCCTGTCCGCCTTGGACTTTCTCAGTAGTAAACAGCCTGGCCCAAAAGTTTGACATAAAAGCCATCCTTTGTTAACTTGTAGACTTTGATTTTATCTGGATACAGTCTTGAAAACCTGATTTCTCTGAACAGCATAGATTAACTGACATTTTCACCTAATTGTTTTAGTTAAAACAGGTTTTACCTTTGTTGCACGTTTGTTAAATATTCGATCTCAAAAGCAAAAATGCCTTTGGTGTTATTAGAGAAGGATTGTGGGCCTAAGTGCCGATCACGCAAACATGTTCAGGAGATCATCTCCCTCATATCGCGAGGAAACCTTCCGGAGTTTCAGGCTTATTCCAGTCTGTGCTACAACTGGACCAAACACTCAGATCTGTTTGGCCGGACTGCTTTGCATATTGCAGCCTCTTGTGGGAAGACAAACATTCTGAAGTGGCTTTTGGAGGAGAGGTTAATCGATCTAACAGTGAAAGATTTAGAATCTGGGTATACAGCTCTTCACAGGGCCATGCTGTATGGGCAGCTGACATGTGCTCGTCTCCTTGTGCAGGTAAGGGTCTGTGTTATCCTAATTTTTAAAAATTATTTATTGTAAATTCTTTAGGGATGCAGAGATGCTGAAACACACGTTCCCCATGTGGGTTCTGGGGCCCTCTCGTAGGGAAAACAAGAATAGACCCACTGACCACCCAAAAGTATGTAAGAGTCTCTGATTGGGAGCTTCCTTTGAAGTCAGAGCACATCTGCCTGAGAGGCAAGGAGCCTACAGTTTGCATACCAAATGAGTGAGACCTGTGAAATGGATGTGCACTCAACAATCAAGTTCTAGAACAGGACTAGAGTCCAGAAGGGGACAAACAACCAGAACTTTCTGCCTTAGTTTACAGCCGGTGAACACGAAGATTAAGAAGACGAAGAAGAAGAACCACCACTCATGATGGTGCATCAGCACCAGGGTTCACCCTAGTGATGATCTATCTGCACCTCTCTGTCATCCTAGAAATAGATTCTGCAGCCATATCTACAAGAAATTCAAGATTGGGAATTCAGAAGTTTAGCCCATGTGGACCAAAAAATACTGAACATTTACTAGAGACATGCTCTCTTCATCTTTGGACCCATCAAAGATGCAAACAGCAGTGAATGCAGAGTGAGAAGCAACGATGAAATTCATAATCTGTTTAAATCACTACTGAGCATGAGAGCTAATAGACTGAAATGGCTGGGGCATATTTAAAGAATGTCAGATGACAGAGAAGTAAAAACTGTATGCACGAGGGAGGTGAATGGTCGTAGACCACGAGGCAGACCAAGAAGAGGATGGAGAGGTACTATCCTGACAGAACTGCAAACACTTAGTTTCACCAACTGGAAAGAGAAGGCCAACCAGAGAGATGAATGGAGGCGGGTGATATCTGCAGCAATGAACGGAATGCTGAAGAATAAAAAGAAGAAGAAGATACTCTCTTCAGGTAGTAGAAAGATCACAGGTTTGGCCTGTTGGCATTCCAGTGAAAACCAAGCTGTATGGAACTGTAGAAGATATGCATCATGTCCCAGACTTCATAGAGGCTTGTGGCCTCCTTATCTGATTCAGAAGCGGATGAACAACCATGACTTTCTGCCAGAGTTTAGTGAAGAAGGAGAAGTTATGTCTTTGCTAAATTTATTTTTCTTAAATCCATCTTCTTTCAGTAATTTGAGGGGCGAAAATTCAAATAAAAAAGCAGTTACTGTTTTAGTTTTACATTCGGTAGTTTATTTTTGAGTCTGGTTTGCCAGGTGGGATAGGATCCATCTGGTTAAATACTCATTTAACTGTGACAGGTCTAGCAAGCTGGCAGTGGATTATATCTTCCTTTAAGAAATTAGAAGAGGAATCAGAATGATACTAATGAAATGTCTACAATAAATTCTAAATGTAACTAGAAGAGACAGGATTAGAAATGATGATATCAGGTCAGAAGATGGCACAGAACCAGTGGTAAACTACATCAAGAGACAAGAGATCAAATAGTTTGGACATGTCTCACGACTACTATCAGATAGTGCACCATAGAGAACCCTGTCACTAAGATATTGGAAGCAGAGCTAGAGGTCAGCCATGTAAATTATGTATAAATAGAATATCTGAGGCCAGAAAATACCATTAACTGCTTAACACATACCGAATCTATCACCCGCTGCCTTTTCAATACTTAATGATGAAATGCAAAACAGGACCAGAGAAGAAAAAAAAAAGATGTTTTATTTTTCTTTCTAAAGCTACATTATATGAATGCATGAACATTTATTCTTCTTCTTTAGCATTCCTAGCCCTTGAGGTTCATTGCTGCAGATACCACTCACCTCCACTCCTCTCTGGTTGGCCTTCTCTTTCCAGTTGGTAACAAAAAGTGTTTGCAGGTTTCTCGGGACATTATCTCTCCCTGTTGTCTACAATGTTTACATCTCTCTGTCATCTAATGATAGGTCCAAATGCCAATGATCAGTGGTGATTCATAATACTTTTCCTCTTCTCCCTGCTGTTTACATCTTTGATAGGTCCAAAGATGTGTCATAATACTTTCCTTTCGTTTATGTAAACTCAAATTGTTACATTCAATCTTCATGAGTTAAATCTGTTCACAGTGTAACGCTGATGTCCATGTGCGAGACACAGAAGGGCTGAGCCCTCTAGACATTGCCATGCTTGACAGACCTCCACATGTCCAGTACACAGTTAAAGGTAATCCTCTTAGCAGCTGAAAGTGTTTGTTAGCATATGAACAAAGATGACACAAACAGTAGATTGCACAATTTATTGTGGCAGATATTTTACTAGATTGCACAATTTATTGTGTGGCATATATTTTACTAGATTGCACAATTTATTGTGTGGCATATTTTACTATATTGCACAATTTATTATGTGGCATATTTTACTAGATTGCACAATTTATTGTGTGGCATATATTTTACTAGATTGCACAATTTATTGTGTGGCCTATTTTAGTCTATTTCTTCAGGTGGCATATTACAGTAACACTTAATAAAATGAACTGAATAAATGGATCTTTTGCAACTGCAATACAGAATCAACCACTCTCAAAAGTAACTGTCAGTTTTACCAAACAAAGTGCAGGTTCCCTGCCATGTAAGTCTGTTTACACACATCTTGGCAGAAGTGCTGATCTTTACTATGAACAATTTTCCTCTCTGGTTCTAGAGTTGAGTTGTCTGCATACAAATAAACCAGGTCTGTAAAACATATGTGCATACAAAACACAGGTTCCGCATCAAGACCAAAGTCCAGGAGTCGACGAACAACCAGAAATTTCTATCAGAGTTTATAGCAGATGAGTGCTTAGAAAAAGAAGATTACATCTGTATGAAGTCTTATCTGATTTTTCTGTGTATATCACAATATATCGTAAACAAAGTGCAGATAAAAATATCAAGAGATTAATAAATTATTCATCGATTTCTTGCTTGAATGTCACCAGAACCTAACGAGGTTTACACATGGGGAGAGAATAACAACAGCACTCTAGGACATTCTAGCCCACACAAGAGGACTTCTCCAGAAGCTGTTGATCTGTTTAAGAAAATGGGAGTCTCTATAAAACAGGTAATTATGTTTTTGTTTATTATAAACTTGCGCTTCTGTGTATCTTTGGTTAGGCAGGATATTCATTTGACATTTTGTCTCTTCGCATTCACTAGCTGTAAAGTCCGGCAAAAAGTTCTGGTTGTTTGTCCACCTCTGGACTTTGGTCTTGTTCAACAGCCTGAGTGTCTAGGGGCTTGTACATGCTGTTTGAAACGACACAGCATGAACGAATATTGAGTTCTTTGCTTTTATTCGTTGAATCGCCTGGCAAACATACATTCATGCTTCCTCGTGCTGTATGCTGAATCTAGCGACCTGGTCGGACTTCCCACACACTACAGGAATTTTCAGCGTCTCTGCCTCTCAGGCTGAGATGTACTCCAACTTCGTAAATATGCCCTCACAAAATTAGTGGACACTTATGACATGCTTGTTCACGTCTTCCGTTCACATCTCATGGGACTTCGGAGACACAGTGTGTCTACTTCTCCCGTTTTTCTCTTCTCTCACGGGTCTTGACCTTTTTATCCCACAATGATTCACCCCAGTGTTGGAATCCACACTGACCTGTAAAATCTTGCCTCTTGAGCATTTAGAAACTAAAAGCTTATGACATGCTTGTTGGGGAGGCTATCCCACAATGAGAGACCCCGGAACCCCACACTGAAAATCTTTGAGATTTTCTACCTGGAGTTAGATAACAGTATCTGTCATGACGCAGTCTCCCTTCAATCTCTTCCATCCATCCCCTCCCCACCCCATTTCTTTCTCTCCCTCCCTCTCTCCTTCCTAATCCTCTGCTCCCTTCTGTTTTTCTTTGCAGACGCACAACAGTCATGTGTCTTTCCTGTCATACACATCAGATAACTGCGGTGAATGTCTGCCTTGTATTTTATTCTACTCTAAAAACATATACCTTGCATTTTAGTTTACGTAAAATACAATGTCATATCCTCATAGCATTGTACGTGCTGTGAACATCTTGAACCAGGGTAAGTAAATAAGTAAGTCACAAATGGTTATGGGATGGCAGGAGAATGTAGTTAGTCATTTCTGATAGTGTCATTAAGTGACAGCAACATTGAACTAACTTTATATCTCCGTATGTTTGGCTGCGCTAGATGATGTATGCGCATTCACAACACAGAAACAGAATGGCGACTGTACTTACGGCGTGTGCCCTCAAAGAGCGTGCTGTTGTGCTTTTTGGGGGGCTGGGGGGAAAGGGCTGCCTGCAAAGGACATTTATAAGGAAATGCTTCCTGTTTATGCTGACAAACGTTTATCCCGTAAAGCATTGCATAACTAGGTTAAAAAAAAATTCTCAAGGGCACTATAATTGTTGATGAAGTCTGATCTGGTTGTCCTATTGAGACTGCAACAGACGCATCTGTGCAGCGGGTTTGAGGATATGGTTAGAGGTGACAGGCAAGTAACCGTTGACTCTATAGCAGCTTCAGTAGGGTGCTCACATGGTTCAGCATATAGCATATTGCGTGATTGATTGAAATTTAAGAAAGTGCTTAAGGTGGGTACCCAGACAATTGACAAACATAAATTGAACTGACTAGGCCTGTCCTTGCAGCATCTGTCTCGATATGCAGAAGAAGGAGAAGACATGCTGAACAGGATTATTTTGGGGGACGAATCATGGGTGCATCACTACCAGCCTGAATCAAAACGTGCTTCAGTGCAGTGGAAACATCCTTACTCGCCTGTGTTGAAAAAAAAATTCCAGGTTACGACATCAGCAAGGAAGGTTATGCTGACAGTGTTCTGTGATTGTCAAGGAGTGCTTTTAACCAATTTAAAAGCAAAAGAGGTGACAATATGAATGCTATTCATACTGTAAAATCTGTCTATGCAAAAGAATGCAATTTGAAGAGATAACACAGTTCTTTGCAGCAGGTTTTGGAGGACTGATAAAAAAACAAGTGCATTAGTGTTGGTGGAAATTATGTTGAAAAATAAAATGACAGTGTGTGTAAAAATAAATGGTTTTCAAATTAACATCTTTATTATTTTTTTTTTTTCACAAACATTATTTTTGTGACTTACATATTTAATTCCTCCTGTACTATCTAATATTTTCACTTTGTCTAATGCTCTAGTCTGTAAGTATACAGCAAAGACTTCATTTGTGAGGTTCATATCTTTAGTCGTACAGGACGTTGTAAAGTGTCTGCCATGGAAATGCATTTAAACACTGATTATACTCCTAATTAAACTACATTTATTATTGATACCATACAAATCTTTAGAGCGTCTGTTTTGTCAGTGTTTTAGTTTTACCCTTTCACCCTGGTAACCATGGGAACAGAACCAAAGATTCTAAAGAAAAAAGGGGCCTGTTCACATAACATGTCAGGAACACATTCTTAGAATGTTCTGCTATTCTGCCCTAAGAAACTTGAGGATGAGGAGATGATGATCTTGGAATTGCTGACTAGTTGTTGTTGTTGTTGTTTTTAAATCTAGGGGGTTAAAATCGGTGACCACTAAAAAAATGGGCAAGAGCGCAGGCAACTGCGAAACTGCAGCAATAAAGTCGCTAAACTAAATTCAAATTTAATACGTCCCCTTGGTGAAAAAAATTTGTTGTTGATAAAGCAGTGTTGAGCAAAAGGACTGCTGAGGGCAAACTATGATGATTTGAACTCTGCAAGACAACCTAACCTCGTAAACTGGGTACAACATTACCCGGTGTCATGAACTTGGTACCTAGGCTTTTTAATTCCAACATGCAGTGAGACAGAGAACTGTTTTTCTCTTTGCAGTGAAGTAGGAACTACAGTTAGCGGGTTACCTTGTCTGATACCATGTATATTATCTTTTTTCTGTGAAACTAATGTGTTATAAATTTGCTCTTTCATTTTTCAGATTGTTTTATGCAAATATCATTGTGTATTCCTCACTCAGTCGGGACAAGTGTACACATGTGGCCATGGGCCAGGTGGAAGATTAGGACATGGAGATCAACATACTATACTGGTATTTATTTTGTTATTAGAAAAAGTTTTTGCTTATATTTTACACATCATAAAATACAATATGTGTAGTAGCTGTCGACTGTCATCAGGTGCTTATAAAATTTTTTTATCTAAGTCTTTATTTCAGATTTTCTTGACTTATCACACATTAATATCCCATGCAATAGTTTTGAATTTGTTAGCGATTTACCTCAAATATTTTTAAGATTCCAATAGCTTCCTGTATTGTTTGTTTGTTAAATGTTATAGATAAATATTTCTTTTCACTGAAAAATACAGTTAGATTTACGTATTAAATTAAAACTAGTTAACTGAACTCTAAGTAACAGCAATAATTTCTTTTGCAGTATTCCAGTCGTACTTCTGAGGTATTGTTAACAGGTTAGTTGTCTATCCTTTACAGGACGTTGCAGAACCAACCCCAGCATTTTTTGGCTGTTGCGGTTTTTCTAGACAAATTTTATGTTCAGTAGTTTGCCATTTCTTTCTGGACGGTCAGCTATCAGTACTACTGTCGAAACAGTGCAAAACAAATCGTCCACACAGCTGGGATCAGATACAGTGCCCTGGCATTACGAAGCTCGTCTGCAATGCCTAAGCCGCAGATGCCGATTTTAGTTTGCGTTAAAGACCCTTCCAGTAAAGTGGATAACACAATCAATATTACAAATGGTTAGAGAACCATTAGGATTGTTGAAACAGTATGACAAACAACACGCAAATGGTTAAGGCAGACCTACCAGTGGTGGAAGTTAGTGGCGGAGCTTTGATGAGAACACACCCGATGACATATTTGGATGTGAAACTTGGTCGCAGTCTGTCCTTCAAAGACCACATTGACCATGTTGTACTGAAAGCCCGTAACGGCTTATCAGCAGTGAGGGTCCTGGCCACCGCCAACAACAAGCAGAGACTGCTTCTTCTTTTATGTTTCTAGGGACTGGTTCTTTCTCCAATAGAATTTGCTTTAGACATACTTACCATCAGCAGATTGAAAGACTGGAAGAGGTGCAAAAGGAAGCATATTATTCTGGGGTACACAAGAGACACCTCTTGCATAGCAGTGAGATATCTTCTTGACTTTCCAACAATGCACCATAAGATGAAGATCTGGAGGACTCTTAAGGAAAGAGGGCAGCAGGCTCAAAAGGGGCAAATCATGGCTCGGTAGGGCAAAGAGCGATATCATACATGTCTGCAGTCTTACAGACATCAACCTTGGTGAAAGAATGGATACTTGTGCCTCAGGTGCTCAACTTTTCCTGTGATGTCACGCTTGATAGGAGCTGACGGGGACAGAATCCAGCTGCTGACAATGCAGAGGTCCACGTGCTAATATGTGAAAATTCAGATGAGGCGGATGTACTGATTTACACAAATGGGTCCGTTGTACGAGGACAAAAAAGTGCATGGGCATTTACTGCCTGCTGTGCAGGCATAAGGTTCCAGGAGGCCAGTGGTGCCTTCTGTATGACTACTAGCAGCATGACAGATAAGGTGTTGGTGGTAACACAAGCTGTCATATGGCTAGCATTGCAGGGCTTTTCTCACATGTGTGTGTTTAGTGATTCCATGAGCGTGATCCGGCGAGTCGAGGCGTTCTTTGTACGCAGACAGTGGATTGAGTATTTGCAAAACTCTACTGTGTGTGAAGTTACCTTCATCTTTGTCCCAGGGCATACAGGTGTTGTTGGCAATGTAAGAGCCAACAGATTAGCCGGCTTTGCCTTAGTTACAGAGATCGGGCTCTTGGATCATGCAGATATTGTTGATGCCATTAAAGATGTAGGACAATCTGAGGATTTAAAGAATAGCACATCCACATCTAAGAGTGCAGAATGGGAGTAAAGATCTGCACAGCCAGGCATGAGAAGCACACCAGATGTGCAAGAAGTCTCGTCAGCCAACATAGGACTGGGACTGTTCAACTGCTGGGCACTGATGTATATGTTGAAGGGGGAATCTGAGCACCTGTGGACATGTCCGTAGTGCTGTAAAGATAACCCAGATCATAACACATAACTCAAACAGATTGTAGTAAAGGTAAAGTTGGAAGATGTGAACCAGTGTCATCGCACACAATTAAAAAACCATAAGTGCTCTGCCCCCAGTACGGACAGCTGATAAGAAACTGTCTGCCTGTGTCGCCATCCGCACTCAACTCTGTAGCTACAGCGACGTTCCTCCTTTATCAGATTATAGTGTATTTATTGACACTTTACAGTTTGTTTGTGATACTGTTTAAAAACAGTCTCAGTGTTATAGATCAGAATTAATGAGTAGAGAGAAAAGGATACTTTAGGTAACATAACAATCAACAGCTATAATTGGCACTGACACTGGCTTCCACTCCACGGTATACTGGATTTAAATACATAAACTACTGAATGTTGTTGTCTTTTCCTGATTCTCAGGTTCCTCGTTTGTTGGAGAGTGTGAAAGAGTTCACCTGCTTGGAAATTGCTGCTGCCACTGATCACACAGTAGTCAGAATGGAAGGGTATAACTGTTTTTTTTTCCTTCACACATATTTAGAAGTGTGTTTCTATGTTTGCTTACTGAAGGGTAATTAGAAGGGTGTGTCCATTTCCTTACTGACAGATAATTGAAAGAGTATGTCTGTGTTTCCTTTCTTAAAGGTAATTGGAAGAATATACCTGTGATTTCCTTTCTCAAAAGTGATTGAAAGGGTATGTCTGTGGTTTCCTTACTTAAAGGTATTTGGAAGGGTATGGCTTTGTTTTCTCATTTACAAATAATTGGAAAGGTATGGCTAAGTTTACTTATTTTCTCTTATTTGGAAGGATATATTTGTGTTTGCTTACTTACCGCTAACGGTAAGGCTGTGGCTTTGCTTTTCATTGACAATTAATTGGAAAGGGACAGGCTGTTTGTAATATGGAAGGATTTGACTATTTCCTTACTTAAAGTTAATGTGTCAAAGTCGAGCCTTTTTATCATTCTCTGGTGATAAGTCATGAGTGTACATAACTGGTGTGCTAAAGTTTGTCTACAGATGGGAGGCTTCAGGTCTTGCAATCCCTGTTGGGAGAGGTTAAGAGCTATATAATCAAGTATCCATAGTGAGGGTACTTCTATACTGAGTCTGGAGAGGATAGAGAGAGCTATGCAGTCAAGTCTGCATACTGATTATACCTCTCTACTGAGTGGGGAGAAGTTAATTAAGAAGAGCTATGCAGTCAAGTCTGCATTGTGATGATACATCTGGACTGAGTTGGGAAAGGTTAAGAAGAACTATGCAGTCAAGACCCCATAGTGATGTACTTCTGGACTGAGCAGGGAGAAAGATCTCTATACCAGTCTTTCCCATCTTAATGTTCTAGTGAAACAAATTGAAGGTGTTTGTGAGATCACAGTGATGATACATCTGGACTGAACTGGGAGAGGTTAAGAACTATGTAGTCAAGATCCCATATGAGGTACTTCTTTACTGAGCTGGGAGAAAGATCAATATACCAGTCTTTCCCATTTGATGGTCGCACGGAGCAAATTAATGAGTCTGTGATATCATTTACAAATAGACCCTGAACTTTAGAACACATTCCTTTTTGCTGTTCTTCTTATCATGTAGTGATTTCATGTAACATATAATGTTATGTTTTTCCCCAGTGGATCTGTGTTCACGTTTGGATTGAACCTGTATCATCAGTTAGGACAAACCCCTGTAGTAGAGAACAGTCCTTTGCCAAAGCAGGTGAGTCTCAGAAAGTGAAGGATGTGTTTCCAGATCTTGAGGTGTAATGGGCACATGGTGCTAACCCAGCGGTTCCCAACATTGTTTGAGTTGGGACCCCATTTTATAGGGGTAAAGGGAACGTGACTCAAAACATTAAAAATAGGTTTTTTTTAATAGGGTAAATAAAAACTCCCCAAAATGGATTTCTTCAGTATAGAATATAATTAATACAATTTTCTCTCTCATTTGCTTCTTAGCTCACCACTGCCTGACAACCCCATTTGGGGCTGAGAACATAACCCCATATTTTTTATAGACTAGTCAGCACTTGATGACTGAGGTAGTCAATATGCTGCCTGCTATTACTTTTACAAAATTCTCTGGTATTCATTTTTAGGCTGCAGCAATATAGGAACCTGGGTCAATTTGACTTAACCAGTTTAATTTTAAATGGGACATTTTTGGTCAAACCACCTGGGATGTTTTTCAAACCAAACTAGGTGATTTTCAAACCACCTAGCATGTTTTTCAAATCAAACTGGGTGTTTTTCAGATGTCCTGGGTGGTTTAAACAGTTGTCCTGTGTGATTTTAAAAACATCCCACATTTGAAAATCATCCAGTTTTCAGTTTGAGAAACATCCTTGATGGTTTGCAAATCATCTAGTTTGATTGGAAAAATGTCCTGTGGGGTTTGAAAATTGTCCACTTTGGTTTAAAAATTTCTATGTGGTTTTATAATCATCCACTTTGACACAAAAAATGTCCAGTTTAAAGGGAGAAAGGTATGAATGTTTTAGGGCTGGCAGACAAGTGTCTAGCTCATGCACCGCAGTTGAAGTATATTTATGTTCTTTCAACTTGTAGTGAGGAGTGCTATAGCTTCTAAAGATAATTTCAGTAATTAAACATTTGTTTTTATTATTTATATTATTTTGTCTTCTTTCTTTGTTTACTCTGAAAAAATATTTCACCGCCTTAAAAAAACATTTTTCTTTCTAAGATGCTGTTTCCCACCGAACTCAAAACTGCGGCTGTTATTTAAGTTTCTAATAATGTCCATCTATCAAAAGTTTCAAAATATTGACCCCATATTTGGTCTGCCACCAGGGAAATGTTGAAACATTGATTCTGAATCTGTCTGTCTGAAGAGCAGCTGGCCACTTTGTTCAGAATTCTGTGCTGCCACGCGGGAGACTCAGGTTTATATTCTCAGTAAGATTATGGATTTTTCCGTTAGGGGTAAGAAAATTAATCCTAACCTAGACAGTCAGGGGCGACTGCGCTTACCATGTGGCCCTAAATCCACAGGCTCGTTGATCGCCCTACCTGCACCACAAAAATGTTAAATACATTCAGTAGTGGCACAAATTGAAAAGGGGGTGAGGGGGAAAGAGATCCAGAATCTGGCCTACCAATATGAACATTCTGAAATATTGATTGCAGTCTGATCGTCATAGCATCAACCATTTGAAATATTGATTCTACATTGCGTTGCCTATTAAGGGGTATCCTTCGAAGTTGGAGTGCATCTGCCTAGAAGGCAAGAAACCACCGGTCTGCATATGTGTAAGCTAGATCTGTAAAATGAAGTGGACGAACAGCGGAACTTTCTTTTAACTTTCAACCTGTAACCTTTCTGCCGGGGCTTACAGCTAGTAAATGAGAAAAGTAAAAACTAACTTCTCACCATGATTATTTTTAAATTTTGGTCCTCCCATCAAGAAATGACCCAGACTCCCCCCCCCCCTCCTTTTTTTTTCAAGAGTTTATTTATTTATATAACAAAATGCTTGTATGTTTACCAGATGAACCTGAAACCTTTAAAAGGAAAGAGTATCAGTGGAGTCTGTGTAGGCAGGTTCCATTCCGTTGTTTGGACTCCTGACAGTGTGTTCACAGTGGGATTCAATGCTGGCCAGCTGGGTAAGAGAGCACTTTGTTGCATTCCTCAAGCATTATGTAGATTAACTGTTAGACACTGTTTTTCTTTGGAAGGAGACACATGTGATGACATAAAGAAGTAACACAGTGTAAGATGCAGCTAGAAGGTTGGCCAGTAATCAAGACATTGAATGATGGGCAAGAGATGGCAGGGGATAATAGGTAGGCTTATTTGAGGGTCTGCGCTCTGTCGAGACATATAGAGTAAAGACACTGAGGAATACAAAAAATCTTGTTCTTACACACACGAAGATGATGTTAGGTTTAAAAATTATTTAGCTGGAACTTACCCTTCTAAACCAAAATAAAAATAGAAGGAAGTGCTGTTTTGTAAGATTCTAAAGGAAG
>CAJHNH020004507.1:0-37543 GCA_905116865.2 Candidula unifasciata
ACCCTGTGAAAGGTGATGTAGAAATATTGGTTAAACCCAATTTTCTATGTAATAAATATCTCAAAGCTGGTAATCATCATCACTATCATCATTTCACTTTGAACCTGATAGATTAGATATAGTGACTAAACAATTCTACAGATGCAATAGGTGCAAAGATGGTTTAAACTCTTCACCAGCTCAGTACAGGGAAAGCAGGCAGTAAATATTAAAGGCAGTTTTAAAGGGCAGTAATTAAGGATAATCAGGAACCAGAATTCCTAGTAGTAATACATTTAAATTGATTTATTATTCCTGTAGTAAATATCTCAAAGTTGACCATGATCATCACCATCATCACAATGATCATTTCACTTGAACCTGATAGAATAGATATAGTGACGAAGCTATACTACAGTTGCAATGCGTGCAAAGATAGATACCCTTCACCAGTTTAGTACTAGAAAAAGCATACAGTAGAACATTAAAATAAGGGCAGTAATTTGGGCTAATTATGAACACTAATCCCGAATAGCGAAGTTAGATTTTAGTGCTATTGATTCATTTAAAAGTTGAATGGAAATGATACTTGATGTTCCATAAAGTATCATTTTGTTAAAAGGCGGGAGGATGTAATGACCCTTGCTTTTGCATGGTCCTCACGATTACATAGTGGCAAGCGAGAAAGTCCGTGCAACAAGGGACAGCACGAGATACTTGTGCCTAGTCGAGGAAGCGAGGGAAAGCCCGAGCTAGCCTCGTGGTCAGTCGATCATCAGAAGTCAGAGAAGACGGTTGTAGTATTTGAAGATGTCGTTTTTATGTTGCGCAAATGTTTAATGTTCGAAAATGTCGCGAGTGAAATAAATGTGAATAATGTGTTGAACATGTGAAATAAATGGACGAGAATAAACTGACAGAATGTATCAAGAAGCTGAGCGGCGTTTGCGTTGTCAACCCTAGACGTTAAAGTTGGTGTAAATCAAGGTACATGTCAGGTCTACGTCAAGGTTCATTCCAAGTGTAGCATCGACTCATTCCAAGCAGACCACGCTTCATTTCAAGATGACCAAGATTTATTACACTATTCATTATATCATTATTTTCTTTTCACGTTCGCTCGGACTTTTTTTAAAAATGACCTTGGCTGACAGGTCGACCCATCCCCGAGTGGGTAACGGGTGCAGTCCCGGGAAAGTAAAGGCGGCCGGCGTGATGCTGACCACATCATCTAATCTTGTGCTGACCACATTACCCACCGAGTGCTGATGGTCTGTAAAAATATGGGAGCTCTTCCCATATGCCCGATACGCCTAAAGGCATGGGAAGGGATCTTTACTTTTTTTTTTTATTTCAACAATATTTAATTGCTCTCAAGAGCCTTGACCACATCTAACTTGTCAAGAATCAAGTCAATAAACAGTGGTGCAGCACCAGACAATCTATCTGTCCGTTCATTTCCAAAAATAGTGTTTAGTCCAGAGAAAATATTCAAAAGACGATCCCTACCCAGGACTTCTGAATCAACGCTTGCCAATGTGAGCGCCGTATGCCTTTAATCACATTTCTAAGCATGTGTAGTGAGTCTGTTACAGACACAATCCACACACACACACACACACACACACACACACACACACATAAATATATATATATATATATATATATATATATATATATTATATATATATATATATATATATATATATTAGGGCTGTACCGAATATTCGCTTCGTATTCGCTTCGGGGCCGAATAGTGGTCGTAATAACTATTCGGTATTCGGCCGAATAGTTGTGATTGGGCCGAATACGAATAGTGGTTACCTTACACCCGTTTCTGGACTGGTGGAAAATAAACATGTCAAGATTTCCCACCTTGGTTCATACTGTCAAGCGTTACCTTTGTGCACCACCTACGAGCGTACCAAGAGAACGCCTGTTTAGTACAGCTGGAAATACCTTCAGTGAGACAAAAAGCTGCCTTAATGCTGACAACATGAAACGAAGTTTTTTTTTTTTTTTTTTAAAGCTAATGCCGCTTTCATGGATTAACTAAGCTGCCAATGACAATTTACAGGTTACTTGTAATAAAACTAAGAATACTTTCATTCCTAGGAATAAGTTACCACAGACAGACTGACTGAAGGATGCAAAACATTAAATGTTTTTAAATGTTTACTATTCAGTACTACATTTTGTGAAGTAAAATTTAAGCGTAGATTTGACATTATGGGTGTTTTTTTTTTTTTTAATTGCTTTTTTTTTCTTTTTTAAATATTCATTTTATCCACTATTCGAAAGTGGAAGAATGGGCCTCAGTTGGAATAGTTGGAAGACAGCAGTAATGGTGGTATCAAAGAAAATTATGATTCCTAAATATGTAATAAAAGTCCAAGGTTTTATTTCGGGACAAGTACAGAAACATCTTATGCAATATATATTTGTCATTGAAGGTTAGAAAAAAAATTCTTGCTTGCTACATAGATCCAGTTTTAACATATGGCTGTGATATATATATTAGGGCTGTACCGAATATTCGCTTCGTATTCGCTTCCGGGCCGAATAGTGGACCTAATAACTATTCTTTATTCGGCCGAATAGTTGCGGTCGGGCCGAATACGAATAGTGGTTACCTTACCTTTCCCGTTTCTACATACACTGTGATGGACTGACATAACTTTTTTATTAACACAATAGTTGCTGTTGCTTAAGTCTGTCGTAGAGGGAGAAATTGCGACCCGGTTGCGTGGTACAAACTGCATGTGTGTGTGTATGTGCGTGTGTGTGTGTGTATGTGTGTGAGTGTATGTCTGTGAGAGGGAGAGAGAGGGGGGGGGGGGCAAAGAGACAGAGAGAGATCATGCATTTTTCGTTCTTTCAGTGTGTCTTCGCCCAAATCAAATTTAAAGATCTTGCTAACGAGAAAATG
Source organism: Candidula unifasciata (assembly GCA_905116865.2). Taxonomy (NCBI): domain Eukaryota; kingdom Metazoa; phylum Mollusca; class Gastropoda; order Stylommatophora; family Geomitridae; genus Candidula; species Candidula unifasciata. Next base: position 2,909 of record CAJHNH020004507.1, read on the forward strand.
AAGGTGCGTTAAATTACATCAAACGAACGACCGAGCGAACGATGGTTTTGAAAGAGGCGTAGGGCGCAGTCAGGCGCTGGTGGGTGACTGTGATGTATGCCAACTAGTCTTTAACGAGTCGACTGCTTTAAAAGTCCGCCATACAATTTTAGTTTTATATCACCATATTAAAAATACAAACGTTAGGTATGTATACGTTAGGTATGTATACGTTAGGAATGTATACAGCGAAAACAGTTTATTTTCACACCTTCAGGCGTATTGGGCGAATACTGCTAGACCTAGGTTTTATATGCACTTAGTATGGGATGAGGTCAACATCTATCTGGCCACCACTACTTCCCAAAACTATGTGTCGTACCAATCTGGACTGGGTCGAACTGCGAGCCCAGGTGGTTAAACAAAGGTTCTGCTACGTGACGGCTTGATTGCATAACCTTCCAATCCCCAAGCCAGCGTCTAGCTGCTAGACCACGGTAGCTCCGAGACATGTAAACACCTAACCCCTAATTCTGAGCTGAGAATCTTGATGTCGACTTGTACCAACACGGACGCTATTTGTTATTTTATGATGATGTGTCCCGGTATTGTGCTGCACTGCTAGTGGGATTTGTCCCTGTTTGAGCTGTGTAGGAAAATACCAAACAACTTAGTGAGATACACGAGTAGTTTGTCTTTGAAGGGAAGGATTCAATAAAAACAAGAACGATAATCATAAATAAGCAAAATCATCAAGGGAGAAATCAGTTACAATGAGCTGAATACGGCAAGCTATACTTCGTTTGATAAAGGAAAGAACATTTTGTTAAATACATCTATGATATTTGAGAATATTAAAATAATTTTAGCATGGGGAAAAGAGACAGGGAAAAACAAAGCGAGCATATTCTTGACAGCCTTGTGTCATGACGCAGAATGGTCGTCCAGGTATGAAGACTGCTTTAAATATGCTACCGCGATGACTTCTCATCTCACAGTACCTTTTGCAAAGTCACCAATTCGTCTTGTCCCTGTCCGATAACATTCATTAATACTTGCAGCAGGAGAAACTAACCCTGAGCCTCGTGAACTTAGGTGGGGCCACTCTCTGAAAATGTCTAGGAGCTCGTGGGCCGAAACATTTGTCGACGAGAGATTACGTCTACTGATGATTGGTAGACTCCTGCTGTACATGCTCCCCTGAGGAGTTTCTTCTTACTTATCGTATTTTATTCAAAGTAAGCCCCGTGTGCACTCATACAGAGAGTGGCACGATCTAACAAACACTGGAACGACCTCTGTAGTCCCCTCTGTTGTTATGGCTCTTAAAAGTCAATGTTACGGTTATTTCGAATGTCAAGGCTCAGATAATATGTATTGTATTCATTGGTATACAAAAGCATTCCCATAATTCCCATTGTTATGTTGCTTTAACTCGAAGGACGTCACTGCATACTGGGGATTCCCATGAGTGCTCATTCCTCTAATGCAGCAACTACTCCAAGGTCATTCTGCTAACTGTTCAAATGAGAAGCTGTCTATACTGTTTCATGTGTCGTCATTGAAGGCAGCATAGATGTGCTCCACCAGATTTTACTCTTATGTGACGCAATCGTGTTAGTGTCATAGATTCGTCTTTATCCACTAGCCTAATCCGTGAAGGGTTGGTGCAATTCGCTCTGTCCGTGCTTCTTCCTGTAAGAATTGGTGCATTGCTTGATCTGTGGTCCGCTCGCTCATTACCCTTAACGCCAGCATATTCATTTGTGTAGATCAACTGAGTACTGCAATTGTCTAATGTTGTCTACCCTTTCTAAGCACATACAACCTGCCGCTATCTTCTGAATCATGTTCTTGGTGTCTGAAACAATTACTATACGTGTGACGTTTGCTCTGCTGCTCATGCTTGTGCTCTAAAAGCAGCGGCTATCCCCTGGTCATGTTTTACGTAGTTGCCTGCTAAGCTTCGCTATTCTCATTTATTAACTTGCCCATCCTTTGTTCTAAGAATGCCTATGCTGATGTTGACCGGTCCTTTACAGTGATAATGTCATCTGGGTGTGATTGCTTATCCATCCTTATAGTTTTGTTCTGTGTAAGCTCTCACAAACATTCTTTTTTTTTAGTGATGATTAGATTCAAAATATGAGGTTACATTATTTTAGTTACATCAAAAGAAGAATATAACTAGACAGCGTAGTGACAACATAACAATTAAAGGGTAAGAGCTGTGTAGGGAAACTAGGAGAGATAATGATTTAGCAGTTTGACATCCCTGCAAAAAAATCATCTCCGTAAGCAATGACCTGGATTACACCATACAGAGTTTGCGGTGAGACACGATCAAACGCGTCATTTGGTATTAACTCTAATATGGATCAAATATTGTATCGATGGAATCTAATTTACACAGTTTTTGGTGACTGGACTAATTACTGGCCACCAAAACCTCATGTCCAGAACAAAGACTTGTGAAAAAAACGTCAGAATCAAGGAAGTAAGGTGGGCGATAGGTATAAAAAAGATTACAACAGGTAATTATTTTTGTAATTACAAGGCACACTTCAGTGCGCCTGTCAAAAAAAAAAAAAAAAACTGTTTTCGAAGCATGAAGTCATAATTTTAAATAACAGCGCTCGTGTAGTCAATGACCTAATTTTAAATTAGAAAAAGCTGCAATTTATTAACTCATTGCACATTTTCTAGAACATTCATGGAACACATAGTTATTGCAAGAGATGCTAGCGTTAGGTTAGAAACAGGCTTATTTTAGAAAAATTAGTTTGCAAATGCACATTTACGTTCTTTTGAAATTACGCATGTAATTAATGCATTTCTCATGTAGGTATTTTAGTCACAAATAATTTCCCTTGGATACCTCATTAGTAAAGCACTGTCGGAATAAATAATAACTTAAAAGCTGAGCATTCTGCCATGCATAGTCCTCCATATTTGACCGGAAAACACGTTTGTTAAAATTGTGTAATTATTATATATTGAGCCAAAAGGTTACATTTGGAAGTCTAGATGTAAACCACAAGAAAGGGAGCTAACCGTCATTTCAAGGGAGAGCAAACAAGAAAAAGAAAAAGCGCTCAAAATAATGCCTCTTTCATTCTAAACACTTACCTTTATTATCTTTATAATGTTGGAAACAATTTCTTGTAGACAATGCATGTGATAGCCCTCAATTGTCTGGTGGCTTCGGCTTGGACAACGGCCGGAGACGGCGAAGTGCATTGTAGGTGAAGTCAATTAGTCGTATCCAATAAAGAGGGAATGTTACCAGAAACCTTAATAGTAGAGCAGGGTAGACCTTCACTTGGTCTAGGACGTCAGCTTTGACAGGCTCTAAGATAGTGTAGTGTTTCACTGTTCAAATTGCTTCATCAGCATGTTCCAAATGTTTTGTTCTGTCCTCACCTTTTGAGTAAACCAGATAGGTAGAGATACATATCAATATGCATAGGCATATATTCTACAATACTACCCAGTCGTTGCACTATAGACAGGAGAAACGTCATGCCTGTTCCTAAATGGTCTTTGGATAAAATCGGGAAGCAGCAGTTACAGATGGTAAGTCCTTGTACGCTTGACGTAGGCGAGGGGGCCACGGGCTGCCTCTGCCAAGAAAATATATTTGAGTGTGTTTACCTTAAAGCTAGAACTTCTTTTCAAAGTCCATGTCATGTGGAGTTAGTAGTCGTGTCTATCCACAATCTTCTGTCTCGTGTACTTAAAAAAAAAAACTCTGACACAGATGGTCCTTCATGCCGTATGGAGTTGGTAGTCATGTCTAGCCACAACCTTCTGCCTCGTGCATATTTAATAAACGCTGACACAGATGATTCTCCATGCCATGACGTCAAACTATCCAGCATCTGTTCTGTCGAACACTCAGAGACAAATCTGCAGGTGAGTCCACGAAGAGTTCACCCTTGCAATGAACTAACAAAACACAATACAACTACTTCAATTCAATGTTATTATTATTTTTTTTTTTTTTTTGAACGAGCCTTTTATAAATGTTCCAAATGTATCAGAATAAGTTTAATAAAAGTCTCTCAGCTTGAATCACCAGCATTTAAAAAAACGCGCACATTCTTTAATTTCATATTTATTTTGGAACGAGCTAAGAGGTGACCATTCGTATTTGTTTAAGAGCTGTTCAATATCATTAACATCCGGTGTATAATCGGCGATTATCGAAGAATAGTTAGCGATTTCTGTAATTTCGAAGATTTACTCACAATCACATTTACCATCAAACTGATCAGAGTGTAAATTTTTTGCTTAGAAAAGTCACAAATCATTGATCAGACACACGTTGAACATTCTTGAAGTGTTCTCAAATAGCTGGGTCAAGCTCAGAAAGAAACACTAACAACTTTAGAAAGTTTATGTTATTAGGCTGAAACAAATGGTCCGTTGATTTACTAAAAGCCAGTTGTCTAATAATTGACATAATTCTTATAAAAATTCATTTCTAGTTCCTAATGCCCATATACATAAATCGTGTGTGTGTGTGTGTGTGTGTGTGTGTGTGTGCGTGCGGGGGAGGGGGGAGGGCGCTGTCACTTATAGCTGAGAAATTATCAAATAATGAAAATCGCAAGCCACAAGCGGCATCATTTGTAGGAGAGTAACTCAGCCAGCTTATCTCACCGTTGCTCAACACGTTCACATAATGCGAAGGTGAACATGTACGCCTGCCTTCATTATTATGAAACTCAAATTCTTGAATTTGATGAGGACCCCCCTCAGCCAGTACTTGACGAGTTTCAGATGATATGCATTTAGCTTCCATAATGCAAAATTAGAATCCATCTTCGGTAAAAGTGGAAAATAGTCTCCCCCCCCCCCTCCCCCCATTCAAACAGTACTACACACTACCAAACTTCTGACTGGTCGACCTGTGGCCTAGCTCACTTTTAAAGGGTCGAACTTAAGCCACTCGCCCTTCACACAAGGTGACGGGGGTGTTCCACAATGCCGTTGATATTGCGTCTTCTATATTTCAGCTTTCCAGTGTCTTTAACACTACACAAACATCGACAAACTGGGTCTAACCCAAAACCCCTTTAGAAAGTGATGAAACCTATCTACATGCATTGACGTTCTTTGAATAAAAACGCACATGCAAGACAACAAAGATAGCAAACAACAGAGCGGCACATCCGTAACCCCCAACAGATAAGACCAGTCCAATAATAGCTATCAATGAAACGTGACAGACTTTCTATGGGAAGACTAAGATTTGTTTAAATCCAAATTCTCCTGGGGCGAACTCTTGCTTTCACATCAGATCTTTGCCACGCCTAGTGCCTGCGTTAGTAGTTATTCTTACTGCATTCACAAACATAGAAAACAATGAAGCATTGTTACAAATTATTTACAGTTCGCTGATTCAGTAGAGTGTAACATGTTATAGTTTGTTTTTGATACTGACGTTTTAAAATAAGGATGATTCCGCGACAGGCCCAGCAGACCTGTAGCTAATTTTTTTGTTAAACTGATATTGCTGGAGTACTATGGAGGGAACACAATGAATATAGTGTTCATGACAGTGCCATATAGACCGGAAGCACGCTCGCGCACTGAAATCGCTAGAACTGTAGTCATTGCTGTTTCTCTCAGTTTAAACAAACATACGGTACATAAAAACCTCTCAAATATTGTTGCTGCTAAAAATCAGAGAAATACTATGACACAAAACAAATCAGTAGTCCATACAAATTTGCACCTTTTTAAGCAATCCCATAAAAGTATTTTATCTAACGCAGGAAATAACAGTATCTATAATGTTACTAACATATCATTGTTGTTTCAAAATTGTGATAAAATAACATGGTTTGAAAAACGCCTCAGAAGTGCGACATGTTTTATTTCAAAACAATTTATTACAATCAAACACCTAACACATTTCTTAAGCAAACACTTCCAATTTGTAGTTTTCCCTTATCTGGAATAGCTGTTTGTATTTGGTTCACTGGATTTTACATCTATTGACACAATACAGTTTACTGTGAATTAGTCGGCAGTCGCAAAAAAACTCCGCAGTAGCTAGAAAACAACACACCTACTTCTTGTACAGTTTTTACGTCTCTGTCATCTAATATCTTCTCGATATGTAACAGCCATTTCAATCTATTAGATTTCACTATGCCAGTGATCAAAGGTGAACGTCCTCATTCTGTTATAATGTTGCGAATTTCTTAAATTGGCGAATTTCGTTTATTTTTGACTTATAATGTGCTTATCCTAATATATATATATATAAATATAGACACATTCATGGAAACCTGTTCACATGTGCTGCAATGCGTGGAGATTATTTTGACAGGCCATTAGTGATCACGATGGAAATGGATTTTCGCTCGATGACATTTGATTACCCCGCTGTATCATGTGTGGTGTACAAATATGTACCTATATGTAACTTCTTGTGAGCATAGAGAGCAACCTCTGTGGGTGTCGGATAAGTAATTAAAAAGTGGCATTTCATCATAAAAAAGACGAAACACCTATTGCTAGGTAAGCAGTTAGTCACGACTATAATAGCCCAATGTTAGTAGATTAGTGTTATTTATAGAGTATTGGGGTATTTTTTGTTTACATTACAGATAAATGTAGACTCGTATTGACATGGGTATTTATGTATAAAGCAACTTGATCATAATATATTCCAAAATAATATAAATAGAAGATAAAATGCAAGACTCAGACATTAGAGAGCAGCAATATCACAGAACGGCATATACATACAATAAACAACAAACAAGGCATCAGAACGAATGACTGAACGGTTTGCCAAGTGTTAAAGTGATTGCAGATAAAGGTACACTTTCATGTACCTGTCAAATAGTTAAAGTACGCAAGAGACATAATCAGAACACATCTTTTCCTGATTGCGACTTTCATTTATAAACATGCGAGAATATTAATAAACGTATGCACACTCTCACATAATACTTCCCGGTATTAACGTAATATTGTAGTCGATGGCTGTGTCTGCTCGGTACATGAAACAAAAGTTAATCCTGCACTCAACACAATTGTTTTCAACATATTTGGTTTTCTTTACTGGACACATCAACGAGGGAATAGTATTTGTCGTTGTAACAATAAAGAACAGTTACTGTTAGTCTGATTGTGAGTGAGTTTGTATGACTCTATGTGTGAAGGTACATGAAAAACGTTTTAAAACGCTACATACAGACACAGTAAGATGATCTTTATTACAGTTCCCTGCTAATGCTTTCGGGAAGGAAGAAATGTATGTGCACTTTTGTTGTCTCTTTTTAGAATTGAAAATTACACCTTGGAGAACCGCCCTCGAATTCAATAATCGGTTTCATTAGTCTACCCATTCTAAAAGCGTCATAAAGAAAAATAAATACTGATGTCGACATGCACCATCTCATCTTTAAAGACACTAGTGCATCGCATCATTCTAAAGTCACTTTCCAAAATATTTACACGTGCACACACACACGCACATATACAAAGGTACACGTAAAGGACGCTTTTCCACGCCTCCAGGCGTAGTGGGCATATAAGGCTAGACCTATATTTAGTAAAACAAACGGCACTTTATGGTTGCAGTGGTCAAAATCACGCAGGCTGCCTTACTTCTCAGGACTGTACCTGGTACTCATTTGAGGCAGGGCCGCCCTAGGAGCCATGGTCATTTTAAAAGGAATCTGGCCCCCGTCAGGAACTGAACTCACGACCTCTAGATCCATAGCCGCTCGTCTAGCCGCTAGACCACGGCTGTTCTCTCTCCATACATACATGTATATTTAAATCTCACTACGTAAGCTTTTTTCCTCTCCCGTTTATGCCAGGATATTGATTGATCACATGTTTAGTTTGATTAGTTAATCTGTGAATTCAAAAAAAAAAAAAAATCACATTGTACATGCATTTTATATATATAAAACCACCACCACCCATGATTTGTGATTCGACGGAAAATCAGAGAATAGTTTACAACGTTTATCAGCAATTTTACTTTCACCACTTACCAATTGCTTCCCTAATGGTCGACGCTCATATCGTTGTCAAAATAATTCGAAATCTGTTCGATGTAGCATTTTAAAAACTGAATCATGCCCCGGGATGCTGGAACTATGAAACTGTTGTCATAAGCCTTTAGCCTTACACGTCAACCAAATGAATATGGAATCAAAGGGGAATAATTACACATTAAAATACTCATATGATAAATATATTTATTACATTTTAATTATAAGCTACTATATAATTTTACCTGTAAACCAGTTTTCGTTTAATAAGCACACAACTAAACAGGCTTAGTGATTTTGTGCAATAATTATATGTTATATAAATATTGCAGAAGACATTTCAAAACATTGTTAACATTTTACAGCGTTTTCTATCACAGAAACATGGCATAGACTTTACAGTACCGATGTCGACGAGCTCTTGATTCCTTACGTCCTTCTTAAGACGTTATTTTTTTGTTATTTGAAGCCCCACTCTGGCTTTTGCCAGGGGCCGCAATATAGGCAGGTCATCATTATGGCCAAGTGTCTGAACGCGGTTTCTGGGACCTCTCCGCGGTGATCCTCATCCGCATGGTGGCACTTTGTGTCATCGGGTGTTTGTCGCTTGTGTGACGTCCTGGTGGGGTGAAAAGCCAATCCAATCCAATCGACGAGCACTATTTCCGAAATGTAGATGAAAGTGTGCCTTGTAACTGAAAGAAAATTAACTCCCGTATTCTGTATGAGTCTGTTTCCCCCCGCTACAGACCTTATGTTGCCACAATCTGTGCATTAGGTTTTCAGTCTGAGCATTTAGTCCCATTGGCTAGCACAGTCACCACGATCTGTGCTCGTTACATTTTTATTCATCATATATTTGACTCCCTCTTAACGTCCATGTCATGTGGCGTTTCTATAGTCTGTCTACATCCTTCTGTCTATTATATTATCAATCATTGCTAATAGACATACTCGTGTATGCCGGTAGGTCAGATGGCCCAAGTGTCTCTTGGTCTCTCCCGCTCCTATTATCATCAATATATGCTCTGGTTATTTGTGTGTCACTATATCACAAAAGTCAGCTCTGTGGCTAAGTGGATGCGAACGCTTCGTAATGCCGGAATGGCAGGTTCGATCCCAGATGCGGGTCAAGCGCTGTTCGGTGGTTTTGACAGTCGTATCAAGAAAGCCGACCGTCCAGAAGCAACGGCAAACTACTGGACGTAAATTTGCATAGAACATCCATACCAGAGCCAGGGGCTGTTGGGGTTGGTTCTGCAACGTCCTGTAAAGGATACGCAACTAATCTTATATGACAAAACCATACTTGTTGCCCTTTTGCAATCATTTCTCTTCGCACATTTTTTAGGCACAAGTCAAAAATATTCAAAAATAATCGCAAACGTTTAGAAAAAAAATCCAGATATTATTATGACAGTTATTGAATATAGGTCAAAATATAATAAAGCGTTATTGTTACATAATTTCATTGATATCAATTGTTTATAATTTATAATTTCATTTAAACAAAAAAAAAACAAAAAAAAAAAAAAAAATTTCAAGATATGCCATTTTTATATAAAATAGCGTGTAATCCTCAAAAGACGTTTCTAGTTCAGTTACGAAGCTTTCTTTTTGTTGCAGCGCTATGATAGACGGTGTTGGATCTACCGTAGAAGACATGAAAGTTGAGCCAAAAATTATGTTGATGAAGCTCTGCTGCACGGCAATGGAGACGTAATGGTGTGGGAAATGATCAGTTACAACGGAAGAAGTCAACTGGTGCACATTGAGGGAAGTTTAAATTACATCAGTGACATTCTTCTATTACACATCCTTCCAATTTGGGATGCCACCATTTATCTCTTTCAGGTGGACGCCAGACACACTTCTGCGCTGTTGACCACGCAGTTCCTGTCTGCCACCAACAGTCAAACCCTTCCCTGTCCGTCCCTGTCTGCAGATATGAGTCCGATTGAGAACTTGTGGGATAAGCTGCAAAGACGTGCTTGTCGCCCAGACGTTGCTCCAGTCAATGGTTGTGATCTGTTTCAGGAACTGCAGGAAGAGTAGGTAGCCATGCCACAGGCCCATGTCAGACATCTGATCGCATCCGATTACATGAGATGCTAGCCACTGTTTTTGCAAGAGAAGGTCACATACGATACTAACGGGAAACAACGTACGCCTGAAATGTATCGTGACCCAAATGGAAAAAAAAAAGTTAGTTGATTGGATAAACCCAACGGTATTGTTATGTGAAATTTGAGTAACATTACGTATTGCATTACAAGACGCAGAATGTCAAAATTGTGAGTATGCATGTTCTTTTTGAAAGCTATGCTTTTTTTTAAGACAGTATAATAGGCGTTTCAGGTGTCAGGTCTGAGAAAAAAAAAAAATAATTAACAATCACTTAGATGAATCTCTACCCACAGAAATGCACTCAAGAAATGGATGAAAGAAGATAGCATAGCAACTAAAGTATATTGATGAAGGAAACATTGTTCTTCGACACACGCCTGCTAGACATCCGTTTTCTGTTTCCTGTCCTAAACTGCAATGGATGTCTATAATCGTATATCAGCGCATTACTCGGTCCAGTAGAACAGTCACACAGATTGTCGCATATATCGTTTGTGCCTAATTATATTCGTGTCAGTAATAATATGTACTGAAACTGACTGTGATGCACTCTGCAGCGAGGTGGTCATATTCTGAAATTGCAAAAAAAAAAAAAAAAAAAAAAAAAAAAAAAATTCCTATACAAAAAACATAGACGAATAAATAGGTGATATTGTTTGATTATAAACTGAAAATAAAGAGACACGAGCACAGAAGACGAAGAAAATCACGCACAAGGGAAACAATGTAGTATACGTCTTGATATTGATCAATTGTGAAGTCAAGTTAAGCTTGCAATTGCAACGGACATTCGGCATGTATGGATTACTCAACATCAAACCGTCTATATAACTGTATACATTTGCATGGGTTACCTTTAACAGTTTTTGTATGGCCCAGTTATATTTTAACGTAATACATTACACCTTACAACAAAGCCATTACAACATTTGAGCACACCTGGTAGACTGTTACTGTTATATTGCAGTAAAGCTATACTTCCAGAAATTTCTTTCAATGAAAAAACCGTTGACAGGTACGCACAGGTGTACTTCATTAAACAGTTAATAACAGTTACACGGTTCCAACAGACTTTGTTTAAGAAAAATGTGATGGTTGGCCACATTTTGATTTCTACACAATATAAACAGTTGTTATCATTGCATAAACGTTGTGGGAATGCGTCTGTGTTTATTTATTATAAGCAGTGTAATATTGGAGAGAAGGGCATTATAATTAATTGATCTAGCTGACATAAAAAAAAAAACATGGTAATAAAGTACCTGGAGACTACATACCAACATTAAAGAACTATACTTTGCCGATGACCTGGCTTTTATATCAGAAAGCCAAACATTGCATACAGATGAATGAAGAATTTAAAACAAATATTATGAGAGCGATGGGAATGGGGAAAAAAATCAGCCTTGTTAGGCAACTTTTCAAGCATAGATTGGCGATTGGACACAGATGGATCCTTGCTGAGATAGTTCTAGAGGTCACTCGAACAGGAAGTAAACTCAGCCACGTAAATAACTGAACTGTACACAAATGGCTTTTGGTGAAACAGATCTCAACACTGATTGTGAGAGTGACACTTGGTGATGCACGTTGTCTGGAGGACATTTAGTGTTGCGTCTTGCCATTAGGTGGCATCCTGGGCTGCCTTTAGTGACTGAGGGGGCACGGATGCTGGAAGGAAAGTGTTCAGAAGAACTCCATATGCAACCTTATATTCTTCCCCGTCACATATACTATGTATTTCCAACAGGTCCTATGACTGCACACGGAATAGTGTTGTTTAATACACTGGTAGGGTTGTAATGGCATCTTGATTTCCATACTGTCAAGAGTTGTTCAAGCATTTCCTATATTGAGCTCCTATTTTTTTTCGTAAAGTAAGTTTACATATGCTGACTATTCGTCTTACAATTCAAACATTGATTGTTTTCATTCAGTCACTGTGTGAAAGATCCTTACACCTGCTTTGCCTAGGACATACACATTGTGGTGTCATTTGGAATGTGTGTATTTATACAAAGAGTGTTTCATTCATTTTAATGTAAACTATGTTATGTTTTTATGTTGTGGATCATATGAACGATATTTTTTCGTGTCAGATTTATTTTGGTAATCAAGAGATATAAATATAATTAAGAGACAGATCATCAGGGGACACAATATTTGCTGTGCATTAATATTTGGCAATTAAAAAACCTATTCTGACTCTATTAATAACAGAAAATTGCAAGTAATCAGATAATGATGCCATCATTTTGACAGCCGTTCTGTGATCTCACTGGGAAGAGAGAGAGAGAGAGAGAGAGAGAGAGAGAGAGAGAGAAAGAGAGAGAGACAGAGAGAGAGACAGAAAAAGAGAGAGAGAGGTGGAGAGAGAAGGTGTGAGGGGAGGGAGAATTGTATGTTAAGTGTGATAAAAAACGGCTGCCCTCTATAAACATGCAATTATGTTCATTACAGATTTGATTATAACTGAATTGTTGATTCCTGATGTATTTAATTATTTCGATGAAATGCCGTTTCTCTTCTCCTAGGGGCCATTGACACAGCAGAGGAAGCAATAGGGGCTTGAGCCCTTTTGTGTCATCACATTTATACAAACATTGACAATTAGTAATGGAACCAGGCAGGTTTCCTAACCAGGCTAAACACCTTCTGTGTGTTAATGTCTTTAGTCACTTTCATATTGTTTCAATCTGTTTTTTTAAAGCGATCTGAGATTTGTTTGAAGAGTGTTAGTTTTTCGAATTATGGCAGATAACTCCGAATTCCAAAGAAACATCTGCAATGTGTCGCCTTTTAGGGCATGCTTAAAAAGGGGCAGTAGGCGTATTACACTCCCATCCCACCCAGCCCCACAAATAAACAAACACACACACACACACACACACACACACACACACACACACACACACACACAAACACACAAATATGCTTTATAATTCACGTAATGACAATTTTTAATGAAATATTTTTATTTAAAATCAGCAAGCTATTTTTGTTTTTCTTTTTACTCTTTTTACTAATGGGCATCTAAAGGGAGATTATGCTGCTTGAGTTTCCTTTCTTTAAAATGTTTGTAGTGAGTCATTTTCTCCCCATTAAGTTATGCCCGATAGATGACGTCAGTAATAAATGTAAGGCGAATGTTTTGACTGACTGAGATAACACGAGACTTATGTCTTGAGTTTCATGAGAGACATCTGAAAGTCAGGTTTTATGTGAAACATGATTGTTCACGTGAACCATGAAGGTTGACTGGCAGGATTCGTGTGAAATGCGAATTATCACGGGCCAGACACGACTTTCAACGGTGGGGAATTCGTGAGAATGAAATTATCCAGAATGTTCGAGAGCATGACAGATCAGAGGGTTATATAATAGCGACGAAAGGTTTGTGAGGGAGTCTCGCTTTAGGCCAAGGGAAGGTGTGCGTGTGAGAAATTCGGAAGAATGTTGTCGTCTGAATAGCGTGATTTCCCAATGCCTACCTGGCATAAAATAGCGGCTGACGGAAACGGTGGCCAGCTGTGAATGACTGTCGTCTGGATGGAGGGAATTACTGTGTTTCGCTAAGTTGTGTGAATTCTACGATGTTACAAAGGTATGATTGACTGTTTAGAGCATTGAATAAGTAATCGATGAGTGATATTGTCGTGTATGAACATTTACTGACTGCAACATCAGCGAGTGAAAATAAACGGTACGTGTAACTTCTGAACGTCTGCCAGCGTCCATGTTTTCTCGTTCTTGTCAGTCGGTGAATGGAAGGATGCGGTGACTCATTCGAGCCAGAAATTAATATCAATGAAGATCACTGCAATGTTAAAGGATATAAGTCTACACTCACTTACATCGCCCACCACCCCTTCCCCCCCCCCCCAAAAAAAATATCATAAGAGAGCGCCCTAACCACCAGTGCCCTCTCTGGCCCCAGACCCCTGCATTCACTGTACATGGTATATGTTCCGTACATGTAATCACACAATTGCACAATGCATGTACGAAATAACCAAAGATCTAACATTTCGCTTGCCACTTTTGTGTCATTCAAGTCGTCCCCTTGTGGGACGTATTTTTTTTTTTCTTGTTTTACTATTTGAAGCCGCACCCTGGCTTTTGCCGGGGGCACCAAATATAGCTGGGCCACAATTGTGGCAATGGCGGCTGAAAGGGGTTTCAGGGACCTCTACACAGGCGATCCCCATCCGCATGGTAAATCTTTGTGTCACCGGGTATTTGTCGCTTGTGGGGTGTCACAAGCAAGCATTTATGTGAAGACGACAAAACATATCAATGAGATCTGAAAATTTACTATTTTTGTTAATGATAAACTATTATTATTTTCTGGACCACGATGCATACAGTGTTTCCTAAGTGAGATAATGTGTGTATAACAAACTGCAACTGTTAGGCACATGTCTATGCACCTGCCACAAATTAACTGACATTTCCATATTTCAACAGTTGGACGCAATTAAGCCAACCATGTTTGCTAAACAGTTGCAGAGAATACGTTTTGTGATAGTACCTATCAAGCAACAGTATGCATACATCAGACACAGTGTCTCGCTTGAATTAGAAGTTGATGTTATAACCTACAATTGGCGGTCTGAATTTGATGAATGGATGTATATATAATATCAGAATCATTTGTCACATGAAAAAAGACGTCCTTTACATTTTAACAATAATGTTGATACCATGAAGCTGTTTTCATTACCCCTTTGGCAAACAGCTTTCTACCTAAGAATATAATGTAACCAAGGGAAAAAACTACAAACTTAATAACCATATGTTATATAAAAGCATTACTTCGTAATTTTCAAATAACATGTGTGTCGTATTAAAATGGAAATTTTCATTTGAAAAAAGCAGTTCTAATATGGCACTGATATTTCGTGCAATTATTGTGTATTCTAGGAAGTTTCTACATGCAATTTGAATACATTGAAAATATATCACATCTTTTGTTACTCCAAAAAACAAGTCAGAGACGGTACTGTCTTCACGTTTGAGCATCCAGATCTTTGGGCTAATTACGAATTATTGTTTGACAGGCACATTTACGAGTGCCTTATAATTGAAACAAAATTAACATATGTATTGTTGTATAGATATCTTCCTATTTCCTTTATGGAGGCACTGGTTGGACAAGAGGCTTTATGTCTAAGTGTCTATGGCCTCGTGGCTACTGCAGTCGCCACAAGTGGCTGAAATAATGTTTGTATTTAAGCTATCTTCTGCTCCCTCTTAAAGTCCATACCATGTGGCGTTTTTCAATCGTCGCCTCCTCTTGCGTCTGTATATTGTGCTGGCAGTCATTGGGGAAGGAGGTTCTCTTGTATGCCGCGATATCAAACATCCCCAGTGTCTTTTCATTTGGTATGTCCCCGTACCTCTTGTATCATTGAATGTTCCTGTTCTCTATGCATTCTCTTAAAGGCTACACTGTCTTTTCTTTTTCTCACAATGTGACACATTACATTTCATTGCTATCTTCTTAGCAGTTCTTTTCCTGGGGTAACTTCTTTCAAGACACATTTAAGTTTCGTCTCAAAGTGAAGATTGGCAGCAATATATCTTCAATAAGGTGTCTCGCCTTGGTTGTGTTCTAGCTTAGAATTCGTTTCATTCATCTTGTAATGGCACCCTCGAATTCGGTCACTGCCTACCTCTTGCTCACTTGCTTTCACTTCTCTCTCTCTCCATTCTGGTTTTTCTATTTTTACCTGGAGAAACACAGAGCTTTAAAGAGCTAAATATTGATGAATCGGATGCACAGAAGTGAATCATAGACAGTCATCCGAGTTTTGAAACATTTATCTGGATGCTGTGTTTTTTATAGAAGAAGACTGGAACACTACGGTATATTCAAAAAAGCGTAATGAAGGAGTCAGGAAAGAAATTACATTACGAAGATAATTGATTGTAAAAAGGCAATTAACATTATCTTGTCACATTGCGAGAAGACGATATCTAAAGTACACAGTGTCAGCAAAAACATTTGCTGCTGAGAGAGGCGGAGGCAGGAAAATGGAGAAGGTATTTAGATTGTTTGAAATCATGACATGAGAGAACATCTCTGTCAGCAATGACTGACATGATAGCAGACAATTGGATGGGGTCGGATACGATTACAAGCTCCGCATGACATGGACATTAGGACGCCGGGCCTAAAATGGTGTTCAAGGCAAGGAAGAATGTTAAGCTTCAAAGTAACTTTTGTTTCTGACTGAGCTTTGCTAATGCAGTATCCACATAGGGCGGTACTAGACGGGTTCACTGTCTGCGCTACTGAGTTTAGTGCTTAGTGCAGGCCTATGAGCTGTATTTTTCCTGTGGAATATGGTGTGCAGCAGTTGTGCTGTGGTACTCATTGTGACAAATATCCGATTTACGTGTGAGCTGGTGATACACGTTTGTTTTTAAAATTGTCGATGTGTTAGACAATAAAGCGTCGACATTTGAATTACCAATTAGCTATAAAAAGACATTTATATTTAAGTAAGCTCAATGCGAAATCACACAGGGGCAACATACCACCTTATATAATAGAGACATTACGGTCTTGGGAAGCAATTTTGACTGAAAACACACAAACACAGAAACAAACAAGGTGATAGAAATGATGCACTCACTGACGACAAGACAGAGGCAGTTTGTAAAAGCCTGAAAAAAGATTAAGCTCTAAATTATATAGTTCTAAAACTAAATTAGGCAAATTAAAAAACATTGTATTTCAAATTCAACATGTGTCAGTTACAATTGGGAAAATAAAGACAACAAATGACTATGACATACTATGCCATATTCTATATGATTGACTGAAAAAATATGAATAAATAAGAGACATATCTCGACAACCGCTAGTATCAGCAATTAAAGGACAAAGAAAGTTGCATTCTAAAATGTTCGACAATTAAATAAAGAGTTATAAAAATCAAAATATTCGACAGTTGAAGATATAACCTGTATTTAATTCAAAGTAAGCCCTTTGTGCATTGATAGAGCAAGTGGCACGATTAAGCAAACACTGGAACGAACTCTGTAGTTCTTCTGTTGTTATGGCCCCTAAAGTCGATGTTACAGCCCTTTGGCTGGCATCAAAATAATTAAAGAAGCGTCATTTCAAATGCAACTTTAATTTGGGGAATAGTAAATAATCTTAAAACGTGATTATAGCCTGTTTATGATCGGAATCTTTCTTGTTACAAGTAATTCACAACGAGATGTCATCGAACAAGTAAACGTACCAACTGATCCAGTATGCAATATCGCATACATTTTAGTTAACTGTAGTTATCTAATATAGTCCGCATGGCTCAAATAAAGTAATGCATAGTGACAGTCGTAAAAGGTACAACAATCCATGACGTTTTCATTTTGTCAATATAAAATAAAATGTGTATCATTTCCCATTTTCTTTAAAACAATAACTTGTCTTATATCCCTAGATTACTAAAATGTGACCATGCACAAGTTACAAACAATTACATCTTAAGATATATAGTCACTCAGTGGGTCAGCCCATGTCTGCCTCGAGTCAACAGTTAGTGAAATACACTTTGATGTTGTAGTATATGTTGATTATGCAGTGAATTGACAGTCCGCAGTCTACAGACTAGTCGACTTTTTGGATTCAATCAATGAAGCAGATGGCATCTCTTCAATGGAGGTTGGCTGTCTCTCCCTTGTTTCAGAGAACGCTCACTCAGACTGCTGTTTGTCTATCTCCTGATGTTTTCCTCCCACACGTATCGTTGCCATCATCTTGATCTCTTACCTTCAACGGTTCCCTCCAGTACTGTTTTTTAAAAGATTGTTATGTTTTTAATGTGGTCGAAATATTTAATGTGTCTTTTTTTATATTTCTGTCACCGCTCTCTTTTCTTCTCTACATCCACATTTCCAGAGACCCAGATCGATTTTCTAGCTTCTTGTTCATTGTTCAAGTTACTGCACAATTCTGCCGAAATGAGCATGCATAATCTTTACCAATTTTAAGTTTAGTGTGTATGCCTGTTTGTATGTATGTATGTATGTATGTATGTATGTATGTATGTATGTATGTATGTATGTATGTATGTATGTATGTATGTATGTATGTATGTATGTATGTATGTATGTATGTATGTATGTATGTATGTATGTATGTATGTATGTATGTATGTATGTATGTATGTATGTATGTATGTATGTATGTATGTATGTATGTATGTATGTATGTATGTATGTATGTATGTATGTATGTATGTGTGTGTGTATATGTATACATCTATATAGCCATATATGCAATTATATCTGCATAGAATATATATATATATATATATATAAATATATATATATATATATATATATATATATATATATATATATATATATTTATATATATGTTAACTTTCCGATGTTAGCTAAAAACTCGGAAACTACAGAACCAATTGCTTTCAAATTTTCACGCAACGTTCAATTTGACTCCATACGTAATTTTTGGTCAGAAAATCGCACAAACCACGAACGACGTAGCTCCAGCTCCATTCCCCGCTAGGTGATGTAATTTGTTTAGCCCTTAACTGGGCGGCTGGCGACGTACGAGTGTGGGAATCAGTTTCGTCAGACAGCCAGCTCAATAGCCGATTATTGGCTACAGGGGCAAAAGAATCTCCATGAAGAATAGTTGACAAGACTTGTAACTGTATTGTCACTTATGAGCAACTAAGCAGATGACCCACGGAAACAACCGGTCAGACCACTAGCTGAGCGGCGAATCATAGGTCAGACAGCCAGACTGATTTTCTAAATCGTTCCTTTCACTTTGTGAAAAATTTGCACAGTCATGTATGGTACCGCCATGGCGGCGACTATAGGAAATGGTTTCGTTAGACAGTCTGTCCGTGGGACGCATAGTTTATTAGCCGGAGACGACAGCCTTCTTGAAGAACCACCGAAAACCTTTGTGTGTTTACAGTAAGACAACCTTTCCTGTAACACAACCTGGTAGACGATCCGGGTAACAGGATTGGACATCTAGTTTCAAGGGCGACTAGCTGGTTAGCTACGTGTATACAAATACAGTAGAAGGAAAAGACATTGCGCCTCTTAAAGTGGCTGAGTCGTAAAATATATTGATCGACTGTTTCAAAGCCCTTTGATATGCCCAGTGAAACAAAAACATTTTAGTAAGAATAGCGATAATTTTGTCACAATTCGTTTTTGTATTTTATAAAATTCGCCCTGTGTTTATTAAAAGTCGCCTTAAGTTGTATAAAAAGTCACCTCGTGCTTTGTCAAAGTCGCCCTCTTGTTTCTAACCGCTGTCTCGTATTTTCTACACGTCGCTTTTGGGTTTCTAAAAAGTCGCCCTCTGGGTTCCTAAAGTCGCCTTCTGGTTTCCAAAAAGTCGCCCTCTAGGTTCTTAAAGTCGCCTTCTGGTTTCTAAACAGTCGCCCTCTAGGTTCTTACAGTCGCCTTCTGGTTTCCAAATGTTACCTTGTGTTTTCCGAAAATCACTGTGTGTCCGACCTGTCAGGAACAGCTGGTGAAAGATGCTTGTCATACCTTGTGTGACTTAAAATGTATCAAAGGAACAAGACATCTTGTGATTTCCCAACAGAAAAGACATATTAGTGACTCAAATATTACCAATGCTAATTAATGACTTACCAAGAAAGGTTGGTGAACGAGTGACTTACGATGTCCTACGACACGCCGAAGACGAGCAAATTAAAAGGAAGACAACTGCAAAGACAACGAGTCTCATGTTTGCCTAAACTCGCCTCGTTTCTGAGACATCCTGGACAGTTAGTGAAAAACTCGGGCTTTGCAGTCGACGCTGAAGACGACCTTTAAGGCCACGACGACGCCGAAGACGACGACCAGTCGAGGTCAACAAGGAAGACGACAATGAGAACGTTGACAACGCCGAAGCAGCAAGGAAGACTTAAGTGACCTAAGGTGTCCCGTCAAGAAAAAACATCTAGTGATTTCTGGGTCCCAAAGACAGTGCACTACTTACTAAGAACTGTCAGTGACTGACTTGACAATACCAGTGAAAGACATGCTCTGTCTCTTGAATGGTTTGTGGTGTCCCGTAGAGAAAACCATCGAGTGACTTGCTGTGTCAGAAAGCCAGTTAACTACTTAATAAGAACCTTCAGTGACGACTTGTCAAGCCCAGTGAAAGACATGCTCTGTTTCTTGAGTGACGGTCACTACATTAATTTTTTTATTTTTTTTATTTGCAATGTTAAACCAATTATTTTATAATGGTCATTTGTAGGGATGTATGTTGATACATTTGTACACTTGAAGTTTAAAAACAAACATGGTTGCAATGGCAACAGCCGCCATCTTATTGAAAAAACGACATGTACTTAGGAAGCTATAATTCCAAAAACGAACAAAGGTATTGAGAAACAGATGATTGATGCATGGATTTAAAACCTACGTTTAGGGTCAGGACTAGTTTATTTACTTTAAAGATGTTTCTTAATATTTTTTTTTTTATATTAAAATTTAACAACACGTGCAACATACCTGGCCCAGGATAGAAAACTGCCACTCCCCACTACGCTGTGAGGCAATTGTGGACAAGACAAGACAAGACAAGACAAGACTTGTAAATAGTCATAACCCTATAATATTGTGTTAGGAGTATCCACACTAAATTTCACGTCTCCAGTCTGTATATTAGCTGAGATTTTAGATGATCCCACACACAACCAACAGAAAAACATAATTTTTAGAAAAATGACTTTTAAACTTTCAAAGTCATTTAAAATATAATTAATAAAGAAATAAAGTGTTCTTACCCTGTCTGTATATTCTGCATCATATCCACAGAAAATGTAACATAAATGTAACAATTAAATCCAAAAGCAACATAGGTTTTGTCTTCTGTTACATCATGCTGGTGTTTTTGTTCGATTCGCCGTTTTTTTCTGGTTTTTCCTCTCCCACTTCGAAAGACTTAACGTTTGCTTTTTCGAATCAGCATTCTTGTAGCATACAAGTTGTTTGTAAGTCCTCATTCCAGTCCCATTTTGTCAAATACCATTTTCAGGCCTATAGGACCACAGTTGAAAGTCAGAGTGGCAAGAGAAGTTGCTGTCTCCACTGCTGACATCGAAGCAAATGTTGTTTTAGGACAGCGCTGCCAAATAAATGCATTAAAGCTTTTATTGGCATTCTGAGTGCTCATTTTAGCACAGCGTTGAAGAAGATCTGGGTCTGTCAACCGTTTCACAACAGGGTAGTTGATGTTGCCAACTTGCGAGGAAAATGTTGGCCGATGTTTCTGGTGCAAACCTGTCTTCATGGCTCTCTGGAAGTGACACCAAGAATTATCACCCTCTGGACAGAGTCTGTGGTTGGGTGCCTTATCAGTGCTCATCATGTGGAAGAACCCACCTAACACTCCCTGCTTCATTTTCTTCACATCAGGGGCATTGTCTTTTAAATTTTTAGCATAAGTGTTAGAAACTGTTTCAATAATGGGCTTTGTAAGTTTGCGATTTAGCAACTGCTTATTGCTTTTTTCAAATTCTCAAGGCCATTAAACATTCTTTTTGCAATGTGATTAATGCAGTCTTCTTTTGTTATGTCAATGTCATAGCATTTATATTTTTCGACTTCTTTAAAAGCCTTTGCATCACCGTCACAGATCATAGTCCCATAAACCAAACTTCTTTTCTCAACTGATCTTGAAAATATCATCCTCGCTGCCACCGTCTCCATGGCATTTGAAGAACAATCTGCATTCTTCTGACATTCAGATTTATGCCTTTCCATCTAGTTTAGAAATTCAGGTGAACTTGGCTTAGACCACTAGCACACATTTTGCAAACATTGCTGATGACTTGCGTATCCAGAACGAGACCACTATCAACATCGACGGCAACCCCGACTCCATTGTGCGATGAATGGCCTCGCTTCTGCCAAGTGCCATCGTATGATACAGTGATGATGGGGCACCCCGTGTCACTGGATTTGTCTGGTTGGTGAACTGCAGTTGTTGATCTTTCTGCAACATCAGAAGCTGCTCGGCACATTGCTTCCTCTGCTGCTTTCCTGGCTGCAAGGCTTACACTTTTTGCTAATGTATAATATGTTGTTTGAGGCATCTGATTGTCAATATTCATGACAGAAAGAAAAGAATTTAATTTAGCATAGCCAATGCCATTGTCTTTACACCCACTGACTGCCCTATTGTTGATGTCATTCTGTTTGTCCATTGTGGAGATGTCCAGTCTGACCACTGTGACTCACAATCTGGACAGCAAATTTCTATAAGGGAGGCCAGACCATTTGTCTTTTTCGTAACCAGTTGTAAATTATTACATCTACAATTTCTGCAGCCCACTGCAGAGACAAGGGAACTGAAGAAACGTTGATTAATAATTGTGTAGGATGAAAGGTCATAGTTGGTTGTTTCCCCAGTCAGATTCTTGTTGTTGTATACTTCAAACTTCTGCTGTGCTCTACAACAACTTTCTGAGTTTGCAGTTTCAGCAGCACCTTCAGTACCCGTAGGCTCATTGGTGTCAGCATCCAAAGTAGAGCTGGAACACAAAAATAAAAGAAGCATTAAATTAGCATCGATCACATTACCAGCATGGCATTAATTCAATGGCGATCATAGCGAAATAAAAGCGAAACGTGAAAACGACATCATAAATTTAATTTTAGAAGTAGAAAAATTACCTCAAATTCGAAGATTCCCTAAGTTTCCTTGCATGAATTCCTCTAGGCTTTTTATGTCTCTTTTTGTGTCCAAACATAAATCCTTTTCTTGTCATAATGAAATCGTGTATAATAATCCTAATTAAAACACCAGCCGTCAGAACTTCAAAATGCGATGGAAATGAATCAGCACAACAACAAACAACATTGGGGAAACCCACGCTCTGCGCATGCGTAGGATATTCGTCGTCAAGGAAATGTCTAATAGGTAATAATCAAATGCTGCCAAATAACAGAGCCAATGAGATGTTGGTATGGCTATGATTATATTAGTTTCGTATATTGTCGGCAAAGCTTGCAGGTGGTTTTGTATATAGAGAAATAAAAAGGTATTTGGACGGCGGTAAAAATGATATATAACATGCCCTATTATAATATTTGGAAACAGCTGTTGCTATGTGTCAAACATTGCTATTTTGTGGTACAGGGGGTGGTTTCTTTAGCATCAACTTTTCAACGCTATATTGTTCACAAATGACACAAATCTTGTATGTAATCTATTCTACGAATGTCGAACTTTACAAAAAAAGGAACTAATTGAAAAAAAAAAAGATATTTTTGTCAAAAATTGACAAAAAATTCCTTGTAGTGACCCCTTAAGAGGGAGTTAAATATGTGGTAAATAAAAATGTAACATGCACAGTTTGTACTGTTCTTGCCACTGGCTTCTAAATGCTCAGTCTAAAAGCCTAATGTCCAGATTGTGGCAACATAAGGTCAGCAGCGAGGGGAAAATGCTCATGCAAAATACAGGATATCTTTTTTTTTTTTCTTCAGTTTTAAGGCACAGCTCTAGGTGCCCACAAAAACTAACCAACAAGCTCTTTCGAAGTCTCCGCACATAATCATCGGTAATATAAAGTCTATGCCTTGTTTCTAAGACAAAAAAAGATGTAATATGTTACCAATATTTTGAAATGACTTTTACAATATTTCTAGAACATAAAAATTGCACAAAATCACTAGGCATTTTAGTAATGTGCTTATTATACAAAAACTGATTTACAGGTTAACGTGTATGGTCGCTTATAATTACAATGTAATGAATACATTTATCATCTGGGTATTTTAGTATGTAATTTTTGCCCTTTGACTCCATTTTCATTTTGTCGACGGTTGAGGTTTAGGGGAAATGACAACAGTTTTATAGTTCCAGCATCATGGGACATCATTCAGTTAATAGAAATGCTACAGTAAACATCTTTCTAGTTACCATATGAGCTATGACCATTAAGGAAGCACAATTTATATGATGAACAAGAAATTGTTGATACAAGTGGTAAACTATTCTCTAATTTTCCGTGAGATCACTAATCATGAGTGGGTCGAGGGGGAGGGTGTGTGTGCAAAATAACTTCTTTGTAAGACGATACATGTGTACTGGTGCATGTAGGGGGATTCCACCATTTAACAGACTTCATCTTTCTGGGATTAACAATGTTTTATGTGCGTGGTTTCAAGTCGGTCATAGTTTTCTATATGTATAATTGTAAATATTTATATAATGCATGTACATTGTGACTTTTTTGAAAACACAGATTAACTAATCAAACTAACGGTGAAGATAAAACTCAATACAAGCAGAGAAGTTCCACCTCATGCCACCGGATAATCCCATATAGCTCAGTCTCTCCCCACAGAAAGACTCACTGCCTTCCCTAAGCCTCCCTTGAAACTTCATAGCTGTGGAAGATTGTGACCAATCAATATCCTGGAATGAACGGGAGATGAATACGCTAACGTACTGAGATTTAAATATACATGCATATATAGAGAACCGATGTGGTCTAGCGGCTAGTCGATCGCTTGTGGATCTAAAGGTAGTGGGTTCGGTTCCTGACGGATGCCAGACTGCTTTTAAAATGACTTTGGCTCCCAGGTTGACCCAGCCCTTAATGGGTACTAGGTACAGTCCTGAGAAGTAAAGGCTGCCGGCGAGATTTGGACCACGGCAACCACCAAGTGCCGTTTAGTCTGTAAAATAAATGTCTAGGCCTATAAACCCATAATGCCTAAAGGCGTGAAAAAGCGTCACATACTTTTACGTTCTAGGTGTGTGTATGTATGTATGTGTGTGTGTGCACGCTCGCGTGTGTATATTTTGGAAAGTGACTTTAGAATGATGCGATGCACTAGTGTCTCAAAAGACGAGATGGTGCATGTTGACATCAGTATATGTTGTCTTCATAAAGCTTTTAGAATGGGTAGACTTTTGAAACTGATCATTGAAGTTGCAGAGCGGTTCTTGATGGTGTAATTTTCAATTCTCAAAAGAGACAACATAAGTGCACATACATTTCTTCTTTCCTGAAAGTATTGGCCGGGAATTGTAATAACGATCCTCTAACTGTGTCTGTATGTAACGTTTTATATGATAGTTTATTCATGTACCTTCACACATAGAATCATACAAGCTCACTCATAATCACACTCACAGTAATTGTTGTTTATCGTTCCAACGACAAATTATATTTCCTCGTTAATCTGTCCAGGATATCTTATATTATAAATCGAGGTGTCATTTATGTACCTGCCATACATTTAAGAAATGAAATAAGGATGGTTTTTACGTAAAATGTGATAATCGCCTGTACATGGTCGAAATCTTTTTTGTCACAGGTATTTCACAACGAGTTGTCTCCCAACAAGTAAACGTATCTATTGATCTAGTAAGCAACATGGCACACATTTTAGTCAACTGTAGTTATTTAAAATTATCTGTAATCTGCCTGGCTCAAATGAAGTAATGCATATAGACTTCAGTATAAGTTACAGGATTCCTGTCTATACAAGCGAACATTTGTATCGTTTCGCTTTGTGTCTAAAATACAAATTGTGTTTTTACCTCCTTGATTACAAAACTATAACCATGCAGCAGCAAAAGCAGTTATAATTTTTTTTTCTTAGATATTAAAAAGCGGCGTCGCTGGCTAAAGCGTTTCGATTCCCTCTCGTAATTCCAACCTATCACGATCGAAACCCATTGCTGGCTGCGTGGATTTTTATCTGTAAAAATATAGGACGCTTTTCTTATGTGCCCGATGGCGGCTAAGGCGTGGAAATGGATCTTCACTTTTACTCAAGATATAAAAAAAAATATCCACGGCCCAGGACAAACAAGTGAAACAGTTTTCTGTATGCAGAGATGACGTAAACAATGAGGTGACTGCGGTCGAGCTGCTGACGTGAAGTACAAACAATTGAAACTACAGATTTATAGTCGCTCAGTGTGTCAGCCTATGTCTGCCTCGAGTCAACAGTTAGTGAAATACACTTTGATGTTGTAGTATATGTTGTATATGTGTTGATTTGGCAGTCCGTTGTCTACAGACTATTCGACCCTTTGGATTCAATCAATCAAGCAGCTGGCATCTCTGCAATGAAGTTTGGCTCGGAGTACGCTCATCTAGACTGCTGTTTGTTCATCTCTTGATGTCTTCCTCCTAAATGTATTGTTGTTGATTTTCTAGCTTCTTGTTAATTGTTCACGTCTTTGCCCCATTCCGCCCAGATGAGAATGTATAATCTTTAACAATTTTAAGTTTAGCATGTATGCATGTGTGTATGTATGTGTGTTTGTGTGTATGCATGTATGTATACATCTATGTAGGCATATATGTGTGTATCTATGTATGTGTATATATATATATATATATATATATATATATATATGTGTGTGTGTGTGTGTGTGTGGTGTGTGTGTGTGTGTGGGTGTGGGTATCTGTGTGCATGTTAGTATTTTACTATACATGCCTTTCTGTGTTTTTTCTTAATAGTCATAATATCTTTTTCTTTTTCTTCAGCATTACGAGCTTTTGCGGTACACTGCTGCATATATCACCGGCCTCCATTTGTCTCTATTGCCTGCCTTCTCTTTCCAGTTTGTGACACCAAGTGTTTGCAGGTCTGTGTGGACGTTATCTCTACATCGTCTTCTTGGTCTACCTCGTGGTCTACGACCATTCATCTTCATTGTGTTTACAGTTTTTAACCCCTCTGTCATCTGAAATTTTTTCAATATGCCCCAACCATTTCAGTCTTTTGGCTCTCATAATGCCAGTGATCAAGGGTGATTTAATCAGATTATGAACTGTATCGTTGCTTCTCATTCTCCATTCCGCTCTGTTTGCGTCTTTGATAGGTTTGATGATGTGTGGATAAGAAAGTGCTTGTAAAATGTAGGCTTCTGTATCTAACAAATTCAATTCATGTTCGCGATCCCCTTATCAGCAGTCAGCAGCCATAACATCTTAATCCAGGCTCTATTATGTTTAGGACACAGAAACGAGGTGGCTAACACAACTTCTCCACTTATTCCAATGTCCAAAAATGGGACCACTAGCGAACCGATATGTGGTAACAAAATTGTATTCTAGATTGTATTTCTTCTCTCAGTATGTTGTACGAATGCTAGTGTTTGTACAATCTCCAGTTCATTTTATTCAACGATATCAATGCCACCTGTATAATCAAGCATTCCAGTTGTTTGTCCAATGGTACACTCTATATCCACATTATTTACAGTTTTCTCAAGGGTCAAGTTGACAAGATGTGGCGAGCGATGCATCCTGTTTTCAATCAAATAGTTTGTTTAAAGGATCTGATTTTCTACCTTTTTATGTTACTATATAATAAGTGTCTTCCATTCACAGTTTTTTCATGGTTATTAAATTCATCGGTGTTTTAAATTCCTTTATTGCATTCCATAAACTATTTCTATGTATATTATCATACGCCTTTTTAAAAACCACAAATGCATTATGTACGTCTTTTCTTAATTCCACGTTTTCTCTGCGATTTGCCGTACAATAATTATCTGATCTATTGTGGATCTGTTCTGTGAGAAACCTGTTAGTTTTTCACCCCCAGTATATTGTCGACGCATTGTTTTATACTGTTTAGCAGTACCGCCGATAATGTCTTTTAACTTGCAGTTAATAGTGATATTTCTTAATAATTTTCACATTTATAACTGTCTCTTTTCTTAATAATAGGTTTCATTAATGGCTTTTTCAAGTCAGTACTTTATCGAAATCAGACTTTTCAATGCTTGGTTCACATGTTAGTATCGCTTCCTGTTGAAAATATTTGGTAGAGTTTCACAATTAAACAATTCATCAAAGTTTTCCTTCCATCTCTTTCCTATTTCCTCATTATTGTTTGTCATGTTGACATTGCGATCTTTTGAACTATCGGTATATATGCGTCTAGATTCGTTGCTCTGATGGTTAGCTTCCATAACCACGACAATATTGTTCGTGTATTCTAGCTCGTGCTGTCTTACAACTTTGGTAGCATCGTTACTTTCGGTTTGATATTTGTTTTCTTTCATTTCATGTGTTGCTAGTCTAATGTAGCCACATCTGCCTGACATGTTTTTCTTACTGTGATTACCAGGACAAAAAAAAAAAAAAAAGCCAACCTCCATTGTGGATCTGATTGATTGGATTTAATGCGTCGACTAGTTTATAGATCGCTTACTGTCAAATGTGTATCCTAAAAAGGGCACTAATAAATTATATGTCTAAATAAGCGAAAATAATCAGTTCTGTGTTTTAAAAAAGGCAAAATAATAAATCAATAGTGTGTCTAAATACGGGCAACTAATCTAGATTGTCTAAATAGAGCAAAAAATCAATAGTGTGTCTAATACGAGCAACGTATCTAGGTTGTCCAAAAAAGCGCAACTAATTAATAGTGTGTCTACATAATAGCAACTAATTAATGATATGTCTAAATAAGTTATGCTAATCCGTGATGAGTCTAAATAGATCCGACTAATCTATACTGTACTTATGTGAAGACCATTAATGTTGTAGCTAAAGTTATTCCTCATACCTACATGCATTTTCCTTTTCATTTCAGTGGGACTGCAGAATTTTGCAGGGTTACAGAAAAATCATGGCTAAAAATTGGGATCCAGAGGAAGTACCTGCCATTGGAGGTGGTGCCGTAACTGTTGCAGAGTTACCTGAAGTGAAACTATTTGGGAAGTCGTCCACAGACGATGTACAAGTCTGCGACATCAGTTTGACTGACTACATTGCCGTGAAAGAAAAATATGCTAAATTTCTTCCCCATTCTGCCGGCCGCTACCAAGTGAAGCGTTTCCGTAAGGCTATGTGCCCAATCGTGGAACGCCTGGTCTGCAGTCTGATGATGCATGGACGCAACAACGGCAAGAAGCTGATGGCTGTCCAGATTTTCAAGCACAGCTTTGAGATCATCTACCTTCTCACAGGAGAGAACCCTCTGCAGATCCTGGTAAATGCCATCATCAACAGTAGACCTCGTCAGGATTCTATCCGTATTGGGCGTGCAGTTACAGTTCGTCGCCAGGCTGTCGATATCTCACCACTCAGACGTGTCAATCTAGCCATCTGGCTGCTGTGCATCAGAGCCCGTGAGGCTGCCTTCAGGAACATCAAGACAATTGCTGAGTGTCTCGCTGATGAACTCATTAATGCTGCAAAGGGATCATCTAACTCCCATGCCATCAAGAAAAAAGACGAGCTTGAAAGAGTAGCTAAGTCCAACAGATAAACCATCAAGAAATGTTTACCCATTTGTGTTTGCATTCATCCTAGTAATGAAATGAATAAAGGTTCCCCTGAAGTATCTAAAAAAAATAAAAAAATAAAGTGTAATAGAAAAACGTAGTGTCTAAATATGTTTAAATAATCAATGTAATGTCTAAATAGGTGTAGTGGCTAAACATGTTCAACTAATCAATGTAATGTCTAAAATATGTGAAACTAATCCGTATAGTGGATAAAAATGTTCAAAAATAAATGATGTGTCTAAATAAGTTCAACTAATCACTATAGTGTCTAAATAAGGCCAACTAATAACTGTGTTGCACAGAAAGAGCTTAAATAACACTTGGAAAAGATGAGCCCACATACAAACTGCACTGTCCACAAGCAACAATCTTGTGTCTTTATTGTTGCTGATTAATTATGTCGTGTTCTTGCTCTTGTAGCTGATGTTCTGAGATGTGGTGCTTGTGATGGTAGTTGACCTTGCTTCATTCTAACGAGATGGTCAAACCATTTGGCTGAGTGGTCTCGAGGCATGGAATCTGCTCGGAGAGCTTGTGGTCCCGGGTTCAAACCCCGTTGAGGGCTAGGATTTTTTAACGTGGACTTCTTGTAAAATCCAATTTTCTCTGGGTAGTAAGACTGGACACTCGTCTATATTGCTGAATGCGTAAAAAATACCTGGCAGTTGGCAATCGAAAAACAGTAGGCTAACGGCGCTGAACGGGCAAAGAATTTCGTCACTGCGCTGAGATAATGTTGTCTTGCAGTCTTTGTTCTTCAGGGTAGAAAAAACATTGTCGCCTCCTTGTTCACTGAAATCGCTTGTGAATTAGGGGGTTGAGTGATCTCAATATATGGCATCTGCCTCGAGTGCTGGAGGTCCCGGGTTAAAATCATGGGGTGAAGGTTGGGTATCAGGGTAATAAGAGCGTGCGCCGTGTGTATTGCTGCGTACGTCAAAAATACTAAGGCAGTTGGGTATCGAAAAAAAGAGTAGCCTAACGACGCTGCCAGAATAGAATTTGAAGTCTAAAATCTACCCATCGTAATGCTGGATCTTTGCCGATGCAACGAAGTTCGTGCCCTGCGCTAAGATTTTTCATACTCATACTTGAATTAGAAGAAGAACGGAGCACTTAGGGTTTACACCCGTGAGCATTGATGTTGATCCGTTGAAAAAAACATAAACATAAAGGTCATGTAGAGAACCCTTTTTGAGAACTTCTGGCGTGTTTGTCATACAGTGTTGGGCATATGTTTTATAGACTAATTGGCACTCAGTGGGTGATGTGGTCAACTTCACGCCGGTCGCCTTCACTTCCCAAAGCTTCACCTGGCACCCAGTTAAGGCTGGTTCCACCTGGGAGCCAAGGTCACTTTTTTGAAAAAAAAAAATGTATATTTCTGTTCGGATTTTAACTCACGACCTTCTGATCCACAGATGATCGTCTGGCCGCTACACAATGGATGCTCCCTACAATAAATGTTTCCATATTCACATTCATGATATTTAATGTACACTAATTCAAACAATTAGATTGACTTATTGTGTGAAAGCGACATGACATTTCAGAGTAATAAATGAATCACGGAGTTGTCGAAGAGTATTATTTTCCCTGGAAGCCCATGAAAGCAGTTTTTCCTGACTGAGATACTGTCTATGTTTGGAATTACACATAGGTTCACATATGTGTACCTGCCAAAAAAACACTTCAATGGAGTTTTAAAAGTGTGCAATCATTTAGAACCCCTTCAGTCAGACACGTTCGATCGGCAGTTCACATAAATATTTTTTGTGATGTTAACCATATGAAGCTTACGATTGCATACATCTATCAAAGCTTAATTCCTTGAATTATAAGTAGATGTTGTAACCTTATAAATGCGGTGTGAATTTATATAACCGATTCACATAGAATGTGAGATTCATTTGTCATATACAATATATTCACAGCTGATCTGAACAAGACATAGGTTGGATCGTTTCCCTTACTCATATTTATCTTGCATCATTTGAATGACTTTCTTTCCCCTGATCACCACTAATTAAAAATTAGCAACATCGTTCGTCGCTGTTATGTGGTTATGTATTTTAGTGCGTATTTCAGTGAATGCAAATTTACTGTTGTGGAGTCCATAGTAACACTTTTGTCGACGAATTCGTTTCCATCGCTGCTCATTAAATATTCCGTTTATTACCGGATCGGTGACTGAAATGCCAAGCCTGGCTGCTCGACTACCTGTCGGGTATGAGGAGACCACATTAGAGGTGTTCCCATGCAAGTGATGGACACAGAGAAGCCAGTTCCTTCAGCCAGCAATGTGGATGTAAAGTCGAAAACGTCGGTGAGTTCAAATATTGTTTATCTGTAGCGTCATGAGCCCTGCCAAGTGTGTGTTAACATGTATATCTATATACTTTATACAGGCCGGTGGCATTCTCACAATAAAACAATTGGAAGGGGGAAAAAGACGAAGATCAATCTTTTTTTTTTATTCGTTTATAAAAATCTTATTAGATCATGTTTTTGTTTCTTCGTACAAATTGTAATTTTCGTCGAATGTAGTTCTTAATATTTTAAACACCAATTTCTGTTAAAATAACTTTGCTGTCTACTGCATATTTAACGCTTTCAGTCGCAGGAAATTGTTACGTTAAACGCCTTCCAATTGAAGCAGTTTTGACCCTAAGTTAATCAATGTTGTATCTTCATAGGTTTAATTAATCAAAGTTGTGTCTGAATACTACCAGTTAATCAACGCTCTGTCTTAATAAGTTCAGTTAATCAATGCTGTGTCCTAATACGTTCATTTAATCAATGCTGTGTCTTAATGAGTTCTAATAATCAATGATGTTTCCTAAAAAGTTTAATTAATTAATGTTATGTCTAAATAAGTTTAATTAAACAATGCTTGGTTCGAATCAGTTCAATTAATCAATAATGTGACCTAATGAGTTCAGTCATTCAATACTGTGTCTAAAAAAGTTTTATTATTCAATGTTATGTATAAATAAGTTCAGTTAATTGATGATGCGTTTGAATAAGTTCAACTAAATAAAAATATATCTAAAAAAATGCTCTTGAGTAATTTATGATGTCTAAATAAGTGGAGCTAATCAACAATGTTTCTCCACTCATAAGTTCAAATGATCAATAATGTATCTATGTAAGAACAACTGATCAATGATGTGACTAAATAAGAGCAGCTAATCAATGGTTTCTCTAAAAAAGAGCAGCTGATCAATGATGTGTCTAAATAAAAGCAATTGATCAATGATGTGTCTAAATAAGAGCAGCTAATCAATGGTGTCTCTAAATAGGAGTAGCGGATCAATGATGTGTCTAAATAAGAGCAGCTAATTAATGATGTCTTTAAATAAGAGCAGCTGATCAATGATGTGTCTAAAACAGAGCAGCTGATCAAAGATATGTCTAAATAGGAGCAGTTGATCAATGATGTGGCTAAATAAAAGCAGCTGATCAATGATCTGTCTAAATAAGTGCAGCGAATCAATGATCTGTCTAAATAAGAGCAGCTTATCAATGATGTGTCTAAATAAGAGCAGCTGATCAATGATGTGTCTAAAAAAGAGCAGCTGATCAATGATGTTTCTAAATAAGAGCAGCTAATCAATGATGTATCTAAATAAGATTAGCCAATCAATGATGTGTCTTAATAAGAGCAGCTAATCAATCTATCTATCTATTGTCTTCTTCACTTTTACCGGGTTGCAGCCCAGTGTCGTGGTTTAAAATAGTTGCTTTGTGCCTCTCGCGTGATTTGAGTGACAGTTTTCTTGATCTTCTGGCCGTATTCAGCTACTCCATCTATCCATGTTTTCCTGGGTCTTCCTCTGGCCTTTCTTCCCGATGTTCTACTGTAAAAGGCTTTTTAGGCAATCTGATCCGGCTGCATTCTTACTAAATGGCCAAACCACTTCATTCTCTGTCTTTCAATATGTTTCATGCATGCTCTTGTTCCAACTTTGTCTCTAATGCTGACGTTTGTGACTCTGTCTCTTCGTGTATTGTTGGGGACTCTTCGGAGACATCGCATTTCACACGTATTTTTTTTTTTTTTTTTTGCATATGTGATTTGTTCATTGTCCACGTTTGGCACTGATAACATAACGTAGTGATGAAAATGCTGTTGATCATCCGTTGTTTGGCTGGTAACGAGATCTTTGGATGACGAAGAAGTGGGGCCAGTTGGTAGTTGACTGCATTGGATTTTTGAACTCTAGCCTGTATCTCTTTATCGAGTCTTCCATCTTCTGTAAATATAAATATACATCCTAAGTACTTGAATTCTTGAACTTGTTCTAATTGTATGTCATTGATCTTTATGTTTACATTACTGTGTTTCTTTCCAATGGTCATTACTTCAGTTTTTGAGGTGTTTATTTTCATGTCAAATTTTGTACAGTTAGTGAGCAATGAATCAACATGTTGTTGTAGTTTTTGTTCTTCTTCTTGTAACAAACATTGGTCATCTGCAAAGAGTAGTTCATTTATAATATCTGTGTTTTGGTTTGACTCCTGTGCAATTGTATCCATACATGTGATGAAGAGTAGGGGTGATAGTACACATCCTTGTCGTACCTCTGATGTAATGGGGAACCTGTCTGTCTTAACTTCCGTTTTTCTTACAGCGCTCTGGCTATTTTGATAGAGAGCCATTATGTTTCCCAATAATTGACCCGGTACACCATATTCTTCAAGAATGTTCCAGTTTTTTTCTGTTAACCCTGTCAAAGCCTTCTCTTGATCAATGAATATAGGATTCTGGTGTTTATTATTCCTGATTGTCTGTTCACAAATTTGTCGAAGAGTAAATATTGCATCAGTGCAGCTCTTTCCTTTTCTAAATCCGAACTGATTGTTACTTAATTGAGGTTCTAATATCACCCTCGCTCTTCGTTCTAATCAATGATGTCTCTAAATAAGAGTAGCCGATCAATGATGTGTCTAAAAAAGAGCAGCTGATCAATGGTGTGTTTAAATAGGAGCAGTTGATCAATGATGTGTCTAAATAAGAGTAGCCGATCAATGGCGTGTCTAAATAACTACAACTGATCAATGATGTCTCTAAATAAGAGCAGCAGATCAATGAATTTCTAAATAAGAGCAGCTGATCAATGTGTCTAAATATTACCAGCTGATCAATGATGTGTCTGAATAATAGCAGCTGATCAATGATGGTGCTGAATAATAGCA
>CAJHNH020004508.1:0-37483 GCA_905116865.2 Candidula unifasciata
TGGTCATAAGAAAATTGTTATATTGCCTTCGGGTCGGGTATTCAATTGTTGTAAAATATCTGGTTTACGAATTTTGAATATGCTTTGTCTATGTCAATTAATAAAGAGAAATAAAACCGAATATTAAATAACAATAGTACTGTATAATTAGACATCTTTAGCTATTTCATATTTAAAAATATCACAATGAAATTTGTGTGTGTGACGGAAATAAGAAAAACAATAAAAAATATTTTAACAACATAGATTATAGTTATGTCCCTTGTCTTAAATTTTAAATTATTTCCCTTGTTTTTTATGCAAGAAAAATAATTTGACAAAGAAAATAATGTGACAATGAAAATTATTTATTAATGGATTAAAAAACAAGGGAAATAATTTAAAATTTAAGACAAGGGACATAACTATAATCTATGTTGTTAAAATATTTTTTATTGTTTTTCTTATTTCCGTCACACACACAAATTTCATTGTGATATTTTTAAATATGAAATAGCTAAAGATGTCTAATTATACAGTACTATTGTTATTTAATATTCGGTTTTATTTCTCTTTATTAATTGACATAGACAAAGCATATTCAAAATTCGTAAACCAGATATTTTACAACAATTGAATACCCGACCCGAAGGCAATATAACAATTTTCTTATGACCAACGTACGACATCAACCGGAGCAAGGAGATAGCCCTGCAAGCCATGTAAGTATTAATTTTGTTATTACATATAGCACTAGGCCGAGCGGACTCTCATGCAGAAGAGATGGGTCCACACCGGCTGTTGTTCGCGGTGCTTCTGTGGCTTCTTCTGCGTGATCCCTCTTCTCGGACATTGCTAATGAGACCTGCCCCGTGGGATCCTTATCCGAAGATGGCTCTTTTAGGCCCTGTCGCCGGTGATCCTTAGTTGCCTTTTTTTTAATACTGGTTGTTTATCGCTCGGTGTGATGTCAAAATCACCTGTTAAAGCGATCTAGTTTTTTGTTTTTTTTTTCTGTCGCGGGGCAAATAAACATACTACCTGTGCAGAACGTCTCGACAGCTCTATTTATACAGCCCGGAATCCTTAAGCTCACTGTCTACCATCCTAAAGAAGTGGTAAAAACAGTCAGTTGACAATGGCGACTTCACTTCATTATTTTGTGGGCCTTATAATTTCAAGCGCCTGGTGCTTATTTTCTTGTTATATTTATTGTAATATAACGCTCGTATGTTTCTTTTGTGTGTGGGCAGGGGAGGGGGGATGCAGGGAGAAATTCATATTTCTTGTTCACTCGCCGACTTTAACTAAATCGTTATTGTTACCTACAGATATTGACGCTGTGAAACAGTCTAACTAAACAGAAACTTATCCGTTTTATCTTGCCAAGTGACCCGGGACTTAGCTCGAGCTATCTTTGTGACAGTAAGTGATATTTTTCTATATAAGTTACTCTTTCGCCTGTATGTGGCGTTGTTGCTTTGGTTGGATTATCAAGTTGGTATATATTTCTTTAACCGTCATAGCGTTGGTAGACATGTCTATCTACAATCTGCTTTCTTTTCGACCAGCCCTGGCCCAGAGGATTTTCCTTGCTATCATACTGTCAGCCCTTTCTCTCTCGGTTTTTCTCTGGCTGTCTTCCCCTCTAGCTTGTTTATTGGCCTGCTGTACGCCCGTTTTCTCTTTCTAATGACACAGCCAACAAATTTAGAATGTCTCTTTCTGGTGTGGGCACTCCGTTATATTCGCTAGTTAGTTTTTTTTTTTTTTTTTTCAAGCCACTTTCCTTTTCTTTTTATCTGACAGGGCAATTTCCCCATTCGTCTATAAAACTACACTACTGCAGATATCAAATACTTGTTTCCCCACTAGTATACCAACTGCCCACGCTTCACTATATCCGGATAGGCTGTATATAGTTTTAAGATATTGATAGAGATTGCATAGAATTGTCTTCATTAAAATGCTGCTTTTGCGTTATTTTAATTTAACTTCTTTGATAATATTCTATCTGATATAAATAAGCAAGATACTTAAGTATTTAAATGTATTAATTGTCTATATTATATGCTGTTATTGTATTCTGTTATATGTTGTAGTAGTGTGTGTAAGTTTTTTTTTCTTATTTATTCCACAGATAATGGAGCAACGTATTCAGGCTTTCAGATGCCTTGACTGTTCCAAAACTTTCATATGGTCTCATCATTTAACCAGACATGTAAAGGCAGTACACAAGAATCAACTACACTTCTGTTCCATTTGCGGAGGTACTTATACACGACTGGACAGCTTACAGAGGCATCACAACCAAATGCACCAAACAACAGAAGCTACACTGCAGAACATAGCTGTTTTTGACAACAGTCTAAACATAGCATCTTGTCAGCAATCAACCACCTTAGCTAGTCAGCCGCCTAGAACACCAGTCACAGACAAGATATTAACACCAACATTACCAGCCACGACAGTTCCATCAGTGTCATCAAAAACAGCATTACCACCTATGACAGCTCAGTCATTAGCCGTGCTGCCTCCTATGATAGTTCCATCACCCACATTACCACCCATGAAACGCCCAACAGCTATACAGCTGGGGTCTCAAAAAAGAAAAGCTTCCTTCGAGTCTTCTAACAAAGCTAAAAAACGCAAACCAACAGACAAGGCGGCCGAGTTTCCTAACAGTATACCTGTCGAGTTACACAAGAAGCAACGATACTTCTGTACCCTATGCAGAGGCTCCTATACACGCTTGGACAATTTACAGAGACATCACAAAAAGATGCACCAACCAACAGTAGCTACCTTACAGAACAATGCTCTTTTCGAGAACCTACCAACCACAGTATCTTGGCAGCAACCAACCACTTTACCTTATCAGCAACCTATAACACCAGTCACAGACAAGCTAACACCACCAGCATTACCAGCCATGAATGTTTCATCAGTATTATCAGACACGCCCTTACTATCAGTGACAGCTCAGTTGTTAGCCATACCACCTCTTGTGATAGATTCAGCATCCCCATTAACACCCACGACAACTCCAACATCTATGCGGGTGGAATCTCAAAAAAGGAAAGCACCTCCAACTTCTTCTGGCAAATCTACAAAACACAAACTAACAGACAAGGAGGCAAAGACCCTAAATAGTCTACCTGCTGAGCTATACAGAATTTACTCAGACAACTGGTCTGCTCTCCGAACTCATCATTCTAGAAACAAACAGCTCTCCACATACACTTTTTACCTCGGGCCAGATGCAAAACACCCTATTGACTGGTCGAGACTACTACTTCCACTATTCATGTCCCAGACCCGGCGATTTAAGATCAACTTCAGCCATCATAGTGTTCTCTGTCATCGTGAAACTGGTGCACTGCGCTTTTATCATGCTTCAGCGAATAATGCCACCATTTTGCCCTTACCCAAACTCATTAACAACCTAGACGACTTTGAAACTTTCATGTCCCTTGTATCCGAAAATAATATATCCGATACAGCTCTCCTTAATCGCCCGGACACGAAATATGTTGTTTCTTCTGTACCAGCCACCTCATTTTTTCTGTATCATATTACCGACTATCCTATAAGAGGCACTCTCTCTAAGCTTCCCACCCACATAACAAACGCCAAAGGAATTTACACCCTACAGACAGATTCACACTCCAAAACATACACAGACAATCTGTGTTTCTTCAGATGCCTCTCATTATTTAGGGGAAGTAGGGCGAGAGATCTAAGAACTTTTTCTTGCCAGTTGCTGAAGCAGTGGTTATGTTATCAGATATTAGATGATTCTGTAGCTTTCCATGGGGTGTTATTAAGTGATATACCTTCATTAGAGCAGTGTTTTAGTGTCAACATAGATGTCTTTGAATTTGATAATGACCAGGCTTTAGTTCCTCTGCTTAGGAGTAGTCATAAATATGAGAAGACCCTGCGATTGTTAAACTTCAAACTCCATTTTATGTATATTAAGGATATTGATAGGGCAGCTAAGACTTTTGGTTGTCATCATTGCGGCA
The DNA here is from genome assembly GCA_905116865.2 of Candidula unifasciata. Lineage (NCBI taxonomy): Eukaryota > Metazoa > Mollusca > Gastropoda > Stylommatophora > Geomitridae > Candidula > Candidula unifasciata. The sequence goes on from CAJHNH020004508.1 coordinate 4,008, forward strand.
AACTATGGAAAAGATTTTGTCACATGGAAAGACATGCAACGAACTGTACTGGTACACGACAAGTAGATCATTTTAAGGGTGGGGTGTACTCTACTCCTGATACAGTTCTTGATGTAATTTCTTCTCATGGTATTGAGGTTCCAGAACACTTTGTGTTTCCTTTTAGAGCAACTTTTGATTTTGAAACTTTTTTCACAAGTGCTTCTTTGCCCTCTTCCTCAAAAGCAACACAGTATTTAGCAAAACACATTCCACTTTCTTGCTCTGTGGCTTCGAATGTTCCCGGTTTCCAAAAACCTGCCTTTTTTGTTAGTAAAGGAAATCCTCAGCTCTTAGTAAATGAAATGCTAGCGTATCTGATCACTATCTCTGAGGCTTCCTATGTCCTTCTCAGAGCTCAGTTTTCTAGCGTGTTTGATCAGTTGAAAGTGTTAGGTGAGGGTAAATTGAGCGAAAGATTAGAGGCGTATTTAAAAGAGATGCCCACTATTGGATTCAACTCCGGCAACTATGATTTGAATCTAATTAAGCCTTTTCTGGTTCAGTACTTCATGGAACGAGATTCTGACTTACCTTTCAATTTTGTTGTGAAAAGGAATAATAACCTTATGTGTTTGTCTACAGATAAGCTAAAATTCTTAGATATCTCAAACTATCTAGCTCCAGGTTTCAGTTATTCCAAGTATTTAGCAGCTTACGACGTGAAAGAGACAAAGGGGTTTTTCTGTTATGAGTACTTGAAGGATATTAGTCAGTTAGACGAAGAAGCTCTACCTCCTCATTCTGCTTTTTATTCCTCTTTAAAAAATAAAAATATAACAGACGATGATTACGCAGAATGTCAGAAAGTGTGGACAGAGACCAAAATGAAGACACTTAGAGACTTCCTTAGATGGTATAATGACAAAGACGTGGTTCCATTCTTAGAAGCATTAGCCAAACAGTCCGCATTCTATTCCAAGTTAGGGGTCGATGTTTTTAAAGACGCGATTAGTGTTCCTGGAATTTGCCTCAAGTATTTATTCCAAACCATCTCTAAAAATGTATCATTTTCTCTCTGCGGTAGAAATGAAGCTGATCTTCACAAAACATTTAGAGATAATATTGTTGGAGGTCCGTCTATCATATTTCATAAATATCACGAGCAGGATATAACTAAGATTAGAGGGAATAAGGTGGCAAAAAGTCTTAAAGGATACGACGCCAATGCCCTATATCTTTGGGCGCTGACACAGAAAATGCCCACAGATTATCCCATCATCAGAAAGAAAGAGAAAGCTTTCAGTTTTTATAAACCAAATAAATACGGTAGGCAAAGTAGGGAATGGTTATCATGGGTATCTCATAGTCTCAAAACTGAACTCAAGACACAGTTCAATGGGCGGGAGATGTCACTGGGTGATCGCCATATCAGGGTTGACGGCTGGGACAAAGAAACACGAACTGTTTATCAGTTTCATGGCTGTCTGTTTCATGGGCACCCAGTCTGTCCTCTCACCCGAGGATTGAATATAAACCCTGTGAATAAAAAGCCTTTGGTGGACTTGTATGAGAAAACACGAGAGATTACTAAATATTTGAGAGATGATGTGGGTGTCAAGGTAGTAGAGATGTGGGAGTGTGAATGGCGGAAAATGAAAAAAGTCTGCTCCCATCGCTAAGTTCTTGCGATCAACTTTCCCTAGACGCACACATTTTTGGGGTAAAGGACCAATCACAGAAGAAAAAATTATTGCAGCTGTTAGGGCTGGGACTTTCTTCGGTTTAGTAGAGTGTGATATTTCTGTGCCTGAGGAGCGCAAAGAATATTTCGCCGAGATGACCCCCATCTTTAAAAATACAGAAGTAGGTCGAGAGGATATCGGAGAGTTTATGAGAAAATACGCCGTAGAAAATAAATTATTGACCAGGCCCCGACGAACGTTAGTGGGGAGTTACATAGGTACAAAAATTTTGTTAGCGACACCCCTATTAAAATGGTATTTGACCCATGGACTGGTAGTGAGCAATATCTATCAAATAATAGAGTATCAACCAGTAGCTTGTTTTGAGAAATTCGGGGAGACCGTTTCTGACGCTAGACGACTGGCAGATAGTGACCCTTCCTATAGTATTAAGGGAGAGACGATGAAATTGTTAGGAAACTCTGCTTACGGCAAGACGTTGACAAATAAATCTAAACATTCAGACGTGTCTTACTGTCTCGACAACGCTGCTTCGAGAAAAGTAAACGAACCTCTCTTTAAAAAGATGACGCAGCTTTCAGACAATCTGTTTGAGGTTGAGCGACTGAAGAAGAAAACTCTATGGGATCTCCCTCTCCAAATAGGTTTCTTCGTGTACCAGTATGCTAAGTTGCGTATGCTAGAATTTTACTATGATTTTTTGGACATATACATTGATAGACAGGATTTCCAATTATGTGAGATGGATACTGATAGTTTATATCTAACACTTAGTGCTGCTAGTTTAGAAGAAGTAGTTAGACCTCATCTTAGAGAAGATTACCTAAAAGAACGTAGCAAGTGGTTCCCCTCTGAAAATTGTCCAGCACATAATTTAGGTAAGGTAGATTGTCAGAATTGTCAGATTGTTCAAAATTATCAGAAGAGGACCCCTGGGTTGTTTAAATTAGAATATCAGGGGGACGGTATGGTTTCATTGTGCAGTAAAACATACCACTGCTTCGGCCAATATGATAAAACCAGCACAAAAGGTTTGTCAAAAAATCACAATACATTCAATAAAGACACATTTTTAGCAGTTCTAAATACACAAAAATCACAGGGCGGGACCAATGTGGGTTTTAGGACACATAGGTCTTCAGTCTACACATACACCCAGGACAGAAACTCTCTCTCTTACTTCTATATTAAACGCCAAGTCCTCTCAGATGGCTTTTCCACCGTACCTCTTAAAATTTAGTTCTGCCTTTTCTTGGGGGTTGTACGGATCAACTGGCCACTTTCCAAATAAAAATTGTTGAAAGTTGCCCTTGATGATAAATTGTATACTATTCTTGGATGTATAATATGACTAATTGAACTCATTGTTTGTGTACCTGTATCACTTGTGTATTTGAAACAAGTAATGTTCTTTAAATATGTGTCTGTCGTTTTGCATCAAATGAAACTCTACATCTTTGTTTTTGTTTTCTAAATAATATGTAAATTTAACAATGGTGTCAGTATTTGTTGTATACATGTACAAATATATTTATCTCCCTACTGGAATTTGTATTAAAAGAAAATGTCATGGTTATTTAAAGCCTTTATAGATGTATATTTACATTGCCTATGTAATTGAATATGAATAAATATATTGTGAAAATGTTATTTATTGTAATAAAACATTTTAAAGAAACAGTTCTTGTGTTCTTGTATATGTTGTCCATCTACCTATGAAACTGTCTTTTTTTTTTTGGTGTCCACATAACCTTCTGTTATTTATCACTTTTAACAGAACTGAAAGAGTTTTAATAAGTTTAGTTTAAAAGAAACATAAATCCTGCTATCTGACTGCCTCTGAATATGAAAGACCAACATAAGCAAACTTTGGGACACCTATTTTGTGTCGGAGAGATCAATGTCATGAGTATGGGGTCAAAGGGATGCGTCCTTGGGATTATGTTCACAACCACTAAAACCTTAAAAAATTACCCACCACTAAAATACAGAAATCAATAATCAACACTGCATATAATAAATCCTCATTAACGTCATACTACTCGAACCCAGCACTCTCAGATTACTAAGTGCAACCCTCAAGGTTGTTTTTTCCTCTATCTGGAGGAAATCCTCACCCGCTCGGAGGGACTCCTCAAGCGGGTGATGGAATTCTCAGGTGGGTTGGAGTATTTTCCTCTATTTTCAATGTTGCGGGTTCCCTCCTGCGGGTGAGGGAGGGAGTATTTTCCTCTATTTTCAATGCTGCGGGTTATTAGTATAGCCTAAAGAGCAAAAAACCTTAAAAAATGCGCTGGATTCTTTACCTATAATACTACTCAGATGTCACCTGCTGGTAGAGAGAGAGTTTCTGCTCTACTGCTAAGGGGTTTAATGTACTCTACAACCCCCTTTCTGACTGCATCTGTAGCAGAACCGTCAGTGAAAACCTGAGTCCAAGTGGTGTTTGGATACTTCTCATCAAGCATAGCAAGAGCCAGGGTTCTCTGTTGTGTCTCCGTCTGGGCATCTTTTTAAGAGATCCTTTAGGAATTCTAATGTCAAATCAGTAATTTTGTATGAAGCGGAAACATGGAAAACAAATAAAGCAATTACAAATAAATTACAGACATTCATTAACTGGTGCCTGCGCAGAATAGAGGAAATAAAATGGTATGATAGAATAACTAATGTAGAGCTTTGGGAGAGAACTAAACAGGCTCCAGTGGAACAAGAGGTGAGGAAAAGACACTGGCGTTGGATAGGACACACGCTGAGAAAACAGGAGAACAGCATAACTAGAATGTCTTTGCATTGGATCCCACAGGGGCATAGGAATAAAGGAAGGCCAAAAAAACACATGGTGAAGAGAGCTGGAGAAGGAAGTTAGAAAAATTGGGAGGACATGGGGAGAGCTCCATGCAAAGGCGAAGGATAGAACGACTTGGCGTGAGTTGGTTGAGGGTCTATGCTACATTGAGGGATAGAAAGGCAGAAGAAGAAGGATAAAGTAAGTGTTACTAAAAAAAGCCCGACGTCAGTTATGCCACTGGTCAAGAACAAAGATACAAAGAGCATGTTTCTCAGAGCTCTTCCCCCCCCCCAACCCCCTTTTATCCTTTCGGTTTATAAAGTACCCAATGCTGGAGGTGGAAGACGGAAGGGGGGAAAGGGGGGGGGGATGTGGAGTGATGCGTCAGAAAACTATTGGTTAATTTCAGGAGGACAAAAAAATAAAGGGGAAAGTGACATGGAAATTAAAATTCCTTCTTTTAGTATCAAAATGTATTCTTAGGCTTTTAGCCTTATCTCATTCCTCTGCAGCAGCAGAAATAGTTTCTCTATTCTTCTTCTTCTTTCGTTCGCCTGAAATAAGTTGTCTATATCAGCAGTTTTGTCTCTTGTATAAATTTCACTGTCGTTGTTAGTTCATTCAGTGATCCATAGAGTTTACGTTCCACTGTTGTTCTTTCTGGAGTTTCTCTCTTATTAACAATATAAGGATGTGTTTATATATATATATATATATATATATATATATATATATATATATATATATATATATATAGCGCTCTTCTTTGAAGAATTCAAAAACAAATTTCTTGCTTCAGCAAATTAATTGCATAACTGAAAGTCGCCAAAACAGCGTTACAACAAATTGAGCGGGAAAAGAATTGTGCAGCGGTAAAGCAATTGTTGTTATTGTTCACCAGCTGTAAACTCTGGTGGAAAGTTCTGGTTGTTTCATCAACTTTCAGACTGCAGTCCTGTTCCAGGACCTGAGTGTTACGTGTGCACCCGTTTTACAGATCTGACTCATTTGTATGCAGACTGCTGGTTCCTTGCCTCTCAGACAGATGCACTCCGACTTCGAAGGATGCTCCCAATTAGTCGACTCTTACGACATGCTTTTGGGTAGGCAGTGGTTCTATTCTTGTTTTCCCTATAATAGGGCCCCGGAACCCACACGGGGAGCAAAGCAATTATGTAATGGTAATGTAATGTTAATGCTGAACAAATATAAATTAAGCCAGTCTTTATATATATATATATATATATATATATATATATATATATATATATATATATATATATATATATATATATATATATGGGCTGTATTGAATAGTGAATAATGTATAAACGAATACGAATACGAATAGTGAATAATGTTTAAAATATATCTTTAAAAAAATAAAATAAAAACACACTCATTCATAATGTGGCAATGGTGTTATCAATGTTTTATATATTTTGATCATGGTATTGCGAGACAGACACTTTGACTTTAGCAGATGTCGAAGGGCATAGTATACTTTTTTTCTAAAGTGTATTCTAGACTGTATTTCTTCTCTCAGCATGTTGAAACAGTTGAAGTTTGCACCCAAGTACTTTTATGTTTCCGTTCGTTTGATTTTCATATTATCGACTTGGATGTGGCAGGAGTTTATATTCTTTCCATGTCTAGTTAGTATTCGTACAGAATAGTCAACATTTAAAAACATTTTATGTTCTGCAGCCTTAAGTCAGTCTGTGGTAACTAATAACTAGGAATGAAAGAATTATAAGTATTATAACAAGTAACTAAACTTGGAAATTGTCACTGACGGCTTAGTTAATGCTTGAAAGCTGCATTAGCTTTTAACAAAACCAATCGTTCCATATTGTCAGTATTGAGGGCCGTGTATGCAGAAGCGGGTGAAAGGTAACTACTATTCGTATTCGGCCCGACCGCAACTATTCGGCGCATACCGAATAGTCAATAGGACCACTATTCGGCCCCGAAGCGAATACGAAGCGAATATTCGGTACAGTCCTAATATATATATATATATATATATATATATATATATATATATATATATATATATATATATATATATATATAATGTGTGTGTGTGTGTGTGTGTGTGTGTGCGGTGCGCGCACGTGTGTGTTTAAAGATGTGTTAACAGGTTCCTAATAAAAATTGTAAAAACTTTGTACCTTTTGGTGTGTTTTAAACTGTTATCAATATGTGCTACTTATTTCCACAAAAATTTCGTAAGCCCTGAAATAACACTTGTAGTCAAGAACTATGAACTTCTAAAGAATGCGGTACAATCCCTGTTCAGGATGTTCTGGACTTCTCTAGAATAAAGCCAATTCTCAACTTTTCTTATGCGAAGCCGCAGACGTAAGATCGTTTGAGCTATTGTCCGTGAGTCATGTATATCTCAGATCTAATCGTGTTTCCGAGTTTGGGTGTAACCTCATTTCATTGCTGGATTAATCATTACGTAAAAACAGAACCGGAAGCCGTGATGGTGTAGCGGTTAGATCACGAATGTCAAACTGAATGTTCCTCGAGGTCAATGTGGCATTTGTGTCGCCACAAAGGCTACACAGAACAGGTAATGAAGTAATTTAATAACAAATATTGCAGATTGCACAATATTTCTTTCTTTGGGAGTCGCCTTGGCGTAGCGGCTAGACGCTCGCGTACGGATCGGAAGGTCGTGGGTTCGCTCCCTGGCGGAGCCGGACTTTTTTCGAAAATTGTCTTAACTCCCAGGTCGACCCAGCCTTGAGTGGGTACCAGGTGCAGTCCCGGGAAGTAAAGGCGGCCGGCGTAATGCTGAAAACATCACCACTCTTGTGTCGATTGGTCTTTAAAATATAGGTCTAGCCCTATATGCCCTGTACACCTAAAGGGACCTTTACTTATATTATTTATTTGTTCCGGCTGCAGGTGTGCTTACAAAGGGCCGCGGGCCGCCACTTAAACATGCCTGGGCTAGATGCTCGCCTGCTATTCTGAAGGTCAAAGGTTCAGATCTGAACAGGTTGTGACTTGCTTAAAAATGAAGTCGGCTCTCAGGTCGACCCAGTCTCAAATAGGTTTCCTGGTACATGCGACCGGTGTAATGCTGACTTCATCACACAAAACGGCCGATCGGCCTATCAAACATAGGTCAAGCACAGCGGTTTTCATACGTGAGTCCAACGACACTTTCACAGGGGTAACCATAGGAAAACATATTCACTGGAGTGATGAAGTAGCAACAGAAATAACTGTAAGGTTGGGAGTTCGTCACAACATGAGAAACTGTATTAAAGGGTCGCCGCATTAGGAAGGTTGAAAGCCACTGGTCTAGCACTATATTATAACTACGTGGAAAATAGTCAGTTCTCTCCACACCCCCCCCCCCCCATTAGCAAAGAGAGCTGGGACAGCACAGTAACTCTAGCCTTTTAGCCCGAAGGTCCAAGGTTCCAATCCTCGTAGTAGTTTTGAGAACACTTGGTACTTTCATTCTGAAATATTCCCGCCCCAATGTGGACACAATTTTTCGTTATTTGAAAGCCCCAGCAAGCACGCACGCACACACGCACGCACTCACGCACGCACGCACACACGCACAGACAATTTCCATTTAACCCCATACGCGGGGAATCCAGGAGTTTCTTGGAAATTCCAGTATCATAGACTTCTTACAGTTTGAAATAAATATATAGACTTATCTTAACCCTAACATTCCTGTAATATTGAACTTTCCCGCAATCTTCGGGATTCTCTGTGTTTAGGGTGAATAAAAAATTAAGAACCGGCCATTTTATAAGAAGACTAACAAGTGAAATGCGTTCTCACAATCACACAAATTATGGCATAAGAACCAGTGCCCCGTGTGGGTTCTGGAATATCATTTAGGTGTGGGGGGGGGGGGGGGTAATAGTTGTACTGTCCCCTTCCAAGTATGTCATAAAAGGCGACTAATTGCGGGTGCTTCCTTCGAAGTCGGGCTAAATATGCCGGAAAGACAGGGAATCAAATGCCTGTACACAAATAAGCCAGATTTGTAAAACGGATATGCATGCTAAAGTTAATTCCCAAACAAAACAAAAAGTCCAAAAGTTCACCACACTACCAGAAGTGGACCACACAAACAGAAGAAGACTAAACAACAGAAGTTTTTGACAAAAGAGGGAAAAGGTGTCAGTACACGAATGACACTTTCTTTACTTAACCGGGTGTGTTGAACCGTAAAGCACAGATATCGTATCCTATCTGTAAAATACAAAAAAGTAACAAGAAGAAGAAGAAGAACGAACGAACGAACGAACGAACTTTATTTTGAAAGGGTTACAAAGAAGAAGAAGAAGAAGAAGAAGAAGAAGAAGAAGAAGAAGAAGAAGAAGAAGAAGAAGAAGAAGAAGAAGAAGAAGAAGAAGAAGAAGAAGAAGAAGAAGAAGAAGAAGGAGGAGGAGGAGAAGGAGGAGGATGAGGATTAGAAAAATAAAAAGAAGAAAAAGAAAAAAGAAAAAGAAGAGGAAGAAGAAGAAGAAGAAGAAGAAGAAGAAGAAGAAGAAGAAGAAGAAGAAGAAGAAGAAGAAGAAGAAGAAAATTATGTTTACGTTGATGATAATGATGATAATTGAAAAAAAAAAAGAGGACCAAAGGGCGAGTTGGAAGTCGCAAAATAGGGGAAAAAGCTTAATCACCCCTGCCAGTCCTTAAGACACTTGATGTTGATGATCTAAGTCACCACGCCCCCCATTGCCCCCCCCCCCCCCCCACATATTTTCATAACAAATACCACAATCGCCTGGTTTACAGAAAAATTCCCACTGCACAGTTCATTCGATGGTTTTAATTTCGTGGCAAGGACGTCATAACAGGCGTTACTTCCTGCAGTCAAGCCTCTACAGCTGAAAATAGACCAATTGAAAAGGGTGTACTTTGTGCGTAGTGGTTCAGATCACATGGTGCAATGTTTGCCAGCCGCTTCTGTTTGGGTTGTTGTCACGACACGTTTTGCAACCATGGGTGGGAAAAGTGACATTGACAATAACTTCATTGAACTGACGTCACTGCTTTTTGGGTCAGATGCCCCCAAAACTGGGGAATTCAGACTTCTGGGACCGCTATCCCTGTTGTTTGTTAAGGAGACTAGGCACAACCCAGCAACTAGACTCATTACTATTATACAGTTTCGTCCTTTTCAGGACGAAATTTTTTGTTATTTGAAGCCCCACCCTGGCTTTTGCCAGGGGCCGCAATATAGGCAGGCCATAAATATGGCCAATTGTCTGAACGCGGTTTCTGGGACCTCTCCACGGCGATCCTCATCCACATGGTGGCACTTTGTGTCATCGGGTGTTTATCGCTTGTGTGATGTCCTGGTGGGGTAGAAATTCAATCAATCAACCTGGCAAGAATTTTAGGGAGCTGACCAAGGCCGTCTTAACAGCCTTATGGGTCCCTGTACGCTGAGGCCCCTACGACAGCCACTTACAGGGATGAAATGTAAATGGTCGTTAAATTTTAACATATATATATATATATATATATATATATATATATATATATATATATATATATATATATATATATATACATATATATATATATATTTGCACTTCAACAAAACTGCTTGTGGGAGAAGAGAGGGTGGGGATAGACTGGAGATATATTTATTTATTTATTTATTTATTTATTGATGGTGAGTCACTTTGTATACACATATTTGCATGCGGCTCTTATGTTCGTGGGGCTCCCGTGCGAGTATCCAAAGAGCCCCATACGTTAGGACAGTACTAGGGCTGACGCCATAGACCAGTGGTTCTCAACCTGCTGGTTGCGACCCCTTTTTTAGGGGGGGGGAGGTCGGACGACCCTTTCACAAGGGTCGCCTAAGACCATCGGAAAACACATACTCATTGAAGTTATGAAGAAAAATAATTGTTTGTTCAGGGGTCGTCACAACATGAGGGAACGGTATCTTGAAAAAAATTTTTCTTTGTGTATGGGTCCACTGTACTATTTCTTAGAGAAAAATAGACCCACGGCCGCTTTATAAACATCAAACACATACCTCTCTCTCTCTCTCTCTCTCTCTCTCAAGTGAAGAAGGAGAAGAGGAAAAGAAGAAGAGGAAAAGAAGAAGAGGAAAATAAAGAAGAAGAAGAAGAAGAAAACAAAAAGAAGACGAAGAGAAGAAGAAGAAGGAGAAGAAGGAGAAGAAGAAGAAGAAGAAGAAGAAGAAGAATAAGAAGAAAAAAGAAGAAGTGAGTGGCGGTAGGAAGAGAAGAAAATAGTGACAATGGTGTGATGGTTGAAGAAGGAGAAAAAGAAGCAATCCGCCCTGCCGCAGATTCGAACTTAGGACTATCGGGTCGACAAGCAGACACAGCTTCGCCGCTGCTTCCTCAAACTCCCATGTATAATCACCAAATTTCTGCCAGCGCAGTGCGTGTTTGCGCGGGTTAATTGCACTCGAAAGCCACATAATACAAACAACTTACGCCAAAACACATCCCCTTTCCTCTGAAAGAAACCTCACCATCAATCTTACTAAAACTCGGTCAACCAGTCGCCCAAGTATTTATAATTTGCATCGTCACTGAATTCCCCCCAGCCTCCTTCCCCTCGAGCTGCCAATCATTCCCGCAAGGCTAGGTTCGAGCGTCTAAATAAAGCCTTCGATGGCGAATGCGGGCAGACGTTACACTTCTTCTTCTCCGGATTTAACTTGGTACACCGCGGTTCGGTACTTCTCGGCAGCTTTCGGGAAAAGCCGACATGTCCTTGGGCAGAGCGGTAAACTGTGTCGACCCGGAGGTAAGGAGAGGCCGAAGCCAACGACCGAGCGATGTAGCCACACGGTGGATTCCCCCCTGTTTCTGGGGGCCGTGGGGTAAAAATAACCCGACTACTTTTGCGTCATAACTGAAAGAAAAAAACCTCATTCATGTGCTAGACCAGGAGACGTGCAACGAAGTGGAGGTCCTTCGTCTCGTGATAGCTGATTGGTTGAAGCTGGTCTGATCTCGGTCGTAGACCAGTGTTGTTCTCAACGGAAGCACGGCGGCTGGCCTACATAGGCAGTTGTTGAGGTTCTGCGGAGTCAGTTCGCCAATAACCTTGTCGCGCGGCGGACAGTGACATAGTGACTTGAGTGTACAACTGTAATTTATTGTATTTTAGTTCGTTGAGGAGTCTACTACTGTTCATTTGGACTTAACGAATATTTCTTCCAGTAGGATTTATTTATACTCCGTTGGAGAAATCACACTAGAGGTTTGTATTATCTGTTTCTTTGTCTAAAGTAACAACCAACAGTATCCTGTTCAACCTCTCTTGGTTTTGCAATGTTTTTTTTTAAATAATGGCTGTTCTGTTTGTCTATAACTTTGGCTAATTTTATATTGTATGTAAATGTGTTGTAGAAATTACTATTCGGGTAATTATATTTGCATTGATGCTTTTAAAATCTATTTTGAATAATTAAGTTGAAATAGTATATTCTCTTTAAAATTTACTCCCCTATATAGCAGTTACATTTTTAGTTATTATGTTTATGTATGTTTATGATTGCACACACATCCATATATATTTATATGGGTGTTGGGTGAGAGAATGTAAATGGAAGAGAGAGAAATGATGATAGATGAGGTAACCTTTACTCTCCCACTATTATTGCAAGTGACAACTGTTAATGATTTGTTTTCTGAGCCATAAACTTAATGAACCAAGTGTCAAACTTTATGCACTAGGTGCCGTCCAGAATAGTCTGACTATATATGTATGTGTGTGTGTATATATATATATATATACTATACATGCATACAAGACATCGAGTAGCACTGTTAGCTTTTCTGTATGGTCATGACCCTCCTTACCAAGGATGATGTCTTGAATTTCGGCTCACACACTCACTATATATATATAGTCTCTCTCTCTCTCTCTCTCTCTCTCTCTCTCTCTCTCTCTCTCTCTCTCTCTCTCTCTCCAAGTAAATCTAGAGTTTGACAAAAGTTCTGTAATGTTAAGTTCTATTAATACTATTAATATTTAATAAAAAGAAAAAAAAAACTGAGAGATTATTATTGTGCCTCAGACGCATAGCGACAAGTTGTCTCTGTCCACACTTTCTCCTTTAGAGGCTCATAATTCACGCGACCGCGAGGAAAGGGCCTCTATAGAGAGCTGGTGCTACAACAGAGGCGGAATATAGCAACTCTTTAACCCTTCTTCAACTCATCCTATCATAATAAAGTGTACTAATGCTGGCAACGAAAAGGTTAAATAATAATTTACGAGACACGGATGGAGTTAAAATAACAAATGTCACAGTAGGTTGAAGAGGACCAAGAAGTTAATTAAGCACCCAATTGAAGAAGAAACAGAAACAATAACAGTGAACACCGTGGTGCAAGGATTGTTCCTGAATGAGTCAGTATGACAGTGTAGTTGTTATCTTCGCTACAAAGATACACTTAAATTGCGACAATTCTGGCTTATCTGCTGCAGACGGAGCATAAGGTTGGTGACGTGTCTGGGAACAGGAGGGGTGGGGTGTTGGTAAAGCATTTCTTTTAACTATTTTAAGCAAGTAATCTATGAGCTTGTGGCTACTAAGTAAATTTATTTCGAAACTGTAGAATATCCAGGTTATAGTTATTATCCAACGGCTGCAAATATATCTTTTGTATTTTACGGCTACCGTTAAAATTATATGTAAATGTCTAGAATATGATTTGATTGATTTGATTCAAGAACCGACATCACGGCAGTCGGGGCATTCCCATAAGCGCTCCGTAAAAAAATGTCTAGAATAGTTATATGTAAGGCCTTGAACGCTTATTTTGTAATGTCTAGAATAGTTATACGCAACAACTAGAAGTTTTTTCTTTAAATACCGTTCTTATGGAGATACATTTTCATACTTGTCCTCAAGAAGAGCTCATATAAATACAGCTGCAGTTACGCTTGCAATGGCTTGCGTCGCTTGACCCGGCGACTACCAGATTACACGATTGATATGCAGTGAATAAAAGGTTATATGGGATATGCAACGTATAGAAGGTTATATGGGGACGTATAACGACAGGATCGGATGACGATGATGACTGTATTTGAAGAATCTTCACTGACAGTAATTGTGCAGTGGATTGGTTTTGTCTTCATTGAATTTACTAGCGGAAAACATTTTAACGAGAATAACCCATCTGTCTATCGCTGGTGTTCACGGGACTGTGTCTCTTGAAAGCGACCTTAACTCATTACAGTTAAAAGTCCCTGTGACATTAGGGTGGTGATGAGTTAAGGAGAAATATGACTTGGCATAACTCAGTGCCCTTATCCTGGTGGACTTACTACTACTGATGCACATTGGGCACACATGAGCACGCTGAGTGAAGTGGCCAGATTTTCAACACAAACAAGGTTTATTGTGTCGAGTTATGAGGGCGGGAGTTTGTCAGCAAGGCTTGTAGTCGGTGTCTGTGACGTCTCGACGGGTAGTTTGATATGGCATAATATTGATTCGCTATTTTGTTGTCCCTGTGTGGGGACGCAACTTTTCGTTATTTTTTTTTTTTTTTTTGATGCCCCATCCTGGGGCCGCAATATAGCCTGACGGTTGAACGCGGTTTCTGGAGCCTCTCTACGGGTGATCCCATCCGCAAAATGGTACTTTGTGTAACCGGGTGTTTATCGCTCTGTGTGATGTCTGGTGGGGTAAAATTTACTTACTTACTCAATTGATTCGCTATATACCACGTTCTTCTTCTTCTTTCTTCTTCTTCTTCTTCTTCTGTGAACTGCGCCGAAATGTTCTGGTTTTTCGTCAACTTCTGAACTTTGATTTTGTTCCAGTTTACGTGCACATCTGTTTTACAGATCTGGCTTGTTTGTGTTCAGAATGTTGGTTCCTTGCCTAATTAATCATCTTGTACGACATCCTTGTGGGTCTGTTCTGTTTCCATTTGGCAAATAAGTAACATTGACTTGATTTTACACACACACACACACACACAAACACGTGTGTAACAGTACTATAATTATCTTTAATTCCAAATTTAATTTAATTCAACTCTGCACAACATTACTTTAACTCCTTTAGCTCCTTACAGAAACGAATAACTAAGAGCAAAAATAAATCTTTTAATCCCCGAAAAATGTTAACTACTTTAGTTGCAGGTATACATTTTTTTTTAACTTTAATAGTTCCAAACAGACATAACTTTAACTCATTTATTTCAGTTCTATTCATGTATCACCTTAACTCTTATTTCTAGATCTTTATTTATGCGTTTTCTTTTCAGACATTTCCGGAGTTGTGTACCCGTTAATGGAGGTGTTGCATGGTCCCGGCGCGCTGTTTGTGTCTCAGCCCGTCACGATGTTTCCTCCCAGCATGCAGCGGATGTTCACCACACGGAGTGACGTGTATGCCTGCTACTCCTTCGAAGCTAACACGCCATCTCGCACGCCGACTCCTGAGCGCCAGTACAGATCCTGTGCTAAACAGTGCAACAGTATGGAAACATCTAGTCATGCTACAACGTTGCAATCAGTTCTTCGAGGAGAAGTCCCTGCAGCATATTCTCATCTTGCATCGTCCTCGTCATCTCAACACTTCTCATCATCTTCGTCATTATCTTCCTCTTCGTTGTCGCCAGTAACTAATAATAATAATAATAATCATACAATGTCAATGGAGCTTGATCCATTACTGAATCCAGTTCTGTCTCCATGCCCCAGCCATCATAGCTCCGCGAGCTACAGTCCCCGACCAGAGTCACACGAGTCAAACGCCTCCCAGGATTCCATGTCTGATATGCAGACAGAACCTATGGACCTTAGTTGCAAAAGATCATCTCGCAAGAGGACTGCTGTGTCGGCATTCCTTAACGTTGCCTCCACGAACAATAAATTATCCGTCCTTTCCACATCTCTTCCTGCCAAGTTCAACACGACTCGGGCATCATCGTCTGAATTCTTATCCTCATCGTCGTCCTTCCCAACATCATCGTCACCATCTGTGACGACTATGCATAGCTTCCCACCCAGCCCGAGCGATGGACAGCACGGGGAAGAATTCTCCCTCCTAAGAAATCTCCTCAGTGTCGGCAAACATCAGTTTGGCTCTCCAAGTTCCTCATCGGGATGTCTTAGTAACTCCACGCCAAATCTCAGCTCGGACCGAGGCTGCGACTCCCCAAACTCTGACTATTTCTCTAGAACACCAGTTACGGGCAACACCAGAGTCCATCTCGCCAAGAAGAACTTGTACCCGGTCAGCGCCCGGGTTTCAGACTGGTTGATCAAGCTTGTCGAGTTTGCCAAAACAATCCCAGAATTCTCAGCACTGTCTCATAATGACAAAGTTACCTTAATTCTCAATTCCTGGAGCCGCCTGATGCTGCTTTATATGGCTGAGAGCAACTTCCAGTTTGCCGTGACACCCATGCTCACATCAGACACCACTGTCACGGACTCCAATCCTTCCCAGGATGAGCCCACTATGAAGACTGTAGAAGGGCTGCAGACATTTATCAAAAAGTGCCAGCAGATGTCAGTTGACGGAAAGGAATATGAGTTTCTCCGCATGCTTGTGCTCTTTAATGCAGGTAAGCTGAATCCTGTTGCTATCGTGTTGATGCCTATATACTTTAGAATTAAATTACAGTAAAGATTCATATTCAGCAGTAAGAAGTATATGGCCATATTCAACAGTTAAAAGTAAAGGGTACATTAAACAGTCAGAAGTGAAATACCCTATTCAGCATAACAAGTAAAAGGCCTTATTACATTTCCTAGCAAACAGTAGGGCTCAAAGGGGAGGCCAGGTTACTTAGAAAACTGCTGCAAACTATGGATGTTAGCCCATACAGACAGATAGACTCTCTCGATATGATATCTTTACATACTGGTCATTTTTGCTTCTTTCTTTACTACTTTTTAAGAGCAGAGGACTAATTAATTCAGAACCTTTATATTGATTGTACCTGATGCACAACTGGCGGGAAAACGGGGCTTCTTCCCAACCCCCCCCCCCCCCCCCCTTCCGGGATTCTCTCTCTGAGCTACTTTTGAAATGCACATGCCTAGAGGTTAGTGTCCCTAGGCGTCCCTTCAACAGAATTAAATGGCTGGGGTTGTCTTTCAGTCAGCTAAGAAAAGGGGGAGCCAGTTGACCTTAAGCTACTCAAATCATATAGGGCGCTTCTATTGTTTCTTAAGAAATGGCTAGTTCAGTAGCCTACCCATGCACCTTGTTCCTTGTTTAGGTCCAACGGGAGACTTCAAGGAGAAGGTTAGAATAGGAGTCAGGGGAGGGGAAGCTGAAACTGGTACCCGTCTGACCTTGATTTGTTGCTACTGGGCGACTCGGTCAGCGAGGACAAAGGTTAAAAGGTTGCTTGAACCCGCGTGCGGGCATGTCGGAAACCTTTAGAAGTTCAGAAAGCCACGTGCGTGTCGGCATTCCGCAGTTTTAGCGTAAAATTTGTTTGTGGCTTGTAATAAATAAATGTAGGTGATTTGGAATATTTTGTTCTAATATCTTATAGCATAATTTACTGCATTATTTTGTTTCTCTTCTTCGACAAAAGTTCTGTCGTTCGTTCTTGTTCTTTTCATCCTTGTATTATTTGTTGTTGTCTTTTACTTTTTCTAGTAAAATCTATGGCGTATGGCTTAGGTCAACGCCCTGCCCGCAGATTTATTGTCAATTAATCAGTTGTTTTTTTTTTTCGCGCCCAAAGACCGGATATGAGTACACAATCTCTTAATTAATTTTATATAAACACAGATAAAGGTATTTTCTTCCAATCATTTTGAAAGGTATTGACACACATATAAACATATTAAATAGAATGTCACATTAAATGAAGTAATTCATTAATAGCTACTTTATGTCATACAAGAGAGAGAGAGAGAAAGAGAGTTTATATATGTATATATAATCAAATTGAATGAAAAATGTGCAGACAGCTGCTTTAGCGATCCACACCCGCAGAGAGCGAGCGAGAGAGAGAGAGAGAGAGAGAGGGGGGGAGGAACATAATAGTAAGAAGACGTTGGGCCCTCGGAGACAGGAAAGCGAGATCATTTCCTTGACAGCGTCTGGGCCGTTTCTTTTGGTCATCAGAGGTCATGCGCGCGACCCCCTGACCATCGCCGTGAACAAGGTCGCGAGGTGACCTCGCGAAATTAAATATAGAACGAACATGCCGTGGTGGGGGAGGGGAAGCAGAGGTTTCGCGTGGAAGGGGCGGAAATAAAGGTAAGGGGTGGGGGACCCACGGGAGCTTTCTTCTTGAAGGTCGACTGATTCTCAGGTCAACGTCCTCGGTTGTGCGGAGGCGCGCGCGTAGAGAAAAAAACCTTTCTCTCCCGAGGTCAACTAGTTTTTCCGCATCGTTAAATCTGTGAGAACGCCTTGTGCGCTTAAAGCCAATAACAGGGATTTCAGTTACGCATACGTACGTACTATATATATACATACCTTTACGGAACACATAAAGGTTGTTATTTCTTTCGTAGGCAGTTATAAATACGTCAGTGGCGCATGAACATGGGGGGGGGGCCGGGGGGAGCTCAAGCATCTTGACCCCGAACTGCCCCAAACACAAATGGGGGTGGGGGATCCCCAACCACACCCCACTATATTTTTATAGACATATGGTCCTATTCACGTTTCTCGGCCCATCTACACACATGGCTGGTCTTACTTTCATGGTTTCTCAGACTGTTCTACGTCAGAGGGGTATCACGCTGTCTTGCCTCCAGTTACATCAGCGACGATGTCGCGTGTTCTACTACACAGCTTTAACCACACCAGAACATCAAAGACTGACACTAACTTAAACACCCTACTTAATGGACTGAGCCTATGTCCCACGAGATACTCTTTAAAAAAAAAAAACAGTACAGCGTGACACCCATCTGACCTTTACCAGACTGAGAAACTGTAGATGGGCCGGGAAACGTGAATAGGACCATGTTTTTTTTTTTTAATTTATATATTTCGTGTTATTTTAAATGGTATATAAAATTTACTTGATATTTAGAACTTAATTATAATAATTACTATTACGAACCCCTTTAAACAGCCCCTGAAACCCCTCCCCCACCCTCGGCGCTTTCTCTGCGGCCCCCCACCCCACCGATTTGACGCTGGAAACAACATCAGACATAAATAAACTGCAGATGCCGTACATATCGTGCCCTGCAGAAAGGTCATCGATTATAGTGAACCTTACCACCCACCTAATCACGTGATTGAAAGGTGTGTAGTAATCAATCACCGCCGTGCGCCCCCGTTCTCCGCCCACCTGGTGTTACATTCTGGGTGAGAGTTGAGGTCACCTGGCCTGTTTTTTTTTTTTTTTCGCTGTTTTTTCCCCCGTCCATTATATTTCTAGAATAGTTGGTTATGTCGAGTGTTTAGATTATTTTGCAGGGATGAATATCGCGTACTTAACCAGTTCTAAAGTGCCAAAATGAGGGGACCGGCTTCCTTACACACATGACACGGTCTCGGTCTCTCTCTCTTTCCCTCTCTCTTTCTCTTTCCCTCTCTCTTTCTCTCTCCCTCTCTCTCTCTCTCTCTCTCGGTGGAGCAGCTAGTCGCATGTCTAGGGCGTCGAACAAACAACGAACTCGGTAGATTCGGGGACGAGCTCCCTGTATCTTTTTCCTTAAAATTACAGTCTTGAAACAAACCCACGACCTCCAGAGCGCAAGGTTAACGGCTTGACCACTTCCGGACAAATGCTGGGGCCATGGATTCTGTCCGTGATATTGAAGAAATTGCACAGGACAGAACGTGGACCGGAAAAAACCCGCTCGAAGATCTTAGGTTCAAATACCCATTGTAGCACATTTAAAAAGTTACTTAGGCTCCCAGATCAAGCTTTCAATGGGTACTAGGAAATATCAAAGGACACAAAGGCGACTGGCATGACGTTAACCACCCATTGAGTGCTAATTGGTCCATAAAAGCATGAGTTTCATCATATGCCCAGTGGGACGACAAAGACCCTTTTATCTTTTACTTCATCGATGGCCTACAGGGCTAACTTACTATATCAGGCAAGCGGACATCCTGGTTCTGGTCGTGACAGGTTTGAAAGACGTTCAACTCTACCAGGACTGCACAACGAGCGATAAACACCCGGTGACACAAAGTGCCACCATTCGGATGAGAATCACCAGGGCACAAGTCCCAGAGACCACGTTCAACCGCTAGAGATATATATTAGGGCCCAGACAACAGCCGTGGTGGGGTTTTAAAGTGAAAAAAAGATATTGCCCTATATTGAGGGAGAACGGATTTAATATCGCGTGAGATTAAAATATGCATTGCCAGAAGCCAGATCGGAAGGTCGTGGGTTCGCTCCCTGGCGGAGCCGGATTTTTCCAAAATGACCTTGGCTCCCTGGTCGACCCAGCCTTGAGTGGGTACCGGGTGCAGTCCCGGGAAAGTAAAGGCGGCCGGCGTGATGCTGACCACATCACCCACCTTGTGCCGATTGGTCTGTAAAAATATAGGTCTAGCCCTATATGCCATATACGCCTAAAGGCGTGGAAAAGGGTCCTTTACTTTTTTACTTGTATTGCGAGAAGCAGTTGCACACTGCGGGTTCAGACAAACAGGAATCTACACATTTAGGGGACATAATTCTTGGAATGGGCAGCCGTGGTTGCGTGGGTAGACAGTAAACAGCGGTGGTTTCATATTTTATTTATTGATCGCCCAAGTAAGTGGTCCTAGTTCTGACCAGCCGTCGAGTGCGAGAACAGATTGGAAATGTGGCCATCATAAGCGCTCCACTCGGAGCATGGGATTATACCAGCTGTTGCTGTTTAGGGCTTTATTTTTGTCGCAGTAGTGTGGGAGGCACCGTTCTATTTGTACCAGGCTTGAAGGACTTTGACTAATTGATTCTGTTTCGATCTTAAATAAGGATTTCGTTCTCTGTTAGGCCGGTCGTTTTATATGGCTGTGGGGCATGGAGCACAGCTGAAACAGATGAAGCCACATTACAAATTTGCGAAAACAGAGTATTACGGCGAATCTTTAGACCCATCAGAGGTGCGGGGAGTGGAGAGTGAGAGGCAACAACGGGATTCATAATCTGTATTATGGATCACCATTGATCACTGACATCATGAGATCTAATAGACTGAAATGGCTTAGACATATTGAGAGAGTGTTAGATAATAGAGAGGTCAAGACTGTGTTCACAAGGGAGCTGAACGGTCGTGGACCACGAGGCAGACCTAGAAGACAATAGAGAGATGACGTACAGACAGACCTGCAAACACTTGGTGTCACCAACTAGAAAACGAAGGCCCGCCAGAGAGAAGAGTGGAGGCAGGTGATATCTGCAGCAGTTAACCTCAAAGGCTTGGAATGCTGAAGAAGATGTGTATCACACATACTCGAGTACACCACAGAAACGATCTTTCAATTCTGTTGTTACTGTTATCAACTCTTTAGTATCATTTTTATGTAGGGTCATTTTATTATTTCTTTATATAGTTAGGTATTCTTGTTAGTTTGTTTGCTGATAAAGAGTTTGGTTGAAACGTTTGTATGTATGTATTTCACTAGCTGGAGCTCTCCACTTGCATTGCATATGCAGTTCAATCAGTCTGTTGGGTTTTACGGCTCCTTCATATTATTGTACTTTCATTCTTTGACCTGAATACAGTTTAATAAATCCCCCTGCCTTCTTTTCTATTTTCAGGTTACATTGGGTTGTCATGTCCAAAAGCCATTGACCAGTTGAACTCTGTTGTCCAGCAGTTGCTGCAGCAGCATGTCCGGGTGACCAGGCCTTCAGATGTCATGCATTACTCACGCCTGCTCATGTGCCTGCCCTCCTTATATGGCATCAACAGCAAGATGTTTGAAACCCTCTTCTGCAAACACATCACCAAGAACACAGATATGGAGGTACTGCTGAAGGACATGCTTCAGAAAGAATCATCATAGGAGCTTCTGGGAACAAACAAACGGGCAAATACTTTTCTAGATTCTTGATACCATCTTCATATTCCAAAATTGCTGAGAATGCTGTTAAAGAAGTACTTCAGAAGAAGCTGCTCCTGAACATACTGAGGATTTCTTTTTAAAAGGAGCAATGCACAGTTGGTTCCATTGTTGATACTTCCTTGGTGGCCACCACATCCTCAGTACCAACATCACGGTCAGGTGATTTATTACTACGAAGATATAAAGAAAAGCACTAGAGGTTCAGCAAGGCAGATGGACTACCACATTATGCAGGCATTGTTTACCACAAAAGCTGAAGGGATACTTATGTATCTAATATAGTATTCTGCTGGATATAACCAGTTTTAAAAGACAGTTTTAGATAGTTTTAAAGGACTGTTTTCAAAGACAGTTTTAGATAGTTTTAAAGGACTATTTGCAGTCTGCCTTATTAAACATTATTACATGTTTGTGTGTTTCTTTATTTTCCTTACCCACAAAGGAGAGGAGGATAGTATGTAGCATGAGGTACCTCATATTATAATTATTTTGGTATGTTGAATAGAGGGCTATTTGAAATTTGCTCCTTCTAGATTGACATCTGGCTTGCTACAGTACCAGACTTTCTGGTAGAAGCTTTGAGAGATAGCACATGAAAAGATACATTACATTTTCTTTTAGGGAAATAAATAGAAATGGAGTTTAGAAAGGGTATTTATAAAAAGTTATAATTTTCCCTTCCATAAGGAAGAAATTCAGTGTGAAATAACTCCTTTCTAATGGGATAACTCTCCCTTAAAACTAAATTCATTGGTTACAACTTTTGTTTTATTTGGTAGCAGAAACAAACATTTATGGGATTTTAAAAATAAAAACTGCATTTTGATACCAGATATTAATTAAAATACCTGCAAAGTCTTAAGTCCTGACACAACAGTCTAGAGTTACTGCAACATGGGTTGGTGTTTTTACCCTGCTTCTGGCCCCTTTAATTATTTGGAATTCCTTGATTGATTGCGGATTCCTTGATGATTGTCAAAGCCTTGATTGAGGGAAGGGGGAGGGGGTGGTCTTGAATGATTGAGAATGCCTCCAAGAGTTGTGTGTCCATTGAGGGAGGAAGACCATGTACACAAGTGATCTCACCCTATTCACATTGATATTCACATATGTTTATCACAGTAACACTTGAAATTTGTAACCCAAGTCATAGTTTTATAAATATGTAAATGTCAGCTCGTACAACAGTCCACTGCCAAGGAGTTAATTTATTTTGTTAAATAGACACCCCCCCTCCCCCAGCCATGAGAGATGACTTTGGGGTCTCTCTTAAGTTGGCTATGTTGGGCCAATGGGTGCAGATACTGCTGCCTAGCTGTAGACCACAATTGAACATATGAAGTTCCAAACAGAGATCTCATCCAGTTGCATCTTTGTTGTACTAGCCTCTCCCCATGTGGGGTCTGTGGCCTGATAGTGGGGAAAAGCAACAAAAGGTTTTGTTGTTGTTTTATGTCACCCTATCTCGGTGGCTCTGAGATTTCGTAGGGAATTCCCAAGAAACATCCAATAGTAGAGGAGTCTTGAGGTGTGAATGAATACAGAGTAACACTAACCCTAAACCGCCCCTTTTCCCCAACTGGAGGGGGGGGGGAAGGGGGGTGGCGTGAACCAAGAGTCTGCATACAGGTCAGCCATATCTGTGAAACAGATGTGCATGACACATTAAGGTTCAGAGTTGGATAAATACACAGAATTTTCTGCCAGAGTTTACAGTCAGTGAACGTGAAGAAGGAAAAGAAGAAGTAACTAGTCACAGGTCCATTCTCTAGCAGCACAAGTTTAATAATAAAAGGCATCAGTCGTATTGATATCAGATGATGCTTAATACAAAATCTCCCCCCCCCCCCCCCACCCCGTTTTTGATGGTTACCATCACAACAACTGCCATAATATATGTGTAGCTGATCTCCAAGTAATTTTAGAGATGTAAAAGCCGCTGCTGTGTGTGTAGTTCTACTGTGTACATATGTGTGCTTAATGTAAAACCTATGTGGACAGTTTCTGTAGCTTAGCGTTGCTATATGTTTTATTATGTGTGATATGAATAGCGTGTGAATGACCATTTTCATGCTGCTGTTGATACATCGAGCAAATGTATTTAAACTATCAGAAAAGCTAGCTGGCTCAGAGACCCGCACTCTACTGTTCTGTTGTTGGTAAACTTGAGTCAATGGAGCTTTGAATCACGAATAAATGATCAATTTTTCAGTCATCTTACACATGTCGGTTCACTCAGCCTCATTCTTTTGTGATAATATTCGCTTACCAAAGTCCTCTGCTGCAATGTTAGCGGTGGGTTTATGCCTGCTGCTGTGTTAGTGGTGGGTTTATGCCTGCTGCTGTGTTAGCGGTGGGTTTATGCCTTCTGCTGTGTTAGCGGTGGCTTTATGTCTTCTGGTGTGTTAGCGGTGGGTTTTCTGCAGTGGTAGCGGTGGGTTTATGCCTTCTGCTGTGTTAGCAGTGGGTTTATGTGTTCTGCAGTGTTAGCGGTGGGTTTGCCTTCTGGGGTGTTAGCGGTGGCTTTATGCCTGCTGCTGTGTTAGCGGTGGGATTTCTGCAGTGTTAGCGGTGGCTTTATGTCTTCTGCAGTGGTAGCGGTGGGTTTTTGCCTTCTGCTGTGTTAGCGGTAGTTTTATGCCTTCTGCTGTTTAAGCAGAGGGTTTTGTGGAAACACCTTTTGTTGTCTTATTGTTTGTATTTGAATCACCTCACCTCTTCTTTTGTGATAATGGTTGAATGGTTGATTAACCCAATCGCTTCTTCTGTTTTAGCAGGTGGCTTCATTGCTGACACATTTAAATGTTCAATTTAAAGTAATGGACTCTTTTTCTGTCAAGAAGAAATTAGGCATATAGTGTTAGAGACCTCATGCCGACCACCTTTCACAGGTCATAACTTGCTACCCACTTTGGGCTGGGTTGACCTGGGAACCGAGGATATTTTTGGAAAATAAAATGGGACGATACAAAAGGAGTTAAATAAACAGTATGAATTAGCTTGAAAGATTGTGTGAAGAAGTAGAGGTACATGGCAAGGCGTCCCCTGTGTGAAGAAGTAGAGGTACATGGCAAGGCGTCCCCTGTGTGAAGAAGTAGAGGTACATGGCAAGGCGTCCCCTGTGTGAAGAAGTAGAGGTACATCTCATGGCGTCCCCTGTGTGAAGAAGTAGAGGTACATCTCATGGCGTCCCCTGTGTGAAGAAGTAGAGGTACATCTCAGGGCGTCCCCTGTGTGAAGTAGTAGAGGTACATCTCATGGCTTCCCCTGTGTGAAGAAGTAGAGGTACATGGCAAGGCGTCCCCTGTGTGAAGAAGTAGAGGTACATCTCATGGCTTCCCCTGTGTGAAGAAGTAGAGGTACATGGCAAGGCGTCCCCTGTGTGAAGAAGTAGAGGTACATGGCAAGGCGACCCCTGTGTGAAGAAGTAGAGGTACATGGCAAGGCGTCCCCTGTGTGAAGAAGTAGAGGTACATGGCAAGGCGTCCCCTGTGTGAAGAAGTAGAGGTACATCTCATGGCGTCCCCTGTGTGAAGAAGTAGAGGTACATCTCATGGCTTCCCCTGTGTGAAGAAGTAGAGGTACATCTCATGGCGTCCCCTGTGTGAAGAAGTAGAGGTACATCTCATGGCTTCCCCTGTGTGAAGAAGTAGAGGTACATGGCAAGGCTTCCTTGCACTACATTTCAGTGCAGTTTGTTGAAAAAAGCTATATGTTTCTAATTATATAAAGTTATTTGTTTATTATTTCATCATGCTAATTGTGTGTATATATATATATATATATCGCTGTATATATTTCATGTACATACAAGTAATTTATTACTGTCAGTGAACTAGAATGGGGACATACGCTAGGAAATGTATTGGCTTTATTTATATCAGTTTACAGAAAAATAAAGAAGATACAAAGGCACATCATTAATGGATTCAGTAAAACAGTCTGGCAGTGGTTCCCTGTTAATGGGCTGCAGATCCTAAGGGGTAGGTCGCAGATCCTGAGGTAGGCTGCAGATCCTGAGGGGACCGTGGAACAAATTTATGTGGTCAGTGACATAATTCACACACATAAACGCGTGCACATGTGCACACACACCCAAAATTATGGTTATTAAAATAATATGGGGTTTAGTGGACGGACCTTTCATGATAAGTGGGATCAGCAAGTCTTATCTAACTGGGAACCACTGAAGTATGGGATCTGACAAGACAAGTGAAGAATGGTTTGAATTTGTCATGACATTCCACTCATACATTCATGTATTTAAACATTAAATTCACATTTGTTTTTTTTTTTTTCAAATATGACAAAAGATTTTAGATTGACATATCTGTGCAAGTGTATTTATTTGGTTTGTGTGTGTTGCAAGATGCTATGTTAATGACATCTTTTAAGGGGAAAAGTGCAACTCTCATGCTTTTTGCAACTCATTTTGTTAATCTAAATACATTGAATTCATATGTCAGTGATGATAGACTGGAGGTTAAAATTCATCTTCACAAATATTAAGCTTTTTTAGTTCATTCAGATTTTTTTTATATAGAAGTTTAGTATTTCTAAACACTTTAGCACTTTTGTAGAGATTATGCATACCCAGGCAGTGAAACTATCTTTTAAGGTTGGTGTAAAGTATATGTTTTACAACAAACTATACTCTTCATGTTCATCTAAAGAAATGAAACTAGTCTATTAAGATTAAGTGTACCCCATTCCTTAATTGACAATATGAATTTGACATTAAATACTTTTTGTAGCTATTTATTATTAGTGATCTAACCTTAGTCATTTCAAACACTGATTATCCAAAATGATGTTTACAAACATAACGAACATTTGCCATGCTGTTCATAATACACACGATATGAAGAAGAATACTCTGTGCAAACATTTCAAATACAAACATTTCAAATACAAACATTACAAACATTGACATTCAGAATGTTTTCAGACAGTGACATTCAGATAGTTCTATACAAACATTACAGACAGACATAAATTTATTTATGTATTTATTTGGGATGGCATAAAGTATGTATGTACAGGGTGTCAAAAATTATCTTTACCCATATACAATGTGAACGGAGTAAAAGTTCAATTAAACCAGTTTAGACATACATTATCTATACATATTATAACAACAATGTATTGCTCAAAATGAGATTATCACTTGTATAAAGGCAACAGCATGTTAGAAACATTCAACATTTGCAAATTTACAATATTCATAAAAATCATTCAATAAAAAAAAATTGGAAAGGATAATTTGCGGACACCCTGTGGATTGCCTCACTTATGAGCTGTCTGTTGGAGAATTTGAATGGTATGAAACAGTGTGCTTTTGAAGTGAACTGGAAACTTCATGAGAATGTCCTTCCTAAGTTTGATGATGCCAGATTTGAAGATATCAGAATTGAAAAGATTTGTATGATTCTAGACGTATGTAATTTTAGCTCTATTTATTGAAAAATATTACATTATTTTCAACTGTACGTTTGCGTTTTGTTGTTTTGAACTTCATGTTGTGCTGTTGCTTGTGTATGAGTTGTTTATGTTGTTGTTTATCCATGTTTTCACTGTTGCTTTTGTGCAGACCAATACGGGGTTGATTGAACTGGAAAGAAGCAGTGGGTCATGGTCGTCTCCAAGATATGGATCCTGGACAGAGGGTCACACTTTAGTGATACAAGTTACGGACATGAGCTAGTACGCAATACCAAGAAGTAAAGCAATGGTAAACTCCACAGTCATCAGCTAGTATGCAACACTAACAAGTAAAGCAATGGTAAACTCCACAGTCATCAGCTAGTACTCAACACCAAGAAATAAAGCAATGGCAAACTCCACAGTTATCAGCTAGTACTCAAACAAAAGAAATAAAGCAATAGTAAACTCCACAGTTATCAGCTAGTACGCCACCAAGAAATAAAGCAATAGTAAACTCCACAGTTATCAGCTAGTACTCAACACCAAGAAATAAAGCAATAGTAAACTCCACAGTTATCAGCTAGTACTCAACACCAAGAAATAAAGCAATGGCAAACTCCATGGTCATAAGCTAGTATGCAACACCAAGAAGTGTGGCAATGGCAAACTACCTTCTTTACAAAAAAGAAAACATACCCAAAAAAATGTGAATAAACACGAAATACCGCTTTGTTAAGTCTTCTTCTTCGCACTCAGCAGCTGTAATCTCTGGTGGAAAGCTAGTTGTTCATCCACTTTTGGACTGCAGTCCTGTTCCAGAACTGAGTGTTTCATGTGCATCCGTTTTACAGATCTGACTCATTTGTGTGCAGACTGTAGGTTCCTTGCCTCTTAGCCAGATGCACTCCGACTTCGAAGGATACTCCCAATTAGTTGACTCTTAAGACATGCTTTTGGGTAGGCAGTGGGTCTCTTCTTGTTTTCCCTATAATAGGTCCCCGGAACCCACACTGGGACCTTTGTTAAGTGTATCAAAGGAATATGGGTTCCTATTTGATGTACACCTCTGTAAATTAGAGAGGGCATAGAACAAGTTATATACATAATATCGGGCATAGAACTAATTCTCTTGTTCCAGACGTATGTTACTTTTCCCTTAGTATAAACAAGGCAGGCCAAGGGGGATCGCACTGATTGGGCAACATATAGTCTCCGCTATACTGCAAAGGTCGGCTCTCCATACACTGAATGACTGATTCAACAAGCGGTGTGTAGAGATTGTGGACGATATTCAACATTGAGGGGGGACTTTTAATTAGGCTGCAACTTGTAATTTTAGCACGTAGACTATTCGTTGGTTACTAAAGAAGGGGACGGAGCAGGTGTCAATTCAGTGATGTCAATTCTTGATCCATTCATTCAGTCGCAAACTCCGTGGCATGTTTAATGAAATACGGCGGCGCAACATAAGCAGTACCATAAGTCTAATTCGTAACCCAATTAGAATGAATGAAGTTTTTATCCCCGTGTTGGTAACGGTGCCTTCTATAGAGAAAACAAGAATATAACCACTGCCTAATCAAAAGCATGTCGTGACTTCAGAGTGACTTCCTGAGAGGCAAGGAACCAACTGTCTGCATACAAAAAAGTCAGGTATGTAGATCGGATAGCATGCAACACTCAGGTTTTGGAATGGTCCAGAAGTAGACGAACAAAAAGAACTTTGAGCCGGAGTTTAGAGCTGTTAAACGCGAAAAAGAATAGTCTTTGTTATGCCTAATCATTGATCATAATCAGATAGGTATATCAAATCTTTCATATCGGCACGTTTATATACCCAGATTTACTTACATATATAACATTGTTTTCAACGAGTGCCACCTTTTCGTCTTTCCAGACGATAGGTTATATTGTGCTATGATGATGTGGCATGGGACTCACAAGCGATGGCGAGTGTGACGAGCAAGACCCGCTCGCGTTAGGAAAAGTCAACATTTGTTTTTAGTCTGTTTCTTCGCATACGCTCAGCTCTCATCCTTCTGCAATCATTTCTACTTCCATTCACATTCTCTTCCTGATGTGCTCCCTCCACACAACATAGCGTTTTGTTCCCATGAGTCCACCTGAGTATCTGTATCATTCATGTCCCGTTTGCACACGTCTTTATATCGCGGTAGACATCGGCCTCGATATCTTCTAACCGTCTTTAATAAAGAATTTTCTTAGGGCAGGTTTGGCCAGCCATTTAAGCTTTCGTAGACTGAGCATTCCGAAGACAACCGTAATACCTGCTCTTTCCAGTAACTTCTCTGTGTTTGAGATCTTCTCCTGCCACTTGATATAAAGTTTTGTTAAACAAAACAAAAAACTATCGAATCTTATCTCTTGAGGAGTTATTATTTATTACTGAATAAAACAACACTGTCAGCTGGTAGGTTTTTGTGTGACAGGCAATGCGACAGTGTTGATATTGCAGATCTACATTTGGAGAACCAGCGTTCTACATCAAAAGAAAAGATCGGCAACGCGATGCAATGTTTAGCAGAAGGTGCTAAGCCAGGCAGTCTATCTGATCTTCTAAGGCACGCCAAAACAGCAATGATATCAGCCGGAGTTGCTTCACCAGATGCCATGTCCGGGTAAGACTGTCATTCATAAGCTGCAGTCATCACTGTTAGTAATGATTGCGCATGGTATGTACAATTCTTTGATAATACCAGTAGCAGTCCTAGACAAAAGTCGTTGATGGAAGTAGACACGATAAGTTGGCTCACGGCCAGCTCCAGTAAATCTGGAGCTGGCCGTGGTTGGTTATACACACTTATAATTATTGCAAATGGTTTTTAACCAGCTCACATGTAAACCTGTCATCAGCCATATTGCAGCAACATATGCATACGCATAGAAGCCCACACTTTTTAGGCGGACACATTCTGGAAGTAACAAAATACAAAATAATAACAGTTAGTTGTATGTCTTTTACAGGACGTTGCAGAACCAACCCCAGCATTTTGTGTGTGTCGTTTTTCAAGACAATTTTACGTTCAGTAAAAGCTTTCTTAACGGTCAGCTGTGAGTACAACTGTCGACACCAACTCAAGACAAATCGTCCGCAGCTGGGATCGAACCCGGCACCCGGGCATTACGAAGCGCGTTTGCAACGCCTAAGGCACATACGCCGACGCAAAATATAACAAGTACTAATAACTTGCTTACATTCTGCATTAGCACGGCATTCCAGCATTCATTTGGTTTGGCAACGATGATGCTGAGGATGAATGTTGAATTAAGAATCGACATCATAGCACTAGTGACACACCATAAGCGCTCCGTTCCCATCTGCAGCAGCAGGCGAAGAGTTCCGATTCCGATGGCACCAGTAACTGTCTGATTGAATAGCCGTCTCGTGTTTCCCCTGGGTGTTGAGCGTCTGTGGGATCACCTGGTAACTCCTCGCAACGCCATTCTCCTCAGACCGTAATGATCTATCTGTGCCTCCGCACTGTTCACTCGATCCCAAAGAGCCCTCACAATATTTAGCTTGTCATACATCAGTTCACCACCAAGTGGTGCAGAGCCTGATACAGTCTATCTGCCTGCTCATTTGACCTGGAGCAAATAGCTGAAGGACGCTAACTACCCGAGACCTCTGAACTGATTGATGCTGAGGTTTAGGTGAGAAAAGAGAAGCGTAAAGGAAACGACTGTAAACGAGTGTTATACATTCTTCTTCTTCTGCTTCTTCTTCTTCTTCTTCTTCTTCTTCTTCTCCTTCTCCTTCTCCTTCTCCTTCTCCTTCTTCTTCTTCTTTATTAACTGCCTGTAAGCTCCGGCGAAAATTCCTGGTTGTTCGTCCATTTGAACTTTGGCTTCGTGCCAGGGTCTAAGTTTTGCGTGTACATCCATTTTACTGGCTTATTTCTGTACAATTAGTTGTTTCTTGCCAGTCGGGCAGATATGCGCCGACTTCGAAGGAAGTTTCCATAAAGTCGACTCCTGCGACATACTTTTTTGGGGAGGCAAAGGGTCTATTTTTGTTTCATCCAAAATAGGGCCCTGGAACCCACACGGGAAGTCATAGATTCTAAATATGATCCTGTAAATGAAATATTGTCCGGCTCGCTAGCGCAGTTGGTTAAAACCCTCTGCGCATCGACCGGGTGACGAACTTCTTGTGGTTCGGGTTCACGACCAGGGCTAGGCAGAAAAGCCACATTTATCCCAGGTTTACGGTATCTATCACAGAATCAAGGCCGAAGGGTTGCGATACCCACAATACCAAGCCAAAGGGTTTACAACTCATGGTTTCTGGATACTCGGTATTATGGATATCGCAACCTTTCGGCCTTGATTCCATGATAAATACCGTACATCTGGGAGAAATGTGGCTTTTCTGCCTACCCCCGGGCATGAACCAGGACCACAAGGAGTTCTTCACCCGGTCAACTACGCTAGCGAGCCTGGCAACGGCCTCTCAAAAGCAATACTGCAGGGCTCAGTAGAGGGAAAGAGGAGAAGAGGCAGACCAAGAAAGACCTGGTTACAGGACCTGACTGACTGGACAGGCCTCAAGCATGCAACCATAAAGTATATCGCAACTGACCACCAAAGATGGAGAGAGCAGATCGGACAGTCAACAGAAACTACTGACCCCCACGCTGTGTTACGGGATGTTGATGATGACGATGATGATGATATGAAATATAACTGTCCTTCTAAACGGCTACAAGTTGAATGACCATGTTTCCTACAAACAATTGAAACACATCATTAACGGCCATTGAACTTATCAGTTTCATGTTTTCTAAAACACCCGCGTTTTGAAATAAATTAAATAAAAACTATGTTCAACAATAACGATATTCAGGGAGGGGGAACTTTAACCAACAAAATGACAAACAACAGTTTACGCACTTTTAACATTCAAGTGCATTTTAAATCAATAAGTTCAACGAATTTCCTTTCGCTGCATTCCTGTTTTGTTACAATGAACAAAAGTGTTGCCATGTGTGAACTCAGAATAACTTCAGCCTCCAAGTTCACATTCAAAGCTGGGAGTTAGGAAGGTCGTTGCTCTTAATTTGGGCTTGTGTCCTCCTTCGGCGTGGCCTTGGTGTATGAAGATCTGGTGTCAAACTCCTATCCAGATACGTTTTACCTTTCACCTTAGAAGAATGCCCTCAAAGGGTTGAGTCGCCGGAGGGCCATCTTTATTTTATATGTGGCCGATGTGGTTGGTTTAACATTGGAGAAAATAATTGTTCTTAAATTAAGTGGCTTTTTATGATATGTTAGCTTTCTCTATATATGTGTTTATATATATATATGTGTGTGTGTGTGTGTATGTACATATATTCATACATACATGTGTGTTTGCATATATGTATATATATATATGTGTTTTTATATATATATATATATATATATATATATATATATATGTGTGTGTGTGTTTATATATGTACATATATACAGATATATATATATGCACATATATTTATATCTATATCATACACATTTGTGTATATACACAAACACACATACACACATACATATATATATAGTGAGAGAACGAGAGAAACAGACAGAAATCTCCTTTTCTTTTAGTTTACCATATCTCGGGGACCCCGAGATTTCGCGGGGAGTTCCTATGAATGTCCAATAGTATAGGGGTGTTAGGGAGTGCCATGAACACCTACTAACACTAACCATAACCCTATGACCCCCCCCCCCCTTTTTTTTCCCCTCTTCTTCTCGCCTCTGTAATATTGGACTTTCCCGGGAACTCCTTACGAAATCTCGAGTCCCCGAGTTTAAGTGAACAAAAAGAAAAGTACCGAGAGATAATTTTCCGAGAAAGGCGATCAAGGAGCCTGGACCTTGTTTAAGCGCATAATCAAAACTTATTCTCGGCGTTCACCAGCTGAAAACTCCGGTGGAAAGTTTTGGTTGTACGTCCACATTTGGATTTTGCTCTTGCTCCAGAATTTAAGCTGGGCGTGCACATCTGTGTTACAGATCTAGCTCATTTGTATGCAGGATGTTGGAGAGCTTATGCCTGAGAGGCGAGGAACGACTTCAAAGGAAACACCCCTAATTAATCGACTTTTACGACATACTCTATTCCCTTTCCTTCAAAACAAGGCTCAGAAAAACCACACGGGGAATAATAATAATAAAAGTAATAATAACAATAATAATGATAATTTACTGAATGACAAATAAGTATAGCGATGCTATGAAAGTATATCAAAAAAGGTTAGTTGCGTATCCTTTACAGGACGTTGCAGAACCGACTCCAGAATGTTTCGGCTATACTATATTTGTAGACAAATTTTACTTTCAGTTTGTTTGCCAGTCAGCTCTCTGTATCACTGTAAAAACCAGCGCAAGACAAAGCGTCCGCAGCTTGAATCGAACCCGGCACCCCGTCGTCTTGAGGGTTTTGGGAAAACTAAGTAAAGGGAGGGGTTTTAAATTTTTAAATAGATTGATACTTTAAAGCGAACACGTAATTTACCTCATAGTGCCCCAGCAGGCCACAGACCCCCGG
>CAJHNH020004509.1:10000-37465 GCA_905116865.2 Candidula unifasciata
TGTTCTTCGTCTGCAGCTACACTGAGGTATGACTTAGCCTGCAGCACCTTTAGCCTATCAGCAATGCTTGGCAATGCAAGGATGTATCACATACACACAATTCGTGCAACTATATGTGTTCCAGTGTACGCTCCCCCCCCCCACCCCATCTCACTGTCCACAATAATGAAGTGCAATTCTAATAATGTGATAAACATTCTGTGTGTTTTTCGTTGGCACAGGAGCGGAGCAAAGATGGGGCGACCCGTTTGCTATGAAGCTGAAACTAAGGCTACCAGACTATCACTGTCCACAGTCTTAACAAATTCTCTATATCTCACTGTCCACAGTCCTAACATATTCTCTATATCTCACTGTCCACAGTCCTAACATATTCTCTATATCTCACTGTCCACAGTCCTAACATATTCTCTGTATCTCACTGTCCACAGTCCTAACATATTCTCTGTATCTCACTGTCCACAGTCCTAACATATTCTCTGTATCTCACTGTCCACAGTCCACAGTCCTAACATATTCTCTGTATCTCACTGTCCCACAGTCCCTAACATATTCTCTATATCTCACTGTCCACAGTCCTAACATATTCTCTATATCTCACTGTCCACAGTCCTAACATATTCTCAATATCTCACTGTCCACAGTCCTAACATATTCTCTATATCTTACTGTCCACAGTCCTAACATATTCTCTGTATCTCACTGTCCACAGTCCTAACATATTCTCTATATCTCACTGTCCACAGTCCTAACATATTCTCTATATCTTACTGTCCACAGTCCTAACATATTCTATATATCTCACTGTGCACAGTCCTAACATATTCTATATATCTCATTGTCCACAGTCCTAACATATTCTCTGTATCTCACTGTCCACAGTCCTAACATATTCTCTATATCTCACTGTCCACAGTCCTAACATATTCTCTATATCTCACTGTCCACAGTCCTAACATATTCTCTATATCTCACTGTCCACAGTCCTAACATATTCTCTATATCTCACTGTGCACAGTCCTAACATATTCTATATATCTCATTGTCCACAGTCCTAACATATTCTATATATCTCACTGTCCACAGTCCTAACATATTCTCTTTATTTCACTGTGCACAGTCCTAACATATTCTCTTTATTTCACTGTGCACACTCCTAACATATTCTCTTTATTTAACTGTGCACAGTCCTAACATATTCTCTATATCTCACTGTCCACAATCCTAAAATATTCTCTTTATTTCACTGTGCACAGACCTAACATATTCTCTATATCTCACTGTCCACAGTCCTAACATATTCTCTATATCTCACTGTCCACAATCCTAACATATTCTCTTTATTTCACTGTGCACAGACCTAACATATTCTCTATATCTCACTGTCCACAGTCCTAACATATTCTCTATATCTCACTGTCCACAATCCTAACATATTCTCTTATTTCACTGTGCACAGTCCTAACATATTCTCTATATCTCACTTTCAAGTGCTCCAACGTCCACGGTACCTAAGTTCCTCTATGGTCCAGCTTCTACGATACCAACAGGTGTGCTCCACTATTTACGATACCAACAGGTCTGCTCCACCACTTACGATACTAACATGTGTGGTCCACCATTTACGATACCAACAGGTGTGGTCCACCATTTACGATACCAACAGATGTTCTCCACCATTAACGATACCAACAGGTACGCTCTACCATTCACCATACCAGGTCACAACTGCACAACAAACAAACAATAGCTCTTCTGGGCACCACTACCACCACTCCACAACACTAACATCTATGATTCTGATCGTCTACACAGGGGTCGCACCCATGAATTCAAACACATACTCACATCAACGTTTTCTAGCTAATAACAAATTGTCCCTTATTGGCAATCACCACAGTATAATATCTCAAACAGCAGCAGTCTTCCTTTGCCTTGATTCCGGCTCGTCTGTTTACCGCGAACGTTTCGTGTACTCGATAAGTTTGTGCAGAAAGTGCACCGAGCACATAACAAGGCCGACCGGACAACAAGTTTGTGCTCAAAGTTTAATTTGAAGCTAAACGCCCAGCCGAAATCAGCATCCCTTGTTTACTGCAGTCTCTGTTTAGCCCATATGTTTGACATTTCAGACAGTGGCTAGAAAAATGTCGGCTGTCAAATTTCCTGCGCAAACCGACGGTGTCATCCATGAGAACGTTGAATTAAAGTTGACATTGTCTCTGCGTGTTCCAATGTTGAGCGACTGTTCATCGTCGTCTGGGACATTATCTCTCCGAGTTGGAAGGGCTTTTCAGATGGGACCGTATTTTGTAGGTGATTTTTTGATTTTGTGGAAAATGGGTTCAGATTATTTTTGATGGGGGCAGGCATTTTATGGATTCTTAAGGCAAGGTAGGCTTTTGTGGAGCTTTTTGTGATAGTTTTTGTGGTGTGATAGTTTTTGTTAGATATGTGGTGGTTTGTGTGATTTAAAAAAAAAAATGGCGTTTGACTGAAATGTTCAGGTTACTGCCATAGTGTAAGATAGAAGTGTAGATTTATTTCAGGGCGATTCACCAAAGGGTAATTCATTTTTAATTCACCCCAAACAGTCGAAATATGGAAATCTCCGGAAAAGTCGGACATTCTAGTGCAGATATATTTTGAAAGGAGCACTAAAGCTCTAATTTGGTGAAACAATAACAAGAATACGGTTGCGTTGCACTGGTACGAAAATAGAACTGGTAACTGGTAATCTTAGTTTCAGCTTCATAGCAAACGGGTCACTCCATAGTTGCCCCGCACCCGTGTCAGCTAAAATATAGAAAATGTCCATCATTGTAGCTAGTGGAAAAATTGACACAGACTGTAGTCTCAGCATGTTCACCAGCACACACACGCATTAAAAGCATAAGGCAGCCATCAGGGGTGCCAACATAAATAGTCCGACATTATAAATGCAGCTCTTAATCGACGGAAGCAGTAGTTGTAAACAGATCAGCAGTTGCACGCGCGATCATTTTTTATGACATAAGGCACCATCAGTTCTTTGACGACAGGCCACGCGCTATTTTCTACATCTACAGCTCGAAGCACCACGTTGATCACAGTCGAAAAACACTCCAAGGGAAAACCACAGCTAATATTGTCGCGCTATGCACCCAGCTCAGTAGCTGAGCGACACAATAGGAATAAACTCACAGGGAGCAAGTACAGCAGGGATCTACCAGTCATCAGTAGAAGTTATCCTCGTCGACAAACGTTTCGGCCCACGATCTCCTAGACGTTTTCAGAGGTGGGCCCACCTGAGTTTATGAAGCTCAGGGCTGGTACCCTACTGCACGAGATTACCGGATGGTGTTTTTCTTTCGGATATAGACAAGACGACTTGGTGATTTGCAGAAGGTACTGTGAGATAAGAAGTCATCGCGGTAGCCTAATTAGAACAGTCAGCATACCTGGACGACCGAGCGACAAGCTTACGATTGGTATACCGGACACATGTTGGACTTTTGTTAGCAGGTGGCAGAGAATCACTGGCAGACAATTCGGACACGATGGACTTTCAAGGGGTGAGAACCCCTTTTCCACTAGAAACCCGGACCAGCTCACCGAGGCCCGTCCCCTACGTTGTTTCGTTGCGTCCAAAGCCAGCTGGAGGCCCTCTCGGCTACCTCGCCCAGCCGTTTGAGTGTTCGTTTCCGTTCATTACCGCGCAATCCTAGTTCTTTAACCACATTGTACAGTGAAGTGGAGACGAGACCTCTCGCTCCCACTTAGACGGCAAAGACACGTACTGAGTACGCTTCGTTTCTCACAACTTATATTTTGATTCTATAGGTGAAGGAAAAAGCAGCGAGATCTGTTCATTGTGACCGGAACATGACCAGCACTGAAAATGGATCTGATCTTTGTCTGCCCTTATCGCCCCTGAGTCACCGACTAACCCAAACCCATAACACCCCTAGAATATTGGACTTTTCTGTGAACTCCCGATATCCTTTGTTTGAGGTGAATTGAAATTGTAGTACCCAACTAAGTTTACCCAAAGACTAAAATGTCGACAATGCGGGCCGTATCGGGCCTGAGGCTGAAGAAACGTAGAAAGATCAGTCAATAATGCACTAGAGCTGGCAGTGATCCGCGGGTCTTTTGCTGGACCTCACACGGGCCGCATGTTGAATAGCCCTGTCTTCTGCAATGTTGTGGTGGTGATGTTTGACTGAAATGTTTGAGTTACTGCGATGGTTGTTTGATAAAAGTGTATAGTTTTATATGATGTGTGATAAATATGCGAAAGTTTAAGCGACCTGTTGATTTCAGTGGTGTTTCCTGGTATCTGAAGGACATTTCGTTGGATCTTCTTCTTCTTTGCGTTTAGTTTCGTATGCTCAGGTCAGACCATCAGGCGGGTTGCCTCTATGAACTCGCATGTCAGCAGCAGGTCCTTCATGGTTCCCCACAGCTTGCTCTGCCCACTTTGCTCTTGAGGCCAAGTGTCTTTTCGAATAGTTTTAGCTGTGTTCTATGGTCACGTTTTGTAGGTTTTTGCCACCTTTTTCTTCTTCTTCGCGTTCACCGGCTGTAAACTCCGGTGGTAGCTTCTAGTTGTTCGTCCACTTTTAGATTAAATCGTGTTCCAGAACTTTGCGTGTACAAACGTGTTACAGATCTGCCTTATGTGTGTGCAGACTTGATTTCTCACCTCGAAAGCATATGCACTCAAGTTTGTCGACTCACCACAGTACATACATGTTAAGATAGGCAGTAGTGAATCTATTCTTTTTTGTTTCTTTCTAAACAGATGCTCTAGAGACCACACAGGGAGATTTTCGCTACGATATGGCACATCTTTTTTATAGTGAATTCGGGCCTGTTCAGATCATGATATGCGAAAAATATACCCGGTGAACTGTGTTAGATGTGGGAGACTGCATTTGTGCATGTTTATGATGGAATATTTCAGGGCCCAGGTATGGTCTCTGGTATCTCATGATGGAGGCAAAGAGATCCACTGTCCCATAAAAGCATGTCGTAAAAGACGAATAATTAGGAGCTGATATTTTGTTGAAATCGAATGTGTTGGCCCTACGCTGTCTAGCTGAAACCGCAACACAAAATGCCAACTTCTCTTATGTTTGTATGCGTATATGTATTTATGTTTATGTGTTTATGTATGCAATCGCTTGCGGGTACCTTAATTTTATACGACCACATTTCGAGGAAATTACCAAATCGTTAGGCTTAATGTAAGACGGGCATGTATTTTTTATTTGTCCCTTCTTTCGTTCGTTATATTCTATGGCATGTCTGCCAGAGTCCATCTTGTTCACGAACGCGTTCTAATGTCTGTTTAGTAGTATTCCTCATACGTCAGGTGGGGACGTAGATGAGAAAGTGGAACAATCAGTTTGCCAGAGAAACTATCGCCAGGTGTTTATGTTGGGTAAGGTCCACATTGCCTCATAGCTGACAGCGCCAGCTAGCGCCTGGCACCAGACGGAAGGTGAGCTGTAGTCATTTCATTTACCAGATTTTTTCCTGTGTAAGTTTCCGGGCCTTGTTTTCGGAGAGAAAACAAGAGAAAAATAGATCCTACTTAGCTTGTGGTAAAAGACTGCTGCTAGGGGTGTGTTATTTCGTATGCATTCTGTGGACCCCTTTTACGGTGTGGGGGGGGGGGGGGGAGGGGGGGAGGGGTGGGGGGAACGAACGAACGAACAAACTTTATTTTCAAAGGGTTAAGAATTGGGCACGCAGGCCCGTCTAACATTCTGCCCTTCCACTCCGCTCCTTTCATACAATTTTTCATTTGTACCTTGTCATTTCATAGTTAATAATAATAAGTGGGAGTGGCGAGTAGACTTTCTGCCCCTAGTCTAAGGCGACAGTTTCATTCTCAGTGAGAGTACAGCAGCAGTCTGAGAGGTAAGGTTCCAGCAGTCTGAGAGGTAAGGTTCTAGCAGTCTGAGAGGTAAGGTTCCAGCAGTCTTAGAGGTAAGGTTCTAGCAGTCTGAGAGGTAAGGTTCTAGCAGTCTGAGAGGTAAGGTTCCAGCAGTCTGAGAGGTAAGGTTTTAGCAGTCTGAGAGGTAAGGTTCTAGCAGTCTGAGAGGTAAGGTTCCAGCAGTCTGAGAGGTAAGGTTCCAGCAGTCTGAGAGGTAAGGTTCCAGCAGTCTGAGAGGTAAGGTTCCAGCAGTCTGAGAGGTAAGGTTCCAGCAGTCTGAGAGGTAAGGTTCTAGCAGTCTGAGAGGTAAGGTTCCAGCAGTCTGAGAGGTAAGGTTCCAGCAGTCTGAGAGGTAAGGTTCCAGCAGTCTGAGAGGTAAGGTTCCAGCAGTCTGAGAGGTAAGGTTCTAGCAGTCTGAGAGGTAAGGTTCCAGCAGTCTAGCAGTCTGAGAGGTAAGGTTCCAGCAGTCTGAGAGGTAAGGTTCCAGCAGTCTGAGAGGTAAGGTTCCAGCAGTCTGAGAGGTAAGGTTCTAGCAGTCTGAGAGGTAAGGTTCCAGCAGTCTGAGGTAAGGTTCTAGCAGTCTGAGAGGTAAGGTTCTTGAGAGGTAAGGTCCAGCTCTGAGAGGTAAGGTTCTGAGAGTAAGTCTGAGAGAGGTAAGGTTCCAGCAGTCTGAGAGGTAAGGTTCTAGCAGTCTGAGAGGTAAGTTTCTAGCAGTCTGAGAGGTAAGGTTCTAGCAGTCTGAGAGGTAAGGTTCTAGCAGTCTGAGAGGTAAGGTTCTAGCAGTCTGAGAGGTAAGGTTCTAGCAGTCTGAGAGGTAAGGTTCTAGCAGGTTCTAGCAGAGAGGTAAGGTTCTAGCAGTCTGAGAGGTAAGGTTCCAGCAGTCTGAGAGGTAAGATTCTAGCAGTCTGAGAGGTAAGATTCTAGCAGTCTGAGAGGTAAGGTTCTAGCAGTCTGAGAGGTAAGGTTTAGCAGTCTGAGAGGTAAGTTCTAGCAGTCTGAGAGGTAAGGTTTCTAGCAGTCTGAGAGGTAAGGTTCTAGCAGTCTGAGAGTAAGGTAGCAGGTTAAGGGTCCCAGCAGTCTAGCAGTCTGAGAGGTAAGGTTCTAGCAGTCTGAGAGGTAAGGTTCTAGCAGTCTGAGAGGTAAGTTCTAGCAGTCTGAGAGGTAAGGTTCTAGCAGTCTGAGAGGTAAGGTTCTAGCAGTCTGAGAGGTAAGGTGAGAGGTAGGTTCCAGCAGTCTGAGAGGTAAGGTTCTAGCAGTCTGAGAGGTAAGGTTCTAGCAGTCTGAGAGGTAAGGTTCCAGCAGTCTGAGAGGTGTTTCTAGCAGTCTGAGAGGTAAGGTTCTAGCAGTGCGAGAGGTAAGGTTCCAGCAGTCTGAGAGGTAAGGTTCTAGCAGTCTGAGAGGTAAGGTTCTAGCAGTCTGAGAGGTAAGGTTCTAGCAGTCTGAGAGGTAAGGTTCTAGCAGTCTGAGAGGTAAGGTTCTAGCAGTCTGAGAGGTAAGGTTCTAGCAGTCTGAGAGGTAAGGTTCCAGCAGTCTGAGAGAGGTAGGTAAGGTTCCAGCAGTCTGAGAGGTAAGGTTCTAGCAGTCTGAGAGGTAAGGTTCTAGCAGTCTGAGAGGTAAGGTTCTAGCAGTCTGAGAGGTAAGGTTCCAGCAGTCTGAGAGGTAAGGTTCTAGCAGTCTGAGAGGTAAGGTTCTAGCAGTCTGAGAGGTAAGGTTCTAGCAGTCTGAGAGGTAAGGTTCTAGCAGTCTGAGAGGTAAGGTTCCAGCAGTCTGAGAGGTAAGGTTCTAGCAGTCTGAGAGGTAAGGTTCCAGCAGTCTGAGAGGTAAGGTTCCAGCAGTCTCGAGAGAGGTTCTAGCAGTGAGAGGTAAGGTTCTAGCAGTCTGAGAGGTAAGAGCAGTCTGAGAGGTAAGGTTCCAGCAGTCTGAGAGGTAAGGTTCCAGCAGTCTGAGAGGTAAGGTTCCAGCAGTCTGAGAGGTAAGGTTCTAGCAGTCTGAGAGGTAAGGTTCCAGCAGTCTGAGAGGTAAGGTTCCAGCAGTCTGAGAGGTAAGGTTCTAGCAGTCTGAGAGGTAAGGTTCTAGCAGTCTGAGAGGTAAGGTTCCAGCAGTCTGAGAGGTAAGGTTCCAGCAGTCTGAGAGGTAAGGTTCTAGCAGTCTGAGAGGTAAGGTTCCAGCAGTCTGAGAGGTAAGGTTCTAGCAGTCTGAGAGGTAAGGTTCTAGCAGTCTGAGAGGTAAGGTTCCAGCAGTCTGAGAGGTAAGGTTCTAGCAGTCTGAGAGGTAAGGTTCCAGCAGTCTGAGGAGCAGTAAGGTTCTAGCAGTCTGAGAGGTAAGGTTCCAGCAGTCTGAGAGGTAAGGTTCCAGCAGTCTGAGAGGTAAGGTTCTAGCAGTCTGAGAGGTAAGGTTCTAGCAGTCTGAGAGGTAGGTTCAGCAGTCTGAGAGGTAAGGTTCCAGCAGTCTGAGAGGTAAGGTTCTAGCAGTCTGAGGAGGTCTGAAGTAAGGTTCCAGCAGTCTGAGAGGTAAGGTTCTAGCAGTCTGAGAGTAAGTTAGCAGTCTGAGAGGTTCCAGCAGTCTGAGAGAGGTAGTCTGAGAGGTAAGGTTCTCTAGGGCAGGTTCTAGAGAGAGGTAAGGTTCTAGCAGTCTGAGAGGTAAGGTTCTAGCAGTCTGAGAGGTAAGGTTCTAGCAGTCTGAGAAGGTAAGGTTCCAGCAGTCTGAGAGGTAAGGTTCCAGCAGTCTGAGAGGTAAGGTTCCAGCAGTCTGAGAGGTAAGGTTCCAGCAGTCTGAGAGGTAAGGTTCTAGCAGTCTGAGAGGTAAGGTTCCAGCAGTCTGAGAGGTAAGGTTTCTAGGCAGTCTGAGAGGTAAGGTTCTAGCAGTCTGAGAGTAAGGTTCCAGCAGTCTGAGAGGTAAGGTTCTAGCAGTCTGAGAGGTAAGGTTCTAGCAGTCTGAGAGGTAAGGTTCCAGCAGTCTGAGAGGTAAGGTTCCAGCAGTCTGAGAGGTAAGGTTCCAGCAGTCTGAGAGGTAAGTTCTAGCAGTCTGAGAGGTTAGGTTCTAGCAGTCTGAGAGGTAAGGTTCTAGCAGTCTGAGAGGTAAGGTTCTAGCAGTCTGAGAGGTAAGGTTCTAGCAGTCTGAGAGGTAAGGTTCAGCAGCATCTGAGAGGTAAGGTTCCAGCAGTCTGAGAGGTAAGGTTCTAGCAGTCTGAGAGGTAAGGTTTCCAGCAGTCTGAGAGGTAAGGTTCCAGCAGTCTGAGAGGTAAGGTTCCAGCAGTCTGAGAGGTAAGTTCAGGTTCTAGCAGTCTGAGAGGTAAGGTTCTAGCAGTCTGAGAGGTAAGGTTCCAGCAGTCTGAGAGGTAAGGTTCCAGCAGTCTGAGAGGTAAGGTTCCAGCAGTTCTCTAGCAGCAGTCTGAGAGGTAAGGTAAGGGTAAGGTTCCAGCAGTCTGAGAGGTAAGGTTCTAGAGTCTGAGAGGTAAGGTTCCAGCAGCAGTCTCTGAGAGGTAAGGTTCTAGCAGTCTGAGAGGTAAGGTTCTAGCAGTCTGAGAGGTAAGGTTCTAGCAGTCTGAGAGGTAAGGTTCTAGCAGTCTGAGAGTAAGGTTCCAGCAGTCTGAGAGGTAAGGTTCTAGCAGTCTGAGAGGTAAGGTTCTAGCAGTCTGAGAGGTAAGGTTCTAGCAGTCTGAGAGGTAAGGTTCTAGCAGTCTGAGAGGTAAGGGTTCTAGCAGTCTGAGAGGTAAGGTTCTAGCAGTCTGAGAGTAAGGTTCTAGCAGTCTGAGAGGTAAGGTTCTAGCAGTCTGAGAGGTAAGGTTCTAGCAGTCTGAGAGGTAAGGTTCTAGCAGTCTGAGAGGTAAGGTTCTAGCAGTCTGAGAGGTAAGGTTCCAGCAGTCTGAGAGGTAAGTTCTAGCAGGTTGAGAGGCAGTTCTAGCAGTCTGAGAGGTAAGGTTCCAGCAGTCGTGAGAGGTAGGTTCTAGCAGTCTGAGAGGTAAGGTTCTAGCAGTCTGAGAGGTAAGGTTCTAGCAGTCTGAGAGGTAAGGTTCTAGCAGTCTGAGAGGTAAGTTCTAGCAGTCTGAGAGGTAAGGTTCTAGCAGTCTGAGAGGTAAGGTTCTAGCAGTCTGAGGAGGTTCTAGCAGTCTGAGAGGTTCTAGCAGTCTGAAGGTAGGTTCTAGCAGTCTGAGTAAGGTTCTAGCAGTAGGTAAGGTTCTTGAGATGTAAGGCTAGCAGTCTGAGAGGTAAGGTTCCAGCAGTCTGAGAGGTAAGGTTCTAGCAGTCTAGCAGTTCTAGCAGTCTGAGAGGTAAGGTAAGCAGTCTGAGAGGTAAGGCAGCAGTCTGAGAGGTAAGGTTCTAGCAGTCTGAGAGGTAAGGTTTCTAGCAGTCTGAGAGGTAAGGTTCTAGCAGTCTGAGAGGTAAGGTTCTAGCAGTCTGAGAGGTAAGGTTTCTAGCAGTCTGAGAGGTAAGGTTCTAGCAGTCTGAGAGGTAAGGTTCTAGCAGTCTGAGAGGTAAGGTTCTAGCAGTCTGAGAGGTAAGGTTCCAGCAGTCTGAGAGGTAAGGTTCTAGCAGTCTGAGAGGTAAGGTTCTAGCAGTCTGAGAGGTAAGGTTCTAGCAGTCTGAGAGGTAAGGTTCTAGCAGTCTGAGAGGTAAGGTTCTAGCCTGAGAGCAGGTTCTGAGAGGTAAGGTTCCAGCAGTTGATAGCAGTTTCTCTGAGAGGTAAGGTTCTAGCAGTCTGAGAGGTAAGGTTCTAGCAGTCTGAGAGGTAAGGTTCCGGCAGTCTGAGAGGTAAGGTTCTGGCAGTCTGAGAGGTAAGGTTCTAGCAGTCTGAGAGGTAAGGTTCTAGCAGTCTGAGAGGTAAGGTTCCAGCAGTCTGAGAGGTAAGGTTCTATCAGTCTGAGAGGTAAGGTTCCAGCAGTCTGAGAGGTAAGGTTCTAGCAGTCTGAGTGGTTAGGTACCAGCAGTCAGAGAATTAAGGTTCTAGCAGTCTGAGAGGTAAGGTACCAGCAGTCAGAGAATTAAGGTTCTAGCAGTCTGAGAGGTAAGGTACCAGCAGTCAGAGAATTAAGGTTCTAGCAGTCTGAGAGGTAAGGTACCAGCAGTCAGAGAATTAAGGTTCTAGCAGTCTGAGAGGTAAGTATTCCAGACTTGCAAGTCATGTGTTTCTGGAATAAGACCAGAAGTTGCCGAACAACAACTTTTTACTGTAGATTACAGTCGCTGGAAACACCCCTAATTAGTCGACTCTTACAACATGCTTGTTAGAGGGGCAGTGGATCTGCTCTTCCTATGCCCCCTACAATGGGGCCCCGAAACCCACACAGGGAACGGGACCAAGACTGGCTGTT
Source organism: Candidula unifasciata (assembly GCA_905116865.2). NCBI lineage: Eukaryota > Metazoa > Mollusca > Gastropoda > Stylommatophora > Geomitridae > Candidula > Candidula unifasciata. Next base: position 21,238 of record CAJHNH020004509.1, read on the forward strand.
TTGACGCTCGGGTACCACGACCTGAGCATTTGAGACCCCTGCAAATAAAAAAGTCGCATCGTTGATGGCAGTCCCGTTCAATCTCCTGAAAGGTTACGATTCGGACATCCATAACACAAAGTAGTATCTCGGTGTTACCTGCAGCACGTCTTTGTTCGCCGCCTGGTGTGATGGTTCCAATGCCTATGTCAATCCCTCGAAGGCATCAGTGTCATGGTTCTCTTTGAACAATCACATTGTCAAGTCGGACTTACCAGAAGGGAAAATGCGTGATAATGTATTGATAAGAACCAACGTTATGACGTTTCTCGGGGTGAGGTTCGATCGCAGCTTGTCATTCAGGGAACACGTTGACCATGCGATAACAAAAGCACGCAAAGGTCTATCTGCAATGAGGATTATGGCTGCTTCCAATATCGAGCAAAGACTGCTGGTGCTTCTATTCTATGGTCTGGTCCTTTCCCCCATTGAATACGCTCTGGCCATCCTCACTGTCAGTGCTACCCAGATTGAACGACTCGAGAAGGTGCAAAATGAAGCCATGCGTATTATTTTGGGATGTACAAGAGACACATCCTGTGGAGCAATGAGGTATCTACTTGACTTTCCAACAATGAACCAAAGGATCAGGATGTGGAGGGCTCGGGCATACCTCAAAATATGTGCTGATAAAAAAACACCCACTGCATCAAGCGCTTTTTAGTGAAAAGGGCGACAGACTGAGAGGGGAAAATCGTGGCTAGGTCGGGCAGAAGATGTTATTAGGCAAATATGCAGCCTAACTGACATCATACCTGGTGCAGAATGGATACCTGTGCCTCAGGCGTTTATTTGTACATTTTCCTGTATTGTCACACTCAACAGGCGATGTAGAGAAGATAATCCTGTTGCTGTTAATGCAGAGGTCAACGCTCTCATCGGTGAAAATTCAGTCGAAGCAGATGCACTAATCTATACAGACGGATCAGTTATACGCCAAAGAAGAAGCGCATGGGCATTTACAGCACGCTCAGCGGGCAGAACAGTCAAAGAAGCCAACGGCGCCTTCTCCATGACAACCAGCAGCATGACGATGGAGGTGATGGCAGTGACGCAAGCGTTTGCCTGGCTTGAAACACAAAAATACACCCGCATATGTATACTCAGTGATTCAATGAGTATGATCCGGAGGGTTCAGGCAGGTTCAGCGCGAAGACAATGGCTTGAATCAATTCAGAAGTCCACTGTGCGAGGAGTCACCTTTATTTTTGTTCCGGGACACGCAGGCGTCGATGGAAATGAAAGAGCTGACAGGTTGGCTGGATCCGCTATCACTACCGACGGTCGGCCTATGGATCATGCTGATATTATCAATGCCCTCAGAGAAATGGGAAGGATAGAGGACTTTGGTGGCAGTGAATCCACATCACTCGCCAGAATTGCAGACTTGGGAATTAAGATCGGCACAGCAAAAAACGAGACGCACACCGGACACGTCAGAAGACTTGTTAATCAACATAGAACTGGTACTATTAGCCATCGGACGTTGGGATTCATACTGAGGGGAGGATCTGAGCACCTATGGACATGTCCGGAGTGCAATGATGATAACCCAACTAACTAACTAACTAACTAACTAACTAACTAACGTCTTTGTTCGCCCTAATATAGCTATTTGCACGTTGTGATGTAGTTTACAGCTAAGCTGTGAGATCTCTGCCTCTCGTCCTAATATATCTAATTCCACTATGTTCTTAATTAGTCGCCTTTTACGACATACCTGTAAGGTTAAAATGGACGCTAGACAGCGGCGCTGTTCGGAGCGGAGGCAAATTTTTTGCTTCTGCCGGACGGTGGCCGAAGTATTTTTGCTCCATTTGTAGACTGGATATAGTTTCGTCGCCCAGCTTCTGAGCTGAATGCATGGCGTGACCCTGTGAGCTGCGGATTGCATTTGGAATGTTTTTTCGACTGTGACCAACGTGGTGTGAATTGTAGATTCAGAAAATGGCGCGATGCCGGTCGTGCAATGCTGGCGGGACCCGTATTAAAATTGATCGCACGGGCAACTGCTGATCTGTTGGCGACAAGTTCTGCTATCATCAGTGATGAACTACATTTCTAATGTTGGACTGTTTGTGTTAGCACTTCGGATGGCTACCATATGCGTTAATGCGAGTGTATGCTAGATATGCTGAGACAGCAGTCTGTCAATCTTTCCACAAGGGACTGTGATAAACATTCTTGGTGATTTTCGCTGGCACAGGAGCGGAGCAAAGATGGGGCGACCCATTTGCTATGAAGCTGAAACTAAGACTACCAGACTACCAGACTACCAGACCAGACTACCATACTTGTAAGGGAGTGAGGGCCTACCCACCCCCTTTACACAGACTGGTTTGACCATAGGGTCCCGGAAACCACACGGGGAACTGCCTGTACTAAACCAGTGAATCGATACCAGATCAAATGCTCTGTCTTCATCATATATTTTGCAAAGCGATTCTTTTCTTTCTCTGCGTGTTCGTGTAAAATTCGCCCTTTCTCATTTCTTACCATGTCATTCTTTTGTTGTTCTGCAACTCTTTTATTTTCACTTTTTCTTTTCCAGTGGCTATATTTTGTTTTGTTTCTATAGACATGTGTTTTTCCCCCCGCTTCCTTGTTTATATGCCTGTGTCGGTGTTTTTCTCTAATCACCCTTTATCCTCGTAATCTCCTGTTTTTTTTATCCCGCTTTTCTCGTGTTTGAGAAAGCGCATATTTCTGCTGGCAGCCGCTGTGATGTGTTTACCCAGTCCCGTGTTTGTGTGTTTAAATCTCAGTTGTATTGGCTCCACTTCTGTTAGGTACCTCCGCCATATTTGTTGCATTTCAAATTTTGAATCCATTTCTGGATTCTACAAATATCGTCAGTGTTTTCTTGTATCTTAGAATAGAAACTAACCAGTTTTCGATTTGAGCTCACAAAGGAAAGGTGTGCAATAACCAGAGGACAGATGTGGTTTGTGTGTCAGATGGTGAATGGTGTTCCATTGTGTCAAACTGATATATTATTGTTCGCGACATCGAAATGTGCAGAGGCAGAAGTGTACGTCATATTGATTATAGATTAGTCACACACATGCAACGTTGTGTATATTAAAATCTGTAATAGGAGAATGTGGGAAAGAAATGATTTGTTGATTGGAAAGGGGGAAGGGGTGTAAGAGATAGAGAGAGAGAGAGAGAGAGAGAGAGAGAGAGAGAGAGAGAGAGAGAGAGAGAGAGAGAGAGAATATGCGAGAGGGAGAGAACTAGATGCATATAGAGCAGGCATGAGAAATGTAACAAAAATAGACAGATAAAAGAGAAAAAGAGTGAGAGAACTAGAAAAATAGAGAACAGACCCAAAAAAGGGTACAAAAAGAGACAGATAAGAGATATAGAGATATAGAGATAGAGAGAGAGAGAGAGAGAGAGAGAGAGAGAGAGAGAGCACTCGATAAAAGGAAAGCGAGAAAGATGGAGAGAGCGAGAATGAGAATGCGAGAGAGAGCGAGTAAGAGGGAGTTAAAACGAGCCATACATATATATATATAGTAAAATATACGGACCGACGGACAGACAGACAGAGCGATAAGAATATGTAAGAGTGGCAAAGGCTTGTACGCATTGTCTGAGACATTCCTGCACAAATACCAGGCATTTAGTTTTTTAATCAAATGTGGTTTTTGTTTTCCCCAAAACTTGATCTCCCGTGCTTAGCTGATTGCTTCAGACGTTGATTCTATTGGCAGCACTAGAACCTCTAGTGGTAAAGTTGTGTTTAGAGAAATACATTGTTTATGGAGTTGAAAGCTAAATAATGTCAGAGACTTATAATGTTTTCTTTGAATTATAAATTTGTGTACGAGGGAGTGTGTGTTTGAAAATATATAAGAGAGAAAGAGAGAAGGGGAGGGAGAGAGAGGAGATATGGTAAAAGAGTGAAACGAAGAAGGTGAATGTGTGGGGGGGGGGGGGGGGGGTGGTGGTGGTGGGGGGTGGTCCTAAATCTAACGAATGGAACGTTTAGTTTAATAGCCATCCAAACCCTATCCAAAAAAGTTTACAGTAAAAACACCGAAGTCAACCCCCGGCCCCTTCCTTACGCATATAGTTTTATCGTAATTGAGAGTCACCCCCTCCTTGTTTTTTGTATAGTTGTTTCATAGTTAAAAGTCAACCGCCCCCCCCCCCCCCCTTTTTCCCCATTTCAAAAATCAGTTATAGAATTGTTATTTAAAATTATTTGTTTAATATTTCAAATGTTTGGGGGGGGGGGGGGGTGTTAAATCATCACATTATTATTGTTATTATTATCATAATTATTATTTATCATTATTATTATACTCTTGAACTATTACTTTTTTTTTTTAAACTTTGTCTTTGTTTTTGTCATATTGTGAAGTTTGCTGATCTACTTTGTGTGTGTGTGTGTGGGTTTTATATCTTTCAAAGCTGGGATAAAGCTTTTTGGGACACGTTTTTACTTAAAAATGTGCGGCGGGTAGAGGGGGTGTAGTGGGTGAGTGGGTTGATGGTGAGGGATGGTCCTCTCCCCTAATATGTTGTGTGTATCGGCCCCAAGATGTTGTGTGTGTCGGCCCCAGGATGTTGTGTGTATCCGCCCCAAGATGTTGTGTGTATCGGCCCCAAGATGTTGTGTGTATATATCCGCCGCAAGATGTTGTGTGTATGTATCCGCCCCAAGATGTTGTGTGTATGTATCCGCTCCAAAATGTTGTGTGTATCCGCCCCAAGATGTTGTGTGTATCGGCCCCAAGATGTTGTGTGTATCGGCCCCAAGATGTTGTGTGTATATATCCGCCGCAAGATGTTGTGTGTATGTATCCGCCCCAAGATGTTGTGTGTATCGGCCCCAAGAAGTTGTATGTATCAGCCCCAAGATGTTGTGTGTATCTTCCCCAAGATGTACTCATCTCTCCGTTCAAAAATTGCAGTCAAGCAGACAGACAGGTAAACGCTAAAATGTTGTCTGTCTTAATCTTGACTTCCACCCTCCAGCATGGACCTTGGCTGTTAAACTTTTCTGGATCCCTGCTATTTTAACAGTGTTTCTTTGATTTTTTGGCTCATAAGCAGAAGTGTTTTACCTCTTGCTGCCCATAAAGTGTGACGATTTTCCTCAAGTGTCTCTGTAACCTTCTGTCTGGCTACGATTTTCCTCTAGTGTCTCTTTAAGCTTCGGTCTGGCGACGATTTTCCTCAAGTGTCTCTGTAACCTTCTGTCTGGCTACGATTTTCCTCTAGTGTCTCTTTAAGCTTCGGTCTGGCGACGATTTTCCTCTAGTGTCTCTATAAGCTTCTGTCTGGCTACGATTTTCCTCTAGTGTCTCTATAACCTTATGGCTGGTGACGACTTTCCTCAAGTGTCTCTGTAACCTTCTGTCTGGCGACGATTTTCCTCTAGTGTCTCTGTAACCTTCTGTCTGGCGACGATTTTCCTCTAGTGTCTCTATAAGCTTCGGTCTGGCGACGATTTTCCTCTAGTGTCTCTATAAGCTTCGGTCTGGCGACGATTTTCCTCTAGTGTCTCTATAAGCTTCTGTCTGGCTACGATTTTCCTCTAGTGTCTCTATAACCTTATGGCTGGTGACGACTTTCCTCTAGTGTCTCTGTAACCTTCTGTCTGGCGACGATTTTCCTCTAGTGTCTCTATAAGCTTCGGTCTGGCGACGATTTTCCTCTAGTGTCTCTATAAGCTTCGGTCTGGCGACGATTTTCCTCTAGTGTCTCTATAAGCTTCGGTCTGGCGACGATTTTCCTCTAGTGTCTCTATAAGCTTCGGTCTGGCGACGATTTTCCTCTAGTGTCTCTTTAAGCTTCGGTCTGGCGTCGATTTTCCTCTAGTGTCTCTATAAGCTTCTGTCTGGCGACGATTTTCCTCTAGTGTCTCTTTAAGCTTCGGTCTGGCGACGATTTTCCTCTAGTGTCCCTGTAACCTTCTGTCTGGCGACGATTTTCCTCTAGTGTCTCTATAAGCTTCGGTCTGGCGACGATTTTCCTCTAGTGTCTCTATAAGCTTCGGTCTGGCGACGATTTTCCTCTAGTGTCTCTTTAAGCTTCGGTCTGGCGACGATTTTCCTCTAGTGTCTCTATAAGCTTCGGTCTGGCGACGATTTTCCTCTAGTGTCTCTATAAGCTTCGGTCTGGCGACGATGTTCCTCTAGTGTCGCTATAACCTTATGGCTGGTGACGACTTTCCTCTAGTTTCGCTATAACCTTATGGCTGGTGACGACTTTCCTCTAGTTTCGCTATAACCTTATGGCTGGTGACGACTTTCCTCTAGTTTCGCTATAACCTTATGGCTGGTGACGACTTTCCTCTAGTGTCGCTATAACCTTATGGCTGGTGACGACTTTCCTCTAGTTTCGCTATAACCTTATGGCTGGTGACGACTTTCCTCTAGTTTCGCTATAACCTTATGGCTAGTGACGACTTTCCTCTAGTGTCGCTATAACCTTATGGCTGGTGACGACTTTCCTCTAGTGTCGCTATAACCTTATGGCTGGTGACGACTTTCCTCTAGTGTCACTATAACCTTATGGCTGGTGACGACTTTCCTCTAGTGTCGCTATAACCTTATGGCTGGTGACGACTTTCCTCTAGTGTCGCTATAACCTTATGGCTGGTGACGATTTTCCTCTAGTGTCGCTATAACCTTCTGTCTGGCATCTGTATTTTCTTTGGGTTGTTGTTGTGGTCACTTGAAGCATTCACACCTGATCTCCACTGCTGCTCGTCTAATGCTTTTGTGGCTACGGTATTCCGTTATTGTACATTCCATCATTTCACCAGGCATTCTTCAAACATTGTCAAGCCATCTCCACCTCTCTTCTTTTGTTTTACTTCTCCAAGTTTCCTTAGGTTGTTCTCCTTTTCCATCCGTCATCCATGGAAGAGCTGTTCTTGCTAAAGTGCCACCAGGAATTCTGCATCATGCTTAAACCATCTCTATCGTTTTGCTTTGATAACGTTTTCCAGAGAGAGGCAACTTTTTTTTAAAGCCCCACCCTGGCTGTTGCCGAGGGCCATAATATAACCCAACATAGGGATTAAATGGGATTTCTGGAACCTGTCCCCGGGTGATCCGCACCCGAAAGTTGAATTAAGATTCCTTATCACAGCACTTGGGACACCCCCATAAGCACCCCGTTCCTATCTTCAGCGACAAGCGAAGAATTCCTATTCCGATGGCCCCAGTAACTGTGAGATTTTATATTCGTCTCGCCTTTCCCCTGAGTGTTGAGCACCAGCCAGATCGACTTGTAACTCCTTGCAGCGCCATTCTTCCCAGACGGAATCATGGTGTCCGCCACGAGTATTAGAGGTCCCGGGTTCAAGCCCCGGTGAAGGCTGGGATGTTTCACGTGGACTTCTAGTAATATCCCACTGGTCTCTGGGTAGAAAGACCGGACGCCCGTGTGTATTGTAATCAACTATTGTTGGCGGAATCTATCGTCGCCTGGAGATCCCCTATATCCTTCCAAATAACTTACAGGGCTCGAATTAAATAAGTCTAGGGGAATTATAACGGTCCCTGAGTTCTGGAAAATAGAGGAAGGAGAATACAGAAAGTTAAAGAATAGGGTGAATCCCCGAAAATATCCTAAAGAAATTCAGAAAAACCACCAAAGTCAAAACTTTGTAAATTTAACTCAAATAAATTGCAATGAACAATCTTTAGTCTACCGAAGAAGTAAATTTGATACGATGAAATCGATAAATGGAATTTCTAAACCACAACTGTATTGATAAAATACTGATATTGAATTCAACAATTTTCAAATTAACATATAGAAAATAAATCACGGTGTCATCATGTACACCACAAAACTCTGCACAAACATCAAATTTCACTCAGCTTTCCGATAGTATTGATGAGCCGAAATGTAGTTTCCTTTGGAGGAAAGTCCACGGATAACCCGGCAATTATGAATATGGTTCACGTTCTTCAAGCAACTAGGCAAACAGGCCAACCGGAATCCGGAATTACGGTCCTCTGGTAAACAGGCAGGCAAGAATACAGTAACACGGGATTTTGGTCCTCTGGTAAACAGGCAGGCAGGACTACGGTAACACGGGAACCTGCGGAATACATCATTCAGCCCTGTGTTGAGCATTATGTCGACACATCTGGAGCAGGTGGAGGTGTTGCGGTGTCTGTGGTGTTTTTCAGAGTAGTAAGCAAGAAAGAACAAGGTTCATATGTTGTCTTTCCCTACAAGTAAATCAAAATTATACATCTCCACCCTATTATAATATGTTGGTTTATCTATCTAAATTATGGCACGATCATATAAAACTTGACATAATTAAGCGGACACACATTCGCCTGCGGATTGGACAATTATTAGTTCGAGTCCCAAAACCCAGGTCGACTTCGCCTTAACGGACACCAGGTATAGTAATGGGAAGTAAAGGCGGCAGGTGTGATGTTGACCACATCAACACCTAGGTACCACTTGGTCTATAAAACATAGGCCAACCCGATATGCCCACAAAGCTGACGACTTTTACTCAAATCATGTATTGCATAATATAATGACATAAACAATATAATGTATACCCAACTGATGATACCACATGGCACAGGATCACGGTTTCTACTATAAGATCTTTACGCAAGTAGACCGAATGAATATAAGAGTGACAGAGGGAAGAAGGGTTCGCTATTGAATAGTCCTAACGGGGAATAGTAACTTTAAGAACGTCATAATATGTAAGGACTAGTGAATTTTCCAACGGACAAGTATCAAGGTTGATGAAGTTACGGAATATTTATACAATGGTAGAATATAGAATAGTGGGATCTCAATAAAATATTTTAGGATACAGCTAAGGCTTATAGGGGATCTCAGCTACTCCCTACCATTATAAATCTCACCTGAACTCGTATAAGGTATTATTATTGTGGGTTTTAGGCCGATGGTATGGCTGGCAATCGTTCTGTGTTGTGACGAAATTAGATCTCCTAGTAACACCACAAAACGTCATAAATTATGTGCGCCTTCGTACCTTTTTATTCTTTTAGCGTCTATGTTTAAATATATTTATTTTACGTGCGCAATTCTTTTAACTAAAACTTGCAATTAACTCTTGCCGGACTGAAATATTTCTCCCGTTTTGTCACATATGCCCCCGGAAAAGAAAATTTCAGTTACGAAATTTAAATAGAGGAAATTTCAGTTCCCAAAGAGTTAAAAATCAAATTATTATTTTCTTGCAATCTCACACATTTCATCATCCACTGGTATTCTGCTTAAGAAATCTGCACCCACGTTTTCCTTTCCTGGAATATACTGGACAGTAAAGGTATATGGCTGCAATAATAACGACCACCTCATTAACCTAGAATTTAATCGGTTGGAAGCTGCCAAGAATGACAAAGGTTGGTGATCACTTTGTATTACAAACTGAGTTCCATAAAGATATGGTTGAAACTTCTGTATTCCCCAAACTAAACCTAAACATTCTTTTTCTATGGTCGAATAGGCTTGTTCTGCCATATTTAGTTTTCTGCTGGCATATGCAACAGGAAAGAGTTTGCCAGGGTGTTGGTTTATTTTTCCTGAAGTAACGTAGCTCCTAACCCTATTCCACTCGCGTCAGTTCTTAATGTGAACTTTTTACTGATGTCAGGTAACTGTAAAATAGGTTTATTCGTAAGCCGATCTTTTAACAAACAGTATGCTGTTTCGCATTCTGGTGTCCATATAATTTTCTCTGGAGCTCCTTTTCTAGTAGCATTAGTTAAAGGACCAGCAATGCTATTAAAATCTTTGATAAATTTTTGATAGTATCCACATAGTGATACAAAAGATCTAACTTCTTTCTTGGTAGTGGGTCTAGGTGCCTTAAGAAGTTTTTCCACATTCTTTTTCTCCGGATACATATATCCGTTTCCAATGGTGTGTCCCAAAAAATCTAGGGTCGGAAAGGCAAGATGACACTTTGAGGGTCTTGCAGTTAAACCGACGTCATTTAAACGTGTGAGAATTTTGTCAAGGGTTTCTACATGCTGATTAAAAGTTTTTGAGGCGATCAAGATATCATCCATGAAATGACAAATGGAGGAATCCTTAAGAGGATCAAGCAGCCTCCTCATCATCCTAGTGAACACTGTAGGAGCATTACAAAGCCCAAATGGAACGACGTTGAACTCGTAATGTCCTTCAGACGTGCTAAAACCCAAATATGGACGTATGTCAGGCCTTACTGGTATTTGATAGTACCCTTTACTAAGGTCCATCTTTGAAAAAAACTTTGCTCCGCTTAATTTTGCGAACAGTTGTTTCTGATCTGGTAAGGGTTCGGGTTGAAACTCAGTAATCCTGTTAAGTTGCCTGTAGTCAATACACAAGCGATGTTCTCCACTTGGCTTTCGTAACAAGACAACTCCTGCACTATACGGGGATTCCGATGGAGATATAATACCTTCTTTGAGTAAGGTTTGTATCTCTTCCCTCAAAGCCGTTTCCTTTGCAAACGGAATAGTGTAGGGCTTTTGACGAATAGGTTCTGAACTTTTGAGTTTCATATCGTACTCAATCAAATTAGTCAAACCCGGTTTATCCGTCAAAACATTACTGTGTTTGAGTAGAACCCGATTAATAGCTTGTTTTTGCTCAGGGGTTAAGGAGGGATTTACCACAACATCGTCAATGGATTCTTGTGGTTTTAAGGGGTATTCTGCTCCCATGTTCTCACCTCCCTCTATTTCTGTAGCCACTGACATAGCTAACAAAGTTGCGGGGCACTCGGTGTTCCCCTCAGTATACTTCCTGAGAAGATTTATATGATACACCCGAGTCTTTCCTCTAATAGATATCTTATAATTGGTTCGGGAAACCTTCTCCACTACCGAGTATGGTCCCATCCAACCAATTTCCAACTTATTTCTTCCCTGGGGTAGCAGTAGCAAAACTTTGTCTCCAACGTTCAGAGAACGTTCCTTCGCTCTCTTGTTATAACAGGCAGCCTGTTTTGCTCGGGCCTTTTTCAGATTATTGGCTGCCAATTCCCACCCGAGGTGAAGTTTTTGCTTTAACTCCTCAACGTATTTTGAGGCAGTGACTACAGTTTCATCTACTGAGTCTTGAGTCCATGAATGCAAAAGAGCTTCCAAAGGCCCTTTAATGGGTCGGCCAAACAACAGAGTTGCGGGAGGCAAACCGGTGGAAGAGTGGGGTACCTCTCTGTATGCAAATAAGGCTGCTGGGAGGTACTCATCCCACATATCCGGTTTCGTATTGGCCAACTTCCTCAGAATGGTCATGAGGGTACCGTTAAATTTTTCAACAGTCCCATTAGATTGTGGGTGATATGGACTGGTATGTATATGGTTGGTGTGAAAAATGCGGAAGACTTCTTCCATTACTTTTCCCCGAAACTGGGAGCCGTTGTCCGTCAGGATTTGGTGAGGAAACCCTAAACGTGTAAAAATAGCCACAAGGGCATTAGCCACCTGTTTTGAATCAATACTGGGTAACGGTAGGGCCTCTGACCACATTGTGCAGGTATCCACTAATGTTAGGATATATGCATTCCTCTTCCTCGTCCGAGGCAGAGGTCCAATGATGTCGACCGCTACTCTCTGGAAAGGTTCATGCATAATAGGCATGTTTCCCAGGGTTACCGGCGGGTTTGAGTGTCTCGGAGAAAATCGTTGACACTCTGGACACGAGCGCACATATCTCTTAATGTCCCCCGACATTCCTGGCCAATAATAATGGCAGGAAATTCTTTGGGAAGTTGCCGCTATCCCCATATGGCCACTATATGCTAGTGTGTGTCCCATATGGAGGATAGTTTTCCGGTAGGGCAAGGGAACAACGAGTTGGCCATACTCTCGTTCTGCTATCCCTGCTCTCCGGTACAATAAATTTTTCTTCATATAGAAGTCTCCTCTTTCAGGAGGTTGATGGGCATAAGGCAACTTCCGGAAGCAGGACTTTAATGATGAGTCCTGTTGTTGCGCAGCACTTATGTCCTTTGGTAAAGGATTCTGGGGTTCTGGATCAGATACTGCTGATGCTTTGGTTGATGACCGGGTATCCATGGCCCCAACTAGCATAGGCGTCTTTGGAACTGCAAGATACAAATATTTGCATCCTAGTAAAACTGGAAATATTGGGTTAGGGAGACAACCCGCAACAATAGTTCCTTTTACATATTTGCAGTCAATGTTTACCTTGGCAAGAGGTAATCTTAATGTCTCAGACTCCTGTGCAGCAGTCTGCATCTCAATAAATTCCCCAGTGTACTGCGTTGGGTCAACGAGTTCGGTAGAAACCAAGGCATCGAATAACAGACCCGTATCAAACAAGCAGGTCACTTCTTTGCCGTTCAAAAGAATGGTATCTACAACAGGAGGTCTCTCCCCATCATGAGAGTTCATCCTGGTATTTTCCTGTTTATCATTAGTTAAACAGGCGGCGCAGAGTTGAGGGGGTTTCTTCGGCAGTCTGCTGTATTATGTGTATTCAGACGACAATACTTACAGTAAAGCCGGCCCCTCCACTCTGACGATTGCTGACCACGACCGTCACCCCTTCGATTATCTTGTGGATGGTACCTATGATTGGTGTTGTTAGTGTTTGGTGTGTTGGACCTACCATTACGAAATTCAGGTTCCCTATGTGTGTTACGTTCTGTTGGCTTTTCGGTAATTTTGGGAGGGGATTTTGAAAGGTGCATCTTTGCCCTGGCACCCACCTGTTCAGGGTGTGCCAAATCAAATCTCTCAGCCAGCTTTAATATGTCCGCAATTCTTTCCGCACCATTCTCAGTCAGAAAGGTTTGGAGAGGTTTTGACATGGACTCTTTTAGCTGTTCAGCCAATATCATTTCCTCTAGATCTTCATAGGTCTGGGTAAATGATGCTAAGCTCTGCCATTTCAGCAGATAAGATTTAATTCTTGAAAAGAATTGAGAAATGGTTTTTCTCCCGGCTCTCTTTTAGCATTACGAAATTTGTTACGATATGCAGAGGCCGTCAACTCATATCTCTTCAGCAAAGAATTTTTCAAGAACTCGAAGTTGGTCTCTTGACCAGGAGGCAATCTCGAATAACATTCATAAGAAGGACCTCTTAAAGACAGTGAAGTTTTCAGACACCACTTCTCTTTATCCAACAAATAAGACCTAGCAACGTTTTCGAATTTTTCCAAAAACACATCCATTCTATCCTCGCGTTCATTAAACTGCGGAAAAGGAAAAGACATCGGCCCAAGAAGGTGAGGATGGCCAAAAGAATGTGCCTCAGAGGTAGAAGATTGCGCATTAACTGCGGTACTAGAGGTAGACTGAGATTGTAAGTCAAGCTCTCTGAGACGGAGTTCATGAGCTCTCATCTCTCGTTCTTTCTCAGCAGCTATCTCAGCTAGTCTGATGCGTTCTTGTCTTTCTCTTTCTCTCTCCTCTTGTTGCAAACGTTCAGCTCTTTCTCTCTCCTCTCGCTCTTTCTCCTCTTGACGCCTTTCCCGGTCCTCCTGTCGCCATTCTCGTTGTATCTCCTGAAGATATGCCTTTAATTCTTCTCCAGCATAACCGAGAGTTTTCCCCAGCTCCGCCATCTCCATAAGTGAGGGTCTTGTTGCCATTTTACCTGCAGAATATACTTTAAAAGAACACACGCAAACACCAATCAAATTAACACAAGTGAAAAGTTATTATATTATTTTCCCTAAAGTTAATTTTTGGCTAATATTTTTTTTTTTTTTTTCTTTCAATTCCTACCAATTTCTTATTAATGACTACTTTTAATGACCTAACTTTTGAAAAATCCCGCGTAAGAGACCCCAATTGTAATCAACTATTGTTGGCGGAATCTATCGTCGCCTGGAGATCCCCTATATCCTTCCAAATAACTTACAGGGCTCGAATTAAATAAGTCTAGGGGAATTATAACGGTCCCTGAGTTCTGGAAAATAGAGGAAGGAGAATACAGAAAGTTAAAGAATAGGGTGAATCCCCGAAAATATCCTAAAGAAATTCAGAAAAACCACCAAAGTCAAAACTTTGTAAATTTAACTCAAATAAATTGCAATGAACAATCTTTAGTCTACCGAAGAAGTAAATTTGATACGATGAAATCGATAAATGGAATTTCTAAACCACAACTGTATTGATAAAATACTGATATTGAATTCAACAATTTTCAAATTAACATATAGAAAATAAATCACGGTGTCATCATGTACACCACAAAACTCTGCACAAACATCAAATTTCACTCAGCTTTCCGATAGTATTGATGAGCCGAAATGTAGTTTCCTTTGGAGGAAAGTCCACGGATAACCCGGCAATTATGAATATGGTTCACGTTCTTCAAGCAACTAGGCAAACAGGCCAACCGGAATCCGGAATTACGGTCCTCTGGTAAACAGGCAGGCAAGAATACAGTAACACGGGATTTTGGTCCTCTGGTAAACAGGCAGGCAGGACTACGGTAACACGGGAACCTGCGGAATACATCATTCAGCCCTGTGTTGAGCATTATGTCGACACATCTGGAGCAGGTGGAGGTGTTGCGGTGTCTGTGGTGTTTTTCAGAGTAGTAAGCAAGAAAGAACAAGGTTCATATGTTGTCTTTCCCTACAAGTAAATCAAAATTATACATCTCCACCCTATTATAATATGTTGGTTTATCTATCTAAATTATGGCACGATCATATAAAACTTGACATAATTAAGCGGACACACATTCGCCTGCGGATTGGACAATTATTAGTTCGAGTCCCAAAACCCAGGTCGACTTCGCCTTAACGGACACCAGGTATAGTAATGGGAAGTAAAGGCGGCAGGTGTGATGTTGACCACATCAACACCTAGGTACCACTTGGTCTATAAAACATAGGCCAACCCGATATGCCCACAAAGCTGACGACTTTTACTCAAATCATGTATTGCATAATATAATGACATAAACAATATAATGTATACCCAACTGATGATACCACATGGCACAGGATCACGGTTTCTACTATAAGATCTTTACGCAAGTAGACCGAATGAATATAAGAGTGACAGAGGGAAGAAGGGTTCGCTATTGAATAGTCCTAACGGGGAATAGTAACTTTAAGAACGTCATAATATGTAAGGACTAGTGAATTTTCCAACGGACAAGTATCAAGGTTGATGAAGTTACGGAATATTTATACAATGGTAGAATATAGAATAGTGGGATCTCAATAAAATATTTTAGGATACAGCTAAGGCTTATAGGGGATCTCAGCTACTCCCTACCATTATAAATCTCACCTGAACTCGTATAAGGTATTATTATTGTGGGTTTTAGGCCGATGGTATGGCTGGCAATCGTTCTGTGTTGTGACGAAATTAGATCTCCTAGTAACACCACAAAACGTCATAAATTATGTGCGCCTTCGTACCTTTTTATTCTTTTAGCGTCTATGTTTAAATATATTTATTTTACGTGCGCAATTCTTTTAACTAAAACTTGCAATTAACTCTTGCCGGACTGAAATATTTCTCCCGTTTTGTCACAGTATTGTTGCACATGGAAAAAATCCCTTGGCAGTTGGAAATCAGAAAGAGTAGTCTAACGGCGCTGCCCGGACACAATTTGGAGTTAAAAACATAGGATTCTCGCCGGTGCACCGGAGTTCGTGCACTGCGCTGAGGAACTTCAGACTTAGGCTTAAGTTGGAAGAACGGAGCACCAATGGGTTACAACCGTGTGCCAGGGTGTTGATCAGTTGAAAAAACTAACAAACTTGCCATGACTTTACCTGGTACCCATTTTTGCCTGGGAAGCCAAGGCCATTTTTCTTGTAGTGCTGATAAAGACTTCAGTCGAAACGTTCGATTATTTCTGAGCCGTTTTCCCTCAACCAAATTACTGGACGTAAATTTGCCAAGAGAAACCACACAACAGCCAGGGGCTGCTAGGGTTGGTTTCTGCAACGTCCTGTAAAGGATATGCAACGAACCTTTTTCCCTCAACTCCACACACCCCCCCCCCCCCCCGCCCAATCCATCAGTTGACTATAGTTGGAGCTTGACTTATAGTCAGAGCTTGTATTCACTGCATGCATTTCGTGTCAGCAGAGCCAAGCCGGCAGCTGTGTGATTGTCGCGCGTGTGGCGCGGTTATTGATCCAGGTCTGTCCCACGATATGTCTGTTATCGATCCGTTAGTAACGATGATGTAAATATCTACCAGAAGCTTGCACACAC
>CAJHNH020004510.1:0-37414 GCA_905116865.2 Candidula unifasciata
CTATGTATGTGCTGAAGAAGGATCCATAGCCGTAACGTTCACATTTTCTTTGTGCTTGTTATATTGTAAAGCTCGCTTACATACTTTTCGTTTGGTTTTATATCTTTCTATGATATATATAAGATAAAGACTGTATCATACGCACATGTGACTTCTGTAATCAGAAATCCACCAGTAACAAATTTATCACAACTGTCACAGGTTTTATAATTTCTCAATTTATTTTCTATGTACCCCATGCAACTGTTTCTACCAATTCCACTATCTTAAAGTATACAATTTATTCTTACCTTCCAAAGCTATAGACAATATTTTATTTTCTACCAGCCAGTCAAGAATCTTATCCTCTGGGATGTTAACTGTGTACCTCCCTGTCTTTGTGCTGCCTAGTTCATCAATCAACTTGGTCACCTGGTTAAAGGAAGTCAATTAATAAGTTTGTTGGGTATCCTTTACAGGACTTTGCAGAACCAACCCCATAATTTTTGGGGTTTTGTGGTTTTTCTAGGCAAATTAAACGTTCAGTAGTTTGCCACTGCATACTGAATGGTCAGCTCTCAGTACCACTGTCAAAACCAATCCTCTGCAGCTGTGATCGAACCCAGCCCACCTGCATTACAAAAAGCGTTCGCACGCCTAAGCCACAGACTATTATAAGACTAACAGCAATCAGCTTATAACAATAGTACAATGCATTTGATTTTGCTGGATTACTTGACCACACAGCAGTCAATTAATAATAAACACAAAATGCACTAAGTTTTCTATGATTATTTGATCTTTTTCTGTGTTACCCCATTTGGAGTGCTGTGTTTTGTTGTTTACAGCTATATTGCAATATCCGCACTTTCGGCTCAACATATCCAACTTCAGCAAACCCTTTCTTAGTTGCCTGCTACACTACGCTAGTTGAAAAGTGAAAAAGAGGGGCGGGGTGAGACTATCTGATTAATAGCAGACATGGGGTCAAGGTAATCCTCAAATGATTACTTTATATTCTTCTTCTATATTCTTCTTCACCAGTTGAAAACTGGCGGAGTGTTCTGGCTGTTCGCCCACCTCAGGACTTTAGCACTATTCCAGAACATGTGCATACTTATTCGTTTTACAGATCTTGATTATCTGTATGCAGACTGTTAGTTCTTTGCTTTAAGATAGATGCACGATAACTTTAAAGGAAGCCCCTTAATTAGTCAACTCTTACAACATGCTTGTTGGGGAAACAATGGGTATGTTCTTGTTTTCTCCACTTGGGGCCCTGGAACCCACATGAGGAGATTACTTTATCAACAGCAGTCAATTAACAACAAGTATACAATGCATTCCATTTTGCCTGATTACTTAATCAACTGTCAACTTTTTAAAGTATACACTGCATTCAAACGCTGTTTAATTGCATGATAAATTTTTACTCACTAATAACATGCGCACACTACATTCATTAACAGTTTGATCACAAAATCAGCAGTTACAAAACATAATAAATCATAAACAGAAACACAACAAACCTCTTTCAAGGCATTCATTTTAGCATTAAAATGTGGCGATTTTAGCATACGAAGGGTGACCTCTAGTCTGAGGTCATCCAACTTATCCACATCCTGAGGCCACATCTGAAGACACAGCAACTTCATAGAACTCAACAGATCGGACACGCTGCCCATTTTCTGAGGAATATACAGTATTTTAAAACAGTTAACAGAGCAGCA
This sequence comes from Candidula unifasciata, assembly GCA_905116865.2. Lineage (NCBI taxonomy): Eukaryota > Metazoa > Mollusca > Gastropoda > Stylommatophora > Geomitridae > Candidula > Candidula unifasciata. The sequence goes on from CAJHNH020004510.1 coordinate 1,710, forward strand.
ATATGATACTATGTTTATACAGCAAAATGGAGATCCCCCCCACCCCCCCCCCCCCCCGCCCCCCCCCCCCCCCCCCCCCCCCCCCCCCCCCCCCCCCCCCCCCCCCCCCCCCCCCCCCCCCCCCCCCCCCCCCAAAAAAAATAACTGAACTTGATAAAATGATCTTACAGAAAAATGGCTTTGAAAAAAAAATAGTGTGAAGAATTGGCAAACGTGAGAAAACTTCTCGTCTCCATAATGATGGATAAAAGTAATATTAGGTGTTAAATATTTCAACTGGTAGACAGAAAGATTAGACAGACAGACACAGTCAGAATGATGTATAGACAAACAAAAGGCCAAGCAGGCACATAGAATTCAGGCATGCAAAGATAGAAAGACTACAATTGTGTCTTCGGTACCCCCAACAACAACAAAAATGTTTGTGTCTGAGTTGGCATGTTCTTTTCAAGGCACAATGCTGGCTTTTGAGACTGACCGTCTACGCCAACAGTTGTGAACTGCAGTTTTGATGTGGGTCTGTTAGTGTTGGTACATCTGACTGCTGGCTTATGCATTGTTACCTTGTGTGTGCAAGCTTTAAAATTGTTTGGGGACAAGTTTTTCCCTAGTTTACAAACGGGACAGTGAAGGAAATTGTCTGCGATTTCCACTGGCACAAGAACAGAGCAGTTAGGGGGTGTGTGACACGCCTGCAGGGACGCTGGAACCTCGACTAACTAAATTGTGGTATATTGTGCTATAAAAAGTAATGTCAACGTCATAATTCCACAACTTCAGGAATATGGTGTTAACTCCATATTTTTATAGACCAGGCCAATTCAACTAAGTTTACTTAGGTAACAAAATGCTGAAAATGGAGATCGTCACAAGGCAGAGGCCAGAGTCCCAGCACAGGAAGATCACTTACACAATACAATTAGTAAGGTCCACAGGCTTGCTAGGTCTCCGCAGGCCTCCAGTTGATAAGCCCTGCTGTGGACCAATCAGCAATCGGTGGGTGATATGGCCAACATCAAGTCAGCTATCTTTACTTCGCAGAATTTTTCAGGTGCCCATTTTAGACCAGGTTGACCTAGGAGCATAGGTCAATCCTAAAAATGTGTCTCAGCAGGGATTCAAATGCAGCCAAGCATGCTAGCCACTGCACTCCACAGCCACCAAACTATGCTATAAGATATTACAAATAGCTAGATACAACATAAAATGTGCCTAGAAAGCTCCATGGAGGGAATGGAAAAGACACGAAAAATAAAACCAAGCGTTTCTACTGAAGTCTTTACTTAAGGTGTACTAAAAACAATGCAAACTGTGACTGGAAAACTCAATGGACAAGACAACATAGTTTCTAAACAGCCCCGGTCAACATGAAATCAAGAAACATGTAATGAAAGGGAAGAGTGGGGGGTTAAAAAAACTTCTTATCAGCTTGCAGTCACCCACCCCCCCCCCCCCACACCACCTTCAATTTTTATTATTCATATCTTTTCCATTCCTTCAGTATACCAGTTACATAATATGTTGTATTTAGCAACTGCTTGTCATTAGCTTGACTGGAACACCCCCCCCCCCCTCCCATTTGCGTTGTTCCGGTCTTTTCCATTTCCTCAGTGCTTTCTTTCAGTCACATAAAATGTCATATTGAGCCCTTTTTGTCATCAGTCTATGGATTTTGTACTTAATAATAAAAAGAATCATGGCTGGAGCTACAGTGTGCGTGCTCTGTGATTGATACCATCTTCAGGTGGCAATGGAGAGAGTTGGAAGAGGAGAAGACGGGTAAATGAAGAGAGAAGAAGGCATGAAACAGTTACTGGTACCACGGGAATTGGAACTCTTCGCCTGCTGCTGAAAATGGGGATGGAGCGCTTATGGTAGCGCTATGACGTCGATTCTTAATTCAACATTCGGTACAACTAACGAAGTCTGGTCCAGGGACACTATGATTGGACGTTCATTCATGCATCTTAACCATTCGGACCCGCTGGGCCCGACCTCGTTACCGGAACCCAACATTCAACATTTTTTATCAGTCACCACAGTTACTCCCTGTTTAAGCCATCACTATAAATAACTACCTAAACAAAACACATTTTTAGTATTCCCTGCCTGGCCTGGACTTTAGGTCGCTCTGTAACCATCAAAGGCACCAATTTAACCTCACGACTAAATGGGGCTTTCTAGGATTTGTGTAAGCAGGATTCTCATCCCTGCGGTGCTAATCCTGCAGACTGTGATCCTGGAGGGGACAAACTGCAAGCAACAACTTTCTCCTTATAAACTAACCTTCTCTTTAAAATCTTTCTCCTTAAAAACTAACCTTCTCTTTAAAATCTTTCTCCTCAAGAGCTTGAATCGTCTTCACTGCTCTCTCCATTCCAGGCCGCAACATTGTATTCATTACGCTTTGACTCAAGAAGTCCACACAGGCACCAAATGGTCGCAGTAATAAGGACATACTCTGTTAAACAATGGGGAAGTATTAAACAGGTGCGCAGCTTAAAACATCATTAAATATGTGCATCTTTTATTAAACAAGTTCTAATCCATCTAACAACGAAATGTGAATTAATAAACTTATCCTTCTTCCTTATTTTTATTCAGGGCTCCACAAAAATGTCTCTAATAAAAGCAGTAGTTTCCGCTTTTCTGTGCATAAGACAACCCCTATTTATTTTTTGCGGCCCATAATTAAGAAGAAAATAACTGAATCATATTCTGTACGAACCCTAATTTTCAACTGTAAAAATGTGGGAGGGAAAACATTCTCTTAGGTACAGAAAATATGGTGTGTTATCATGATGGATGTCCTGCACACTGGGCATTCCCATGCCTGCTCAGTACGAGCTATACCATTGTTCATTTTCATCGCACACGAAACATGACCATCCCATTCTGTTCTGGTAAGAATTATAGCAGGTTTCTTCTACTGACCACTCCTATACACAGTGCAGTGGTTTCTGGTTCGTGACAATCCTGTACAGTTTTGGTTAACTGTAGTATGTTGATACTAATGCTTGTTTACACTCATTATTGTGAATTTTGCAGACCGCAGAATGTGACTGGCAGAAAAAAATGCTACCACCACATACACATAGATTTTATAAAACTATTTTATTCTTCTGTGTTCACCTTTAAAAGGATCTATGGTGTGTTGTGTTGTGGTTGTGATATCTGCACCTTTCGGCACAACTCATCTGATTTCAGCCAACTCCTAATTAGTCGCCTTGTTAAAGGGAAGCAGGTGTCTGTTCGGTTTTTTTTGCAGAAAATAGGACCCAAAACCCATACAGGAAATATGAAACTATCAACTTATGATAGAGATATCTCAATCTATTAAGTCACCATCTAAAAATGTATGACCTGGTCTTGCCCTGAAAGTTAATAAACATTATTTTTAATATTTCCAATCTTATGACTCGACTGCAAAGACTGTGCTTCAAGGAACATTAAGGGGTAGTCGAAGAAAAGAAATGCAAAAGAAGAACCTGGAAAGAGAAAACATCAAGAAATGGACAGGACTAAGTTATCATAGACTTATTCATCAAGCAGAAGACAGAGAGAGATGATGGGTTTTGTGTGCTGGTGCTTCCATCGATACACCTCCACGACCTTAACGGGTCAAGGGTTATGTTATGTTATGTTAATCTTGTATATTTTGTCCATTATGATATTAATACTTTTTTCAAAAGTTAAACATTTTAAGCCAGGTAAACACAGTACAATCAATATATACATTTATATATGTATGCGCGCATGCGTGCGTGTGTGTGTGTACACACACGCACACATATGCACACAATATTCATATATACAAATACATACATATATACATACACACGCACATATACACACATACATATGTATATATATGTATATGCCAACCTAGCAAGCAAGAATGAGTCCAAAGATGCCAGCAGCAAGAGCAGACAAAGTGAAAAAGGAAACACCAAGAGGCAGAGGGAGACCCAGCAAGATACAGACTGACACATTCACTGAAGGCCTAAGACATCACAATATACCAGGCAACTCAGCATGCTCTGGCTCAACTGCACATCATCTGTTCAACTGTGACGCCTAGCGGCACAAAGCAGATATTGACAAAAGAAGAAAAGTAAGTAAGTAACGGGATTCACTGCCACACCTTAAGTGTATTAGACTTACGATTTTAACTCCAAATCTTTAAAGAGCATCTGATGAAAGTGTTCAATATCATTTCAGTCATCTGTGCTCATTAGAACATTTTCCAGTACCTAATATTTACCTAATTTTCAAGATATAGTCAACAGGGAAGCCAATTTCTAAAATTTTCCTAGAAGGAGATTTCAGCTAATGACCACTGAACCTGCAAGCAAGCATGCTTGCACTTTTCTCCCGAGGCTCCCAATGTATTTTACAATTTATAAATGCTAAACACTGTGATCTTCTTCTTGTTCTGCTTCTTCTTAGAGTTCATTGGCGGTAAACACCAGTGGAAAGTCCAGGTTGTTAATCCACTTTTAGACTTTTATCTTGTTTCAGAACTTGAGTTCTGTGTGCACATCCCTTTTACAGACCTGGTTTATTTAAACAGACCTTTAAATCCATCTAAGTCATCCCTTGTAAATGCCTCCATCTTGTGCAAAACTGATAGACAGACAACTTCATTGTCAAGAACTCGCTTATGATGAACATTCGGTAAACATGAACACAAATTTTGGTCCCAGCAGGGAGGTACATGTATTATTACATGTTTACGTTCCAGTTAGCATGAAGTTTTCTAACATGAACTCTTCGTTTTTCAGTCCCTGGGAATTCAGGTTAATGAGGTTTAACTGTACTTAAACAGACGTGGAAGAATGTCATGCACTACCACATGATCAACATACATATTACATTGAGCAATTATTTCACGATAATGCTCGCTCGGAGGATTTGATTATTTATACAGACAATTTAGTGTCAAGAGGCAAAAGAAGTGCTTGGAGTTTCTAAGCAAAAGTTAATGGTCAACGTTTGGTGCAGGAGAGCCTAGCATATGATACCACAACATCCAGCTTCAGAATGGAGGTGGAGGCGATCACTGCAGCTTTCCACTGGTTAGAGAACATGACACACACACATAGTTATTGTAACTGACTCAGAAAGCATGGTAAGGAAGGTGAGGACAGGCATGCTTCAGGCAGAGTGGCATGCTTTACTGCTGCTTCACTGCTGAGGACACTGGTGAGGAGTACTGTCTGGATTTGTTCACCGGGATACACCGATGTGTTGGATATGAATATATGAATATGACTGGTGAGATTGATGCAGCGGGGAGTGACGAGGGGTTCTGGCCGATGCTCGAGGCTCAGAGGAAAAGCAAGATGGACGTTTAATCAGAATGCTACTGGCACCATTAGTGTTGGAACTCTACGCTGGCTGCTGAAGATGGGGATGGAGCGCTTATGGGAATGCCCCGAGTGCTGTAATATTGGTTCTTGAATCAACTCAACATATTACATGTGACAGCTAAGTACTGTGTGACTCACCATGACATCTAGGTCTTCCCTTTCTAAATGCTTCTTCACAAGATCAAAACCACCTTGATAGGCAAACTGAAAGTCAAGTACAGTAATAATATAATAATGGTACAACATAAAGTCAAGTACAGTCATAACATAATAATGGTACTACGTATATGTACTGTACTAAATGCTGAACACTCATATAAATTAGATATGAGCCAAACAGATCTCTGCCAGTGTCTTTGTGCTGAACAGACCCTAGAAAGTGTCTTGCAAGAACTGTCCTCTCCTGAAGGAGCTGCAAAGCAACACGTGGCCATATCAAGCAGACATCAGGGGCCCTTAACCCCTATGCCTCGGTGACCTAGAAAAACCAAAAGCAATGAAATGTATTTTGTGAATTCCCATAAACAATAATTATACATAGGTCATGCAAAAACTCCTAGCAATTCCACTGAAGCAAACAAATAAATCCTTTTATACATACTGACATTTTTTACATATCACACTCAAATATAACCACCTGTACTACTACGGTAATTGCAAGATTACAATTAAATCTTTTTGTTTACACAACATTGGCAACAACAGTGATTTGCATCTACTTCAGCAAACTGAAACAACAGCTGCCGTTCACCACATAAAGTAAACAGAAATCAACAAAGAAAATGAATTTCAAACAATTATTTTTATTCAGCTATTTATTTCTGTACCATACACACAAGAAAAAAAGCAGAAAGAAAGCAAATATCTGAAACTATATCTTTGTTTTTGCAGCGTCCGTGGCTTATGCATTGTGAGTCCAACTCATAATTCCAAGGTATCGCGATCGAAACCCACTGCTGGCTGATTGGATTTTTAATCATGATATGGAGTGTCATAGGTCGACCAAGCCTAAAATGGGTACCAGGAAGTATGTCCTGGGGAAGTAAAGATAGCACAGGCGTAATGCTGACCACATTACCCACCCAGTGGTCTGTACAAATATGGGTGCTCTTCCCATATGCCCGATGCGCCTAAAGGCGTGAAAAGAGATCTTTACTATATTTGTTTTCACTTACTGAACATTAAAAGACATCACTCAAAAAAGTGTCTCTGGCACAAACAGCATTTTAAAGAAGTTCAGTAAAACTAAAGCCCATTTTGTATTGATACGTGACTGTTCTGTGTAATAACAACATACCGATACAGCCAGCAAAATAAAATGCACAACTGGGGTCCTAATGGAGCAATGATGCGCAATACAAGACTCTTAATGTCTATTAGCCTCTCTTGCTCAAGCCTACCTCACCTTCACATGGTGGACCCTGTTCTTCCCATCAATCCAGTTGAAGGTTGGGGTCTCAACCCCCAGCGGGAAACTGGATGGGACAACAAACGAGGTAAAGGCGAAAGACGAATGGATGAGCCTACTCTCCTCGAGTATGATCACAGTCTACCCTAGCAAAACAAGGTGCTGAAGTCGGAGGCAACCAGCCAAGAGGCGCACCACAGCAATCAGGATGCCACGCATACACGCCATGGAAATATGTCTATATCAGCAAAACGTTATGGTGCTCGCCCTGTGATGGACTCTCAGGCAGGAGCAGTGCCGGGCCCTCTGCCTCGAAGAGGCCCAACCCAAATTACTGGAGGTCCTTCTCAAATGTCCTGTGGAGCCAGGGGACGTGAGAATAGAGCATCTGGCCGAACTTTGGCCAGAAAGAACAACAGTGGAACGTAAACTCTATGGACCACTGAATGAACTAACAACGACAGTGAAATTTATACAAGAGACAAAACTGCTGATATAGATAACTTATTTCAGGCGAACGAAAGAAGAAGAAGAAATGCACAACAAATAGCTTTTGTTAGCAGATTCATTTAAATCTTACAAAATCTGTTATTACTGGCAGATGAGTATGATGTGCTAAACATGGAAGTATGGCATCAGTTAAGGCACCTAATGAAGAATGGTAATGATCAAATGACAAGAGAAGTGAGTTACATAACTCTCAGATGTAGGGGCTGGTGTCTAGGATTCTTACTGTTGTTGTGGTGCTCCCCATGTGGGTTCCAGGGCCCCATTTTGGGGAGGCGGGTGGGGTGGAGGGGACAGACCCACCGCCACCCTGACAAGCATTGAGTAGGGATTTCCTTCAAAGTTGAAGTGCATCTTCCTGAAAGGCGAGGAACCAACAGTTTGCATACAAGTAAGTCAGATCTGTAAAACCCATGTGCACGCAAAATTCACATTCTGGGATAAGACCACAGTCTGGATGTGAATGAACATTCAGAACTGTCCGCTAGAGTCTACAGCCAGAAAATGCAAAGAAGAAAGAATGTGAAATGAGGTATAACTTACCGAGTTTATCAGGTTTGTCAGCCAACCATATGAATTCTGAAAATAAAGCAGAACAACAATCAGCCACAGTAGCATCAATTAAATGGTAACAGTATCAATATTTATTATATTCAATCAAACCAGTATCACATTTATCCCAGATATGGGTCATCTTGGGAGAGGCTCGCGTACTCATAGGAAGGTCAAGGGTTCGCTCCCTGGCCAAGCCGGACTTTTCAAAAATAACCTTGACTTCCAGGTCGACCCAGCCTTGAGTAGGTACCAGATGCAGTCTCAGGAAGAGAAGGCGGCAGATGTGATGCTGAGCACATCACCCATCTGGCTCCGATTGGTCTACATCAACATAGGTCTAGCCCTATATGCTCTATACGCCTAAAGGTATGAAAAAGGGACCTTTACTTTTTGCGTAATCTTAGCAAATGCATGAGAGGTTACAATGCTTGGCTTCTATTTATAGGCCTTGGATATAATTGAGGATTATTACTCAGTATCTGCGAGTCAAGGCAGCACAGGGGCTGATGCTCGCCTCCCAGCCAAATGTGCACCAAGTCTGATTTTTATACAAATGACGTTGGCTTCAAGGTTGACCCAGCCTAAATTAGGCACCATGTAATGTCCTGGGAAGCAAAAGTGGCTGTCATGATGTTGGCATCGCCCATGTGGAAGACTCAACTTCAAATCCTCGGTAGGAGGAAGTGAATTCTGTTCTGTCCGCAGCAAAAATAAAAGTCTGAACCTGCACAATTCCTGGCGACTGTGCTAGCAATGCTGCCTTAAATCCACAGGACCAAGACCTCTGCATGTGCAAGTGGTAAATATGGGCAGTAATCACAGTTTACGGGGGGGTTTTTTTTAGGGGGAGGGGGTGTGTGTGATCCTATATCATAATCAACGTATTGTGAAGTATATCGTACAGAACAAGATAAACACCCTGAGAATGGAAATTCTAAGAAAGGCATGTATCTTACTTACTGAAGCTGTTTTGTGTGTGCTGGGTGGGATAACGGCTGGTGGTTCGTTGCCATCAAATCTCTCTTCCCATGTTACACGAGTATCTCTCTTGCTTTGATTCTTCACTTGGAACTCCGTATCGGGGCTGAATGCCTAAATTAAAAATAAATATGACCAATGTGCTGGTGTGATTTTCTTGTCTCTTGGTACAACAATATATATTATCTTATTACTGCGTTTTATATTCTTAATCACATACATCGGCGTCTGTGGCTTGGGTACGGCAGTTTAGGCAGTTCAGTTCCAGTTAATTCTGACAGTGGTGTGGACAGCAATGGCAAACTACTGAGTGTTAAATTGCTGAATAAAATCACAAACAGCTAGAAAATGCTGGGTCTGGTTCTTATTTAGGAAATTACGAGACAAAAGAGGCAGAGTTAGGCAGGCGAGATTATAAAAATCTGGGCCAAAAAATGTTTCTTATTCTTTTACCATCTTTTATCAATGAATGGATTACAGGCCCTCAGACTCTTCTTCTTCTACTTTGCATTCACTGGTTGTAAACTCCAGCAAAAAGTCCTGGTTGTTTGCTCACTTTTAGACTGGTCTTGTTTCAGAACTTGAGTTTTGCATGCACATCAGTTTTACACATCTGACATATTTGTATGCAGACTGCTGGTTCCTCCCTCTCAGGCAGGTGCACTGTGACTTCAATAGTGGCAGTCCTAATTAGTCAATTTTTACAACATGCTTGTTTAGGGGGCAGTGGGTGTTCCCCCTTCCCACAATGGGGACACGGAAATCACACAGAGAAGGCAACATTTAAAAAAGCTAGCAAAATAATATAACATAACAGTTGAACGGAGTTTCAGCCTGGGTGATCCTCATCCAAATGGTGGCACTTTGTGTTACCAGGCATTTGTTGCTCATTGTACGGTACAGGTATGGTCGAATGACACACACCTTACATGACTGGGTGGAAATTACTGGCAGGCCACCAGAAAACTTCCATGTACTAGCACTAGTTCAGTCCACCAGCTGAATAAACAGCTTTAGAGGACTCAAATGACTTGAACATCAATTTAAGATATTAAACTAAATTAAGAGGATTTATCAATCCCTGAGCCAAACAACAGCCTATTTATAATCAATCAATATGCTCTGTCTCTGTACACTCTCTCAGACTGCTGTTTGTCCATCTCTTGAAATTGCCCTCGCATTTGTATTGTTGTCTACCCCTTGCCATCTTGCCCTTGACTTTTTCCTCCAGTATTGTTTTTAAAGAGTATTATGACTTAAAATGGCCAAATTATTTTTAACTGTCTTTCATTCACGGTCTTTTTAGAACCTCTGTAAGTGATTTTTTGTTTCTATGAAATATTACCTATTCTTCTGTACATTCACAATTCCAGAGACTCAATTTGATTTTCTAGTTGCAGGTTCATGACCAAATTTCCACATCAAAATACTGTGTGTGTCTGACAAAATAATTCAAACATGCTATAAAAAAAAATGACACAGAAATATTTAACTCTTAGAGTCACAAGGAACACATCATACATTCATAGGCTACTGCCTAGAAGCCCAATTAACGCAAGATGCGCCGATTTTAGTTTCTTTTGACTACCCCTTGGGCCAATGTTGCTGAACCCTCTGGGACTCAAAAGAGATATGTAAAATGATCAACAGGAAACTTCACTCATACTGTAACAATAACTGATAACAATGTAACAAGACTTACAAGTTTCAAACAGTCCATCAACACTGGATTCAGGTTGTCTTGTTTAAGGGATGACACAACTAACTCAATCATCAAGCCCAACATGATGAAAATTCCTTCCTGTATCTCAATACCCCACTTGTGGACTGCATTTGAGGTCAGCAGCTGAGAAACAGAAATACATAAGCTAGGAAATTAACATATCTAACCTATGTGCAATAAAGGGATGAATTCAAGGAAGGTGAGGTGGGACAACAACTAGTTTCAACAGCTGTAAGCCAAAATGATGGCTATTCTCCATCTTCTTTGTTTCGTTCGCTAGTAATGTAATTGTGCTGTGCGGCTTTTACAGCACAGCTGCAATATTTGCGCCTTTTGGGCAACACATCCAACTTCATCAAGCATTTGTTGACCTGGTTAACTTCAAGGTGATGGCGATTTATTGGGCACACCTTGAGAAGTTGACAGAGAATCACTAACAGGCCGTGAAGCAGGAAAAAAATGGACCCCAAGAACAAGGATGCCCAAGATTTCTCTGTATTAGCTTGATGCAGTCACCAGTGTTTTCACCCAAATACTTGTCTCAGGTTTATTTCTTTCAGCTACTTTCGCTTCACTGCAAAACTCTCTTTAGAACCTCTTTTTATACTGTTAGTTGGGAAAAGCCTCTCAAAGGCCAACCCCACGTCCTCGTCGTGAGAGGTGGTAACAGGACAAAGTAGGGGATTGCTAGGTGTGAGCGAAGTATGGTGTGGCCTCGTGCCATGGGACCGCTACGGTAGCCATGAAGGCAACCCCGGGTCACCCCGAAACGTCCTGGCCAACGGGGCTCTGGTGAAGTTGCGACAGGCCTAGCAAGCCGGCAATGAATTTATTATCGCTACAGAAAACACAATGAGATATAAACGGACTGATCAAACGGTATCTGTCTGAGAAGGGCTGTAGGAGTGACCATAAGAGATAAGATCAGGAATGAGACCATAAGAGAAAAAGTCGGCAAAGAACCAATTCTGGATTACATACGAAGACAGCAAGTGAAATGGTTTGCCCACTTAGAGAGAATGCCTTGTGACACCATACCATACAAAGCATACAAGGAAAGAGAAGAAGGACGTAGAGCACGAGGTAGACCAAAAACAAGATGGAAGGATAACATCAGAGAAACTCTACAACAGCACGATGTGCCTATGGTCGAAGCGGCCAGAAGAGCTAGAAACAGAACCTTATATCTCCCTCGACACCCACAGCGGTAAAAGAGGAAGTGAAGAAGAAGAAGAAGTTGGAAAAAAAAAATTTTAGGAGTTAAATGTAAATGGCCAGAGTTAAAAACTGTGACGACAAATGGACACAGATATTCTTTCTCAATTCCTTTTGTTCAACTGAATGGAAACTTTCAGATTAATTGTGTGTACACTGTGTAACAAGAAGGAGCGGCTGGCCAAATGGTAAAGAACATTGGGCTCACAGACCAAGAACCTAAATTCTCTGCAAGGTGATGGGATTTTTCTTTTAGGGGCAAAAATAAAATCCTAACCTGCAGTCCTAAATCTCAAAGACCTCCCCCTTTTCTAATCCTGCATATACCACAAAAGTGGTAAACACAGGCAGTAATGGTGGTATCAACTGCACAGGACGAACAATCTGATAGTAAACAGCTCCTTGGAATCATCATCACATAGCAAGTCCTTTACACAACATCACTCTCATCACGATACACAGGCTAGCCACTAAGATCCTTGTCAACTTTCCCACCTTATTACCTTTCATGCCCAGAATGCCATTGACATTTTGTGTTCCCCAGTCATGCTGGTCAACCTTTGCCTCTTCTTCCTGGAAGTATATCCTCTAATACTGTTCTCTCCAAACCATTATGGTGTTAAAAATTATCAAAGTATTTCAATTTCAGGCAAACGATAGTCTTTATGTGCCAGTTCCCCTCCATGTTCAGATTCTGAAGAACATCAGTATTTTATTACATCAGTATTTTTTTATGTTTTTGGTCCGATACTTAAGGAATCTTTTTATAATGTTGCGCGCTAAGCTCACTTTGCTATTTAAGGGTAACAGAGGCCAGAGGCGTGATCGCCTATCCAGTCGTAAAGTTGCTAGATGATGATGATGACGAAATCGAGTGGATCTTGCATTGGAACCCATAGGGGCGTAGAAATAAAGAAAGGCTAAAAAATACAAGGAGAAGAGAGCTGGAGAATGAAGTTAGAAAGATGGGGAGGACATGAGGAGGGCTGCATGTAATAGCAAAGGTTAGAACGACTTGGTGTGAGTTGGTTGAGGGCCTATGCTCAACTTGGGGTTAGAAAGGCAGAAAAAGAAAATGGGTACCAGATAATGTCCTGGGAAGTAAAGGTGGCCGGCAAGACACTGATCTTCTGGTTGTTCGTCCACCTCTGGACTTCAGCCTTGTTCCAGAACCTGAGTGTTGCGTGCACATCCATTTTACATATCTGACTCCTTCATATAGACTGTTGGTTTCCTGTCTCTCGGGCAGATGCACTCTGATTTCAAAGACAGCCCCCGATGTGTTGGGAAATAAGCAGGCAGATAGACTGGCCAATTCTGCACCACTTGGTGGTGAACTGATGTATGAAAAGCTAGATATTGAGAGGGCCCTTTGGCAGCGAGTGAACAGTGCGGAGGTAAAGCTAGATCATTACAGTCTGAGGAGAATGACGCTGCGAGCAGTTACCATGGAATCTGACCGACGCTTGACACTCAAGGGAAAGGCAATAAGACATACAGACGCTTGACACTCAAGGGAAAGGCAATAAGACATACAATCAGAGAGTTACTGGCACCATCAGAACTGGACCTCGTCGCTTTCTGCTGGAGATGGAGTACTTATGGGAGTGTCCCGAGTGCTATGATGTTAATTCTTAATTCAACATTCAACCTACTAATAACACTACAACAACTGATATATCTGCTATGCGTGAGGTACACTTACCTTGTTAAATGCTTCTGGCATACATCTGTCAATGAACCGCTTGCAATGTTCATCACTGTCAGCCAAACCTAAGTTATTCAAAACAATATTTCCTGTTATGAATCTAAATAATGAGGGCCCAATAATACTGTTAGCACCTTTCCATCTTTCCAGACAATAGTGTTATATATATATATATATTTTGGTGCTTTCCCAATATATCCCTCCAGGATGATGTCACGGGACAGTGCAACATTTTTTAGGGTGGTAAGAGCTGGTTTCCAGGCTTTCTGATGCCTTTAACTATCCCAAAACATCTAGAACTGGGCCTAACCCCAACCTACCTACTTTCCATGAGAAAGTGGAGCCTAGGTCCCATGACTGCATGCAGCCTATTTACCACCCTCTAAAATATTCAACTGTCTGTTTGGGGGGAGATATTGGAACAGAACCGATTTATACTAATAATATATTGTAATGTATTGCCTGGCATATTTTGATGTGTCTGGCCGTCTAAAAAGATTAATTCCTCTAATGCAAAACTGTAATTCCTACTTATATATTTATATAGACCACTAGTTATTTCTCCATTAATTATGCCAGTTGTTAAAATCAAGCCGAGCAATTAAACCATTCCATGCTCTGATGCAGAACCTTATCTTTCCTTTCTATACTTCTCTAGTATTTTGTCCATGAATTCTGTCAGTTGATAAGTTAAGATCAAGTCTGATTTTAAACATCCTCCTATGGTCCGATGCAGCAAAATTTTCCTTTCTACAGTTCTCTAGTTATTCTTCTATTTGTCTGCTAATTTTTTTTTAAACATAGCCATGTTTCATACCCTTCTGTACTCTAATGCAGCAATATATTTTTCCTTTCTAAAGTTCTTTCTCCATGAATTCTTCCAGTTATTTTGAACAAAATTTGTTAATGATGCAGGCAAAGTAATGTACACTGTTTTCATGCGATGTATATATTGCCCATTGTGGCTGTTTTTAAAAATGTATACATCTATTTTAGAAAATATACTGATACCAACTAGCTGTGATTTCAAAAAGCACTTCCTTTTGGTGACAGAATTATCAGTATTACGCGGACCCCTTCTGACCTCCCAGATGCATCGCTGGTGTCTACTTTAAGAGACTAGTGCACAGGATAAAACAAATCCTGCCATCACTGAGAATATTAAACACAAGAGAAACATTTTGGTAAAGCAGTGCAACTAATCATTAATGATGTTATCCTACTCAAGCTCTAAAATCATTTTTTTTAAATTCACATCAACAACTTCTTTTTCTTCACAAACCGTCAAATATCAGCCTGCACATATTTAAAAATGTTTTGGGGGGCTGCATGGTCTTGAGGCATGGCGTCCGCCTCGAGTGCTGGAAGTCCCGGGTTCAGGCCCAAGAGATGGCTGGGATTTTTTCACGTGGACCTTAGTAATTTCCCCTTTTCTCTGGGTAGTAAGATCGGGCTCTGGTGAGTATTGTTGCACACGTAAAACAATCGCAAGGCAGTTGGAAATCTAAAAGAGTAGCCTAATGGTGTTGCCCGGCAAAATTTGGAGTTAAAAATGTACCCAAAGTATTTCACTATCCTTGCTGGTGCAATAGAGTTCATGCACTGTGCTAAAATTCTTCAGACTCAGGCTTGAGTCAGAAGTAGAACAGAGCACTTATATGTTACCCCTGTGCTATGATGTTGATCCATTATCTAAACCTAAACCATCTAAACTTAAACCTATTTAAAGAAAGCAGAAGTCAACTTCAAGCTGGTGATATTTCCATAAAGTTTCCCTCAAATGGAACAATTGTAAGCCACAGTAATTTTCTCTGTTCTGCATAAGTTGGACACTTTTGCAGCAGAGCAGATATTTACTTGTCATTTAACCAGTTCTACAATTACAGGCATCAGTCTCTCTTATTTTTAGTTTATTATGGGCAGCCAAGGTGCCGGAGCTATTGGCCTGTAACACCCTGTATTTTTTTCTTTACAGAAGGCAAGCATATGTTGCATGCACATTCCAAAACAACAACTTACCAGCATCCATAAGATGAATTGCAGCTATCAAACACTTCCCCAAAGACTCTTCCTTTTTGAATGGAATGTTCCACATTTCAGTGAAAACTCTACCTTCCAGTTCATACAAGTTGGTGACAGGGAACTCCATGCTGTTAGTGTCTTCCATTGCAGCAGAATCTCTACCAAACTGTTCAACCTATGGGTTTGTGGGCAGAAAAGCATTATAATCAATGGAAATTTATCATAAATCATTATCATCATCCTTGTGTGCCAGTATAGGGCCTGCATCCTAGTCCTCCATTCCATTCTATCCTGTGCAATCCTCTTAATATCATGGATGTCCTCATTTAATCAATCCATTTCTTTCCCATTTAAGTGCCTGTTTGGTGATCCTCTGCCCATTTCTCGCCATAATGTGCCTGATATATTGCCATATTTTGTTGTCTATACATTATGATTCAAAGGGTGGTTCAGATATTATCATAAATACTTTGTTTTATTAAATGCAAAATATCTGGTAGAATAAATCTCTGTCACTGGATGTTGAAAACAGAATTACAGCCTATTACACAAGAGTAGCTGTGTATCATGGGCATGGCTGACCTGGCAAGTTCTTTAGGTGCTTTTAATAAACCTCTTCAACAACAACTTACCAGCATCCATAAGATGAACTGATGCTATGAGACTTCCTTTTTTTTTTTTAAGGAATGTTCCACATTTCAGTGAAAACCACCTTCAAGTTCATAAAAACCGGTGACTGGGGAAAACCTCTATTAGCCAAAAACTTGAGGCCTCCAAGATGTGATTTTATAGAAGAATTTCCTGTGTGGATTTTGGAGCCCCACTGAGTTTGGGGGAGGGGGGGAAGAGTAGACCCACTGCCTCGCCAAACAAGCATGACTTAGGAGTTGACAAATTGGGAGGATTTTTTTCGAAGTCGGAGTGAATCTGCCTAAGAGGCATGGAACCAACAGTATACATACAAAGAAGTCAATTCTGTCAAACAAATGTGCATGCAACCCTCAGTTTCTGGAACAAGACTATAGCCCAGAGGTGGATGAACAATCAGAACTTTCGGCCAGAGTTTACAGCGGGTGAATGTAAGGATGAAGAAGATAAAAGAATGCTTAAAATTCTTGCAATTTAAGTGTTTAAAAAACGACAATGTTAATAAATACATAACATAACTTATCACAGCCATAAAAAAGGCATAAATGAAGAATTGATGAGAAAAACAAAATGTTCATAACTGGCTAACATTATCGACTCTTCTTTCAATGCAGGTCGGTAGCTGGAAAGCCGCCGATCAGCTTAGTGGGAGTTCTCTCCCTTGGCTGCATTGCAAACACGGAGCGGAAAAGTCACAAATCAAATGACACACTTACCTATCATCATACGGTTGCGTGTACGGTTGTGTAGTCATCATACGGTTGCGTAGGGTGTAGGGTTAGGGATAGGGATAGCGGCGTTAGGGGTTGGTTTAGAGTTAGGGTGTGGGTTAGGGTTAGGATTAAGGTTAGGAGTAGGATTAGGGGTAGGGTTAGATGTGACAATTTTGACGTAGGAGTTCCATATAATGGCCGACAATCTGATGCTTGTGGGAGTGGCGCCACTGGAATTCTCCCAAATATGACGGCAATAGCGCGCGGCTGTTGCCCAATCGGTGGCGAATTGTCCGTTTGAGTAGCATCCACAGTCCTTCGATTGTTTGGGTGTGTATGTGACTGTGCGCGATTAGTCGGAACTCCTGCGTCATCATTGTCACATCTAACCCTAATCCTAGCCCTAACCCTAGCCCTAACCATGCAAATTTATCGGTCAGTGAGTCATACAGATCTGCAGGAGTCACATCCGTGGCAACTAATACCACGTTTATATCAGGATATATATACTTTAAAAAAAAAACCAAGATTTCCCCGAAGCGTCAAATAAACACCCAGATCTGGGGGAAACACCCAAGCATTGGCAGCCCTGTTGTCGACCTCACTGTCTTTTTTTTATTCGTGACTTCTCCGCTCCGTGTTTGCAATGCAGCCAAGGGAGAGAACTCCCACTAAGCCGATCGGTGGCTTTCCAGCTACCGGCCTGTATTGAAAGAAGAGCCACATTATCAAAGGAAGAAGATTGAGATGGCTTGCAATCTTTACAGAACAGTTCAAAATGCCTCATGTCATTTTGACAAAGACAGCTCTCTGATGGAAAAAAGGACAGTAGACAGTAAAAGGAAGTAATATACAAAATGACATTTTATACCATAGGCAGAAAAGCAGCACAAGATCACCTGCATTGCCATATGTGTCAACAGCAACATGTAAATTAAATACATATATAACATCTGACTAAAGCATACAATATCACTTAGTTACATGGATGCTTATTTTATACTATTTATAAACTTCTAAACCTGTTTTTATTTAATTGAGAGACAGTGTTATTTAATTGTAACGTGATATGCAGCAAACCAAATTAAAACTATTAAGCATCACTGCAGTGTATTCTACAATTTAACAATGCAAATAATCATCATACAATAAGTAAATTGCCAAACAGCAAGTTAAAATCATTCTTATAGTATAATAATAGTGTTAGTGCACGCTAGTATTACAGTAAACTTTACAGAATGTTTTATATAATACTGTCACACAATACAATACATGACATGACAGTATGACAAGACATAGTCTGCAACTGACACACTACATATCGTACCTTAGATTGTCCGTTATCATAAACTTCATCGTAAGAGGGCGGCAACTGTGGCCCATAGGGTGTTAGTGATTTATCTCTCAAATCGATATCCATGTCTTCCACTGCATCGTAAGTCGTCGATGGTGGTTCATTTGTTAAAATAGCTACTGCATCACTGAGATCGTTCTTGGCCATCCGCAAGGCTCTCCGAACTTCGGAATCTGAAGGAAATCCCATTGCCAGAAGCGTCTGTACGTTTTCTTCACTCACAAGAGTATTATCCATTGTGGATAATGTTAATCAATAGTACAACAACAACAAAACTACGGAATTATGTTTGTTATTTACATCATTTTCGTTGCAATACATAACAGCACATGAAAATGTGTGCAGTCCATTACAAGCACCACTGTGTCCGCCATATTTCGTTTTACTCACCAGAAACTGGTTTTCAATAGAGGAGAATGTCCCAAAAGAAGATAGATGAATAATCTATCAGTGCCATGTCCTCAGATTCTTCTTCTTCTTCTTTTTCTTCTTTACGCCCTATTTTACCGCTTCAGGTGTCGATGGAGATATAAGGTCCTGCTTCGTGCTCTTCTGACTGCTTCAATCATAGACACATCCTGGTGCTGTAGAGTTTCTCTGATGTTATCTTCCCTAATAGGTCTTGGTCTATCTTTTGCCATACGTATTTCTTCTTTTTTCGTATACGCCGTGAATGGTATAGCACTAGAAAGCATTCTCTCCAAGTGAGCAAACCATTTAATTTGCTTTCATTGTATGTAATTGTCTATCCAAAAGCAAAGTGAATATCAACATATGTTCTTGAATTTAAGGAAAACAAAAATAATGTCCACAGATAAAACTGGCTGTCACCTAAATAAACAAAAACAATAAATGATGAAGAAATTGAAAATATCAAAAACTTTGCATATATAGGCTCTATAATGAAAAGCAACGGGGACAGTTTAACAGAAATTAAAAGAAGGACTGCCATCTCAATGCAAAGATTAACTCTTTGAGTCCCAGGGTCTTAAGCATCACAGGCCCAGGGGGTAGTAAATACAGTCATAAAATCGGCGCATCATGCGTTCATCGGGCTTCTAGGTAGGAACCTATGAATGTATGATGTGTTCCTTGGGACTCAAAGAGTTAAACAGCGCTCAATCCTCATCTTCAGCAGCCACCTCAGTGTTCCAGTTCCGATGGTACCAGTAGCAGTCTGATCGTATTTCCGCTTTGCCTTTCTCCTGAGCGTTGAATGTCCACCAGATCTCCTGGTCACTCTCTGCTACACCATTCTCCTCAAGTCAAGATGATTGATTTATGCCTCCTCACTGTTAACTTGCTCCTAAAGGGCCTTGATAGCATATGTTTCATCATGCATCAGTTTACCACCAGGTGGTGCAGAACCAGCCAGTGTGTCTGCCTGTTCATTTCCCAAAAACATTCAAGCCCTATAGGAAATACCCAAAAGGGCACAAACTACACAGGACCTCTGAAGCGTTCCTTGCCACTCTGCATGAAGCACACCTGTCCTCCACTGTTTGCAGAATGCTTTTCTGAGACTGTTAAAATCACATATTTGTGGGCAGCTGATTTTAGATGTCGAAAATGTTATACACTTGCAAAGCTGAACTGTTTTTATTTCTTTCTGATCTCAAATAGTTTTTTATTTTTTTTTTTTTTAAATTAGATCACATTTTTCTTTTTCAGTATATAATATTGAACACTATGTAACCGTTTATCACTTTATGCCATGTTACAATGTAAGGATTGTACATTTCTTAAATAAGGGTACAATTTTAAGATCCAAACAAAAGGTGTAAAACCTGATTATAATAGCCACAGACCAAAACAAAACAAGTTTATCTTCCACTATATAAAACAAATACCACATGAATAATGGCATATGAGTGTGGCATTTAAGACTACTAAAGTTTAAAAGCACCAGTAAATTAGTCGAAGTACACATTTTGAGATCATGCATTTTACCTGTGGCAACTTACGGCTGTTAGTCCTGGACTCTCACTCAATCACTGAAGAAAAAAGATTAGAGATTAAGAATTAAAATTTTACAGAAAAGTTCTTAGAATAACATGGATCCAGAAGAGGAAAAGCTTTGACACTCTGCATGAGTTAAACATCAAGGAGAACTGGCTCATAAACAGCGTCCTGTATGAGTTTATGTGCATATATATATGTGTGTGTGTGTTGGTGTGTATATGAGTGCACGTATGTACATAATGTGTGTGTGCATGCATGCATGTAAGTGCGGGTGAGTGAAAGTGTGAGTGTGTGAGTTATTAGGCGGATGTGTTCAATTTTGTAATGGTGATCTCCACTTTTGCCCTTCTCATGATCTACTCAAAGGATATGATTTGTTCAAGGTAATAAGTGTCTGGAATATAATGGTTACCACTTTGAGCAACCTAAGTAATTCTAGAGGTCAAAGATTCATCCCTTTATGTAAGTATACATTTAGTATACCATCGTGTTATTTAAGTTTTTTGTTGTTGCTGAAATATGTGTACATTTTTTTGTGGACTCTTGTAATTACGTGTGCAAAGAACCAATGCTGTATAGTCCTAGTTATATATAGTAGATTATATAGTATTTCATGGAAACAAAAGCTATCAAATACAGAGGTGCTGGGGAAATTGGGTATGAAAATAGAGTTGCTAGGTGAAATAAAAAAGAGACAAGTTAAATATTTTGGTCACATTAAAAGACATAACAGTATTGTAAAGATCATCCTAGAGGGAAAGGTTCAAGGTAGGCGAACAAGAGGCAGACAGCGTTACAAGTGGGAGGATAACATCAAGAGATGGACGAACAGCAGTATGAGTGAGTGATCATCAAGGGCAAGAGACAGGGCTTGTTGGAGATCCATTGAAGCCAACCTTCATTGTGGAGACGGCACGTGATTGATTGATCGATAGTGATTCATTTCTTTGATGAATTTTAAACTTGCAGAATACCACACAATTAGTCATCATCATCATCATCATTCGCACCACATCACTACCACAACATCATCATCACTACCACATCATCATTACCACTTCAGTATCATAATTACGACATCATCATCATCCCCACCACCATCATAATCATCATTACCACCAACATCATAATTACCAATCATCATCATCAATGTTACTATCACATTTATCATCGTCAAATATTTTAACCTGTGGGCTGATTATAAAGCTTTCTGATAATTCCAGTCCATATCCGTCTGCCTTGTTTGTGTCTTCACATTATTATATTATACCTTGGATTGGATTGGCTTTTTACCCCACCAGGACATCACACAAGCGATAAACACCCGATGACACAAAGTGCCACCATGCGGATGAGGATCACCGTGGAGAGGTCCCAGAAACCGCGTTCAGACATTTGGCCATAATTATGACCTGCCTATATTGCGGCCCCTGGCAAAAGCCAGAGTGGGGCTCCAAATAACAAAAAATAACGTCCTAAGAAGGACGTAAGAAGTAAAAAATATATATTATACCTTATTGTTTGTCTGTGTTTGTGTGTCTGCATTGATTGATCTTTGCATGCTGCTTAATTAATGAATGTTGTCCTGTACTGTATTAATTAAATGTGAAAGTATCTGTTTTACAGGAAAAGCATGTTTAAATGTTATATCAGAATTGATAACTTCACCCACTGAATGCTTATAGATCTATTAAAATATAAGTCCAGCATCATATGCTCAGTGCACCACTGTATCTTCTTCTTCGCATTCACCAGCTGTAAACTCCGGCAGAACTGTCTTGTTGTTCGTCAACGTCTGGACCCTAATCTTGCTTCATACAGAGGGTGTTCCCTGTCTTCAGCTACTCTGACTTAGCCTGCAGCACTTTTAGCCTATCTGCAATAGTCGGCAATGCAAGGATGTATCGCATGCACACAATCGGGGTGTTTCTTGTACAACTCTGGATCAGCCGCATAGCTTTTTAGTGAAAAGGGCGACAGACTGAAGAGGGGGAAATCGTGGCTAGGTCGGGCAGAAGATGTTATTAGGCAAATATGCAGCCTAACCGACATCATACCTGGTGCAGAATGGATACCTGTGCCTCAGGCGTTTATTTGTACATTTTCCTGTATTGCCACACTCAACAGGCGATGTAGAGAAGAGAATCCTGTTGCTGTTAATGCAGAGGTCAACGCTCTCATCGGTGAAAATTCAGACGAAGCAGATGCAATAATCTATACAGACGGATCCGTTATACGCCAAAGAAGAAGCGCATGGGCATTTACAGCACGCTCAGCGGGCAGAACAGTCAAAGAAGCCAACGGCGCCTTCTCCATGACAACCAGTAGCATGACGATGGAGGTAATGGCAGTGACACAAGCGCTTGCCTGGCTTGAAACACAAAAATACACCCGCGTGTGTATACTCAGTGATTCAATGAGTATGATCCGGAGGGTTCAGACAGGTTCAGTGCGAAGGCAATGGCTTGAATCATTACAGAAGTCCACTGTCCGTGGAGTCACCTTTATTTTTGTTCCGGGACACGCAGGCGTCGATGGAAATGAAAGAGCTGACAGGTTGGCTGGATCCGCTATCACTACCGACGGTCAGCCTATGGATCATGCTGATATTATCAATGCCCTCAGAGAAATGGGAAGGATAGACGACTTTGGTGGCAGTGAATCCACATCACTCGCCAGAATGGCAGACTTGGGAATTAAGATCGGCACGGCAAAAAACGAGACGCACACCAGCTACGCCAGAAGACTTGTTAATCAACATAGAACTGGTACTATTAGCCATCGGACGTTGGGGTTCATACTGAGGGGAGGATCTGAGCACCTATGGACATGTCCGGAGTGCAATGAGGATAACCCAACTAACTAACTAACTAACTAAGCCGCATAGCTTTATTCTGAGTGCGCTCCAGTTTGACTAGCTGACTCTTCGAGGCAGTGAGTAACCCAGATTCAAAATCAGTCACTGAGATGATTAAGTGCTGGTAAAGTGCCATAATCTTTAGTGCATTTTTCTTTTCGGGTCGGTCTCCCAAACGCCCAGCCTGGCCGCCCGACTACCAGAAGGATATTACGCTGGTAGTCCAGACTGAACGGGGAAACTGCAAGTCAGATTTTTTTAGATGTAAAAGTGCGATGTATTGCTTAAACCAAACTTGATGGCGTTTCTAGGACATCCGCTAACTTTTCATATATTTAGAACATTAAGAGGTGTAGCAGCTGGCTAGGCTTGCCACAACCTCCCCTCGATAAATTAAGCGAAAATTATTTGGTAACCACTTGGTTACGACTAAATCTGCTTATTTATAGCGAAAATCACACTTAACTTCTGAGTAATGCATTAGAGAAAGATGTCAAGATTTTTTCCCATTTTGATTTATTTGTTTCAACAAGCCTCTATCCTGTTACTTATGTTTATGTTCGACTGAAAAATAAAATTCACCTCATAATTAAATTGAAAAGCAGGATGACAACTCCACAGACTAAAGTATTCATAGTTTAGCAGGTTATTTCCCTTAGTAATAAATGTAGGAAGAAAGTCATGAAAACGAAAAAAAAAAGCAGAAACAAAGGCTCGGTACTACATTAATTGGTCTGAAAATCCCCAGATGTTTCTTCTCTTTTTTTTTTTTAATTGCTTTCTCAGGGACTGCATTCTGAATGATTGACGCCCAGCGCCTAAATGGCCACTCAAAAAGAGTATATTCCTATCACAGCCTTTGTAAAAGAAACTCGATTACAATACACCGTCCCAAAAGGGAACGCAATTTTTCGTTTTTTCAAAACCCCGCTCCGACTGAGTGAGTGCCATCATGCGGATGAGAATCACACAGGGGAAAGGTCACAGAAATCTCGTTCAATCCATAGGTTGAGTTATATTAGAGCCTCCGGCTACTGCCAGGGTGGGGCTTTAAACCAATTTTAAAAAATTGCCTCCGACACTGGGACGCAGTGTGGTTTCAAGGGTACTGCGGCTGTTGTCAGGAACCCAAATATAACCTAACGGTTCAACTGGGTTTCTGGGATTTGTACCCGAGTGATCCTCATCCGAATGGTGGCATTTTTTTCCGCCTGATGTTGGTCGCTTGTTGCACGGTCCTCGTGGGGTTGAACGACACACAGAACCTCGACTGCAACCGTGCTAACAGGTGACGAAACGTGCCAGCAGAAAATGCAAGAACTTCAGCATCTTCACCAACAGCAGAAGGAAGAAATTGTAGAAGAAATTTCTTTAGGGAAGGAAGGATAAGTTGGAAGGATTAGAACTGCTGAAATCTAAGATCTTTTGGCCATGTTGAAAATCCATGAAGTTCAATGAGAGGTGGCACTCTGGCAGAGCCCTGGTTAACAGGTGTCTTAACCGAATATTAAAAATAAAATTAAAAACAGTTGTAAAAATCTGAGTACTTTGGTAGGCCTCTCTCAACAAAATATTAGTGACTTCAAACCCTCTACGGTGGTGAGTCTACGATGTGAAACACCAGAAAGAATTCCTGATATTATCATGGAAGGTGACACACTTTCCAAACAGATAATCCCCCTAAATGCCCCTTCCTCTTACTTCTACGTGTTGTGTCAGCATTTTTATCAAAGTTTGGTAAATACAGTGTTTCTTTCTTTCTTTCTTTCTTTCCTTCTTTTTTTTCCTTCTTTCTTTTTATTCAAATATGATCATCTTGTGTTAATATTCAAACAGTGTACTGTATTTAGAAAACAAAAGTTATAATTTGAGTTTGCTGGCCTCTGCAGCTTAATTTAGTTTCCATTTTTTCAATGGGAAAATTGCTTCGGAAGACCAACAATTTGGAATTCAAGTGCCGTCTTAGAACGAATTACGTTCAAATTCTGAGGTACTAATGTTTAAAAAAAAATTCTTTAAAAAATTAAGCTAATAGATGAATGACACAAAGCAAAATTTAATTGATGCTTACACATTTGTATAAGAATTAACACAAATACAAGTCACAAAAGAAGAAAATTAGTGTAAGCTAAATTAGTAATAGAAAAGACCAAAATTAATTACCATGTAAACAATTTGAAAAAAAAAAAAAACATGCATTTTACGGGTGATCCTCATCCGCATGATGGCACTTTGTGTCTCCGGGTGTGTATCGGTCATATGATGCCCTGGTGGGGTACAACTTTTCTCTTTACCTAAAACCATGCATTATAATGAATGAATACTAATGTGATGACTGAAAAATATCCCTTTGTGGGTTCAGGGGCCCTATTGGGGGGGGGGGGGGTGAATAGACCCACTGTCCCCCTATAAGCATGTCCGAAGAGTCTACTAATTAGGGATTTCCTTTGAAGTCACAGTACATCTTCCTTAGGAACCAAGATTCTGCACACAAATAAGCCAGATCCGTAAAACGAATGTGCAAGCAAACCTCAAGTTTTGGTACAAGACTCAAGTTCTGCAGTGGACGAACAATCACAACTTTCAGGAATTTACAGCAAGTGAATGAGAATAAACAGATTTTTTTTAAAAGAAGACTGAATGAACGCTGTGTTCTCATGTTTTGTTTGAAGTTTGAACAATGGATCAACATCATGGCTCAAGTGTAGTAACCCAAAAGTGCTCCATGTTTTGTTTTTAATATTGCATTGCACTATTGCTGATATATTTCTTATTTTAGTGTTCACGGGCTGTAAATTCCGGTGGAAAGTTCTGGTTGTTCATTCACTCATGGACTCTAGGTCCTGTTGCAGAACCTGGGTGTTACATGTATATCAGTTCTACAGATGCCTCATACACAGACTGTTGGTTCCTTGTCTTTCAGACAGATGCCCTCTTTTCCTTCTTCTTCGTTCACCGGCTGTGAATTCCTGCGGAAGGTCCCGGTTAATCGTTTGCTTGGACTTTTGGCTTTTACCTGGACCTGATTTTTGCGTGTACAACCGTTTTACTTACTTTTGACGTCCCCTGCCTCGCGGGAAGACGTCAGATCTATTTCTAGGTTGACTGTGGCCATTATTTTGTGTGGGTCGAGATGTTGCCTGATTTGTGTGGTGTCCTCTTTGTCTCCTTCACTTCAGGTGTTATCCCGGTGTACCTCCTTTGGGGTAACTCTAACGGTTAGCCCTCAAGGGAAGGCAGGGGCAAATCATGGGCATTCCTCGCCATCCAAGGAGGCTTCCATTAATGTAGAGCCGACACATGGCGCTCTGATTCTGGGCTCACCCAAGGAATCGTCACGTCCTGCATGTGACTCAAGAGAGGGGCGCCGTCTAGAGAAACATCTGGAAACGTCGTTAACAAAAAATCGGTACAGTGGCTAGGGGCTCCCCAAAACCATTAAACCAATCTAATGTCGCTCAACAACAAATAGGTACAGGGGCTAAAGGCTTCCCCAACCATCAAACCAATCTAATGTCGCTCCTGATTTTCGATTCGATTCGATTCATAAAAAACAAAAATTCCAAACTTTGACTTCTTTCAGCCACCTGACGGCTTGCTATATCGAAGTCAGTTGCAGTTGTGGTTTGATTTGAATTTTTTTCTTGTGGCGATCATTTTCGCCTGAGTTGTATTTCCTTGGTTGCAACTTGTTAGCAGCGTGGGCTTGGCGGGCGGCTTGCAGTTTAGGGAGTGGACATGGCAGTCCTGAGAAGGACAGCCATATGTGCCGGGGTGGCCTGGAACGGGATGGGCGGGGTCTGGCTTCTGTTGTCAGGTTTTGGTAATGCCTGGTTGGTTTTGTGCGGGGTAGTTTTCCGGTCCGGTGAGCTGGGTTTGGTCGGTGTCATGGTCAGTTCTGGTTGGCTAATGGCTTCTTGGCTCTGCGGTTGGGCTGGTCCATCTGCCGGGCTGTTTGTGGGCGGTTTATCTGGTTTAATATTGGCGGCGTCTGTTTGGTGTTCCCTGCCTCCTTTGATTTCGTCTGGTCGCTTTTATCCGTTCATATGCTTCTACCACCTTGTCCAAGAATCAATTTAATTTTCTGACGGAGGCCCTGCCTTTTTCATCGGCTAAGAGTGTACCGTTTAAAAACATCTCCTCGTCAAATTCTGTGCAGTAGCGGCCGTCCTCAAATACGATCTTGTGCGGGGTATTTTGTTCATTGTTGATTACTACCAGCTTTCTCAGGTCGGCCTCACTTATGTCCTTCGGGATTACAATTTCTTCTGCTTCTGAACACAATGTTGTCGCCTCTGCTTGTGTGTATTCTTCATCGGATATGATCTCTCCATCTGACTGTTCGGTTTCTGTGATGACTGGGATCTCTTCAGAGTCTTCTTCGTTGGTTTCATCATGTTCCGGTTCGGTCATTTGCGCCTGATGCTTTGTTGTTACGTTGTCAGTGGAGACGCCTTTGACAGCCTTGTTGGAATTCTGCTTTTTTGTGGCATTTCTTTCTTTCTCCAGCAGGTCTCTTTCTGTCTTAGCTGCTTGTGCTGCTGTTATGGCATCTGCGGTGGCTTTCTCTAGCTGGGCGGTTTCGCGGTATGCGGCTTCCCGTGCAGTTTTTATCTCGGCCAGCTCCTTCCTTCTCTCCTCTCTCTCTCTCTGACTGGCGGCGTACTTCTTATTCTGCCTGCGTTGCTCTGAGGCTGGTAAGTAGCTCTCTGAACTTTTGTAGGTTTTCTGCGTCTTCTGACTGTCTGTTTGTTTGCTGGGTAGCGTATGCCAGCCTTTCTGCCTTTAGGTCCTTGATCTCCCCTAGCAGTAGGGAGATCAGTTCCAGGGTCTCCGTTCTTTCAGCGGCGGCGGTGGTTCTTTCTTTCTGGAGCGCTGTGATTTGGCTTCTCAGTTCGTCGACTATTTGCGGTATATCGTTTCGAATGGTGGCGGAGCGTGCCTTATCGTTTTGTTTGTCTCTTGATATGTTTCTCGGTGGTCTTGCTTCTGGCTGTCTGGGCGCCTGGTATGTGTCTCTGGCTGTGGCGGCTGTCATTTCTCTCCTGCACTTCTTAAGGTATGGGCACCCCAGGTACCTCGCACTGTGTGAACCTGAGCAGTTGCTGCATTTCCGCTTTTTGTTAGGCTTTTTGAAGTCGGTATCGAGTTTCGCTAGCGGGCACTCTTTGAAGTCGTGGGCCCCCTAGCAGTACCGACAAATAGGGCCACTGCGACAGGTCGCGGGGGTGTGCCACGCCCTGTTGCAGCGTGAGCACTGCATGATGTCTGTGGTGTGGGCTCCAGGCTGCTGCTTAGGTAAGCGGGCGCTTGTGAGTCCCTGCGCCACGACTGGGGCGGCTATAGGTGGTGGCTCCATGATAGGGGAGGCTTCAGGTGTCGGCGTCTCGATAGGGGCGGCCTCTGGTGTTGGCGCCACGATGGGGGCGGCTTCAGTTGTTGGCGTCGGTGTGCGAGGCGCCGCGACAGGGGCGCCTGCCGGTGATGCTGCTTGTATGGCCATCCTCTTCCTTGGTGTAGGTGCGGCTTGCTGTTTCTTTCCCATGTTGGAAAAATGCTGGTTAATTGTGGTCTGTAGCGAAAGCTAGGTCCCTTCGGAGTAGGCAAGGCTTGTTAGAGTATCCTGAAAAGGACACCCAAGCGTGCTTCCTCCTCAGTTCTCTAGACAATCGTTCAAAAAAACTGGCTGGTTTGACTGGCTCTTCAACAATGATGTGCTCCCGGGCCGTTAATAACCCACCCGCAGACGAAAACCGATAGCGTAGTCGAGCCAAACTCAGCCGAATATCAAGCGAGACTGACCAGTATCTAGCTATCGATAATCAGGCTACGAATGGATAGTTAGCAAGCTAACGAGAGACACACGTGGCTTTATCGGGCGGTAGAGCGAGCGAGCGAGAGCTGTGTGCGACTGGGCTGTCGGGCTGCGAATGCTGGATGTATGTGTCCTCCTGATTTTCCGGAACTTCTTCCCAAAAGTCACGACCCCAGTCGGCAACTCCATTCCACATCAACAAATTCCCAGCCTACACCAGCGTTCAACTCGCGAGCCAATCCGCAAAGCCAGATCTGTACAATCAGTATCCACAGCTCACATTTCCCACATCGCAGTCAATCCGGATCAGTAGCCAGGAATCTTCAATTATTAATCTTGAAAATCTTCAATCCTTAATCCTGAAAATCTTCAATCCTTAATCCTGAAAATATATGAATCCGAAGCACGTCCTACTTCTGTGGTGTGACCTTGTGCCACGGGACCGCTACGGTAGCCATGCAGACAATCCTGGGTCACCCCGAAACACCCGATGACACAATATGCCACCATGTGGATGAGGATCACCGTGGAGAGGCCCCAGAAACCGCGTTCAGCCTTTAGGCCATACTTATGGCCAGGCTATATTGCGACCCTTGGCAAAAGCCAGAGTAGGGCTTTAAAAAAAACGAAAATGTCATCCTAAAAAGGACGTGAAGTATATACAAAACTTGGACACAACTTTCGGTTGCATTTATTCATACGTAGTCTTCCCTGGAGACTTCCGGTATGGCAGCGCTAGCAACAATAATTATTTCAAGGCAAAAACTTTGCGTATTCAATCGGTTTTCATCGCCTAAATTAAACCTTTTACCAGTTCAAACACATGGCGGCAATGTTTTCCACCGCTGGATACTCGAGGATATCAGGTTTCTGTACTTTTTGCCTCGTTGGTTACACTGGCTGTGGTAAAAACAACAGGCGAGCTGGAGTTTGTAGCTATTCCTGCGGCGTCATCAGTGATTCCTGGGGTGGTGTCTTTTCAAAGGTGGAGCATTTTAATAAATCAACTAGTGTATTTAACTTCAGGGAGAGTCCTGTCAGCAAGGGCTTCACATTGCAGCAGATGTTTAAGACTGCAGAAAGTTTCCTAACGTCCATGGGATTTAGCAGAATGGTGCCTTCTTTCTGGGAGAAGTCCGTTCTTGAGAGGCCTTACGATAATGGACTGTCAGTCATCTGCCTGGGACTTCTATGACGGCAAGGACTATAGGGTCAAGATGTGTAGTGAAGTCAAAGAGAGAGACTTTGTGACCGCCCATCATGAGATGGCTCATGTAGCCTGCTTCATGGCATACAAAAACTGGCCACTCGTCGACAGGGATAGTGCTAACCCTGCCATTCATGAAGCTATTGGAGATCCCATTTGGTTGCCGGTGT
Organism: Candidula unifasciata; assembly: GCA_905116865.2. Classification (NCBI taxonomy): domain Eukaryota; kingdom Metazoa; phylum Mollusca; class Gastropoda; order Stylommatophora; family Geomitridae; genus Candidula; species Candidula unifasciata. Next base: position 31,924 of record CAJHNH020004510.1, read on the forward strand.
TGACCCCAGAACACCTACAGAAACTAGAAACTAATCTCCGAGGATCCAACAGACAGAGGGTCGAACCTCAACATTCTGATGTACAAAGCTTTGCACACGGTGGTCTATATCTTCCATTTGCATACTTCGTTGACGCTTGGCGGTGGTCAGTCTTTAATGGTAGCACTACTGAAGATAAATACATGAAAGACTGGTACCGCCTTCGATGTGAGTTGACGGGGATATCAGCACTTTCTTGGTGGACAGAAAACGAGTTTTATCCTGGCATACTTCATCAAATACCAGCCAACTTGCCACATGAGATATTTCTTCGGCTCTACTCCAATTTCAATATCACAAAGTTGCGTGTGCGCAAGGCAAAGCATAAAGGCCCTATACATCGATGTGATATATATATATACAAAAGTACCGCAGCTGGTAGAAAACTCAGTTTTACTATGTAACATTTGCCAATGGGATGTAGCTGTGTCTCGGCTTGATGGTCCCAACGGTCATCGCTCTGGCAGCTGTTTACGGCCTCTGTGTTGACATCAGTGGGGAATATGTCAACAGTGTTGGGACGCCTACATTTTACAACGCTGTGGAATCTGTGGAACCTGTGTCGTCCCCTGTGTCTCTGGTAGCGGATACCTTATCAACAGCATCTTGTCCTGGTCGCCGTTTGTTGCACCTTCTGTATATATACTACGAGATCGGAGGTGGCTCTACTACATCAAGGATGCCAGCATTATTGTCCCATTCTGTGAAATCGTAGTCCTAACTAACATGACTGTCTTCATCCTGATGCTGGCTTTTGAATATCACTGGATCGGCCTGGAGAAGATCTTCCTGAATAAGAAACTGAAGATACAGAACTGTTAGACAGGAAAATGCAATATTGCTTGTAACTCCTTGTGCCTTCTTCTGCTGTCCTTTGTCCATGTTAGAACATACACCCTCAGTCTACTCATGCGGCGTTGTTCAGTTAACTGTCGTCACCTGCAGATCCATCCACTCTGCCCCCAATACTATTATTAATCTTTTTAATTATTTCCTTCTTAACTTCACTGTTAACTCACTTCACTTCGGGGCGCTATAACTATAATATTATCAATCTCTTTAATTATTTCCTTCTTCACTTCACTGATAACTCGCTTCACTTCGTGGCGTTGTAACCCTTTTCCTTGGGTAGATGGAACCCGTTAGCTTTGGACAGCGGTCCATCTAGAAGACGGCAAACTCCGAATATAAACCCCCAAGTTCAAGGTGAGCCAACGTGCTGAGGAACTGGATGGCCACGGGTGAGCTGGTCGTGAACGTTGGACGTCTGGCGGGCGTGCGGGGCAGCACCAGGCGTATGGACTCCTACGGAGCATCCATTGCCCCTTCCCTAGCAGGCAGGCAATACTAGGGTGACCGGTCATTTCCTGCAGTACTCTATTTGTTCTCATATGGATATTAAAAATATACATAGGAATCGTCGCCGGAGCTACAGGGCACGTGCTCTGCGCTTGATACATTATTCAGCAGTTCGTGAAGAGGGAGTGAGGAGGAGACGACGAGGGAATGGAGAGAAAAGAAGGCATAGAAAAGCGGAGAGATTGAGCTTTGATTATGTAAGAATAGGATACTGGAACTGTCGGAGTGCTAGGCAGAGGGGTCCTGTGCTGGAGAGGTTGATTTTTGATTTTGATGTCATCATGCTCCAGGAGCTAAATACGGACACACATCATTGCCGTGGGTACGTCAGTTATATAAACCCTGTTGGACAGGAGAGACATGGACAAGGTCTAGTGGTAAAGGAGGGAGTGAAGCATGTGATGCTTGACTTGAGCCAGTGGAACCACAGTGAAAGAGAGGTTCAATGGATACAGGTGGAGATTGGTGGCTTAAGTTGGAACCTCATTAATATATATGCCACGGTAGACTGTTTTATCAGAAGTGAACAATCATCACCTTACAAAACACATTTGGAGAGGTCTTGGAGAAGATAGTTGCTGTAAAGCTGAAAGAAATTTTAGAAAGGGGGAAGCTTCTCCCAAGATGTCTAGGAAGCTACAGGCCAGGAAAGGACACTTGGGCAAAAGCGGCCACTTTTGCTTTTTACGTCTATGAAGGGTTCCAGAGCAGACAGGAAACTATGACGGTAGGACTGGATCTCGAGGATGCTTATAACAGAGTGAGATACGACATCTTAATGACTGCACTGGGGAAGAAAGAGGTCAGTCCATGGCTGGTGAATTGGGTTGCAGCTGTCCTGTATTCACGTCGGGTTGCTCTCCGACTGGGTTCATGGACCTCAGAACCATGCACTTTGGCCCCAGGACTGCCACAGGGATCGGCTATCTCGCCTGTGCTCTTTAACGTGTATACGAGCAAGATTGCAAGCATGGAAGCACCAGGAGTTGGAATGATACTGACTTTTGCGGATGATATACTTGAATATAGGCAGGTGGAAGAAACGGAACAAACAGCCCGGGAGCTACAAGCCACAGTAGACAAAGTGACTGAGTGGTGTACATAAATGAGGGCTGTCGTCCACCCGGAAAAGGCGTCTGTTTTGTGGTGTTCTCTGGACAACAGAATCGTTAAAGCTAATGTCCCAAGTCTCACGATAGATGATAGAAACGTCAACAGAGAGAGCAAACTGAAGTATCTGGGAATTACATTTGACAGGAGCCTGTCATTTAAGGACAATGTGGAGAGTGTTGTGACGAGATACCAAACAGGGCTTAGTGCACTTAAGATTTTGGCTGCACTTGACATAGAGAAGAGAATGCTTTTCACACTATATCAGCACCTGATCCTGTCAGTAGTGTATTAAGGCCTGGGACAGACAGGTTTGCATCCTTGAGAACATTGGGCGAGGACAGGAGTGGGTCAAAGTGCCACCTGAACAGTCAGATTTGTGTAGAGTCATAATCACGCTGAGACGGGAATGCAGAGACTGGCCAGCAGGTGCCACAGAGGTGGAAATTCAGCAATTAATTCAAGATAATGCTCGCTCAGAGGATTTGTTCATTTACACAGACGGTTCAGTGTCAAGAGGCAAAAGTAGTGCTTGGGGCTTCTTAGCAAAAGTTAGTGGTCGACGTTTGGTGCAGGAGAAACTGTGACGCAATGTTTTTATTGTAGGATCTGGTTTGTGTAATGTGTAATTATTTTTTGTTTTTGTTTACAGGTGACGATAATGGTGTAGAAACCACCACATAAACTTCGTATTCAGAGATTTATCCGGACACAGTACTCAGCATCCCATATTTGCAAGTGCATCGCTCTTAGTCGATCCTTTAAACTCTTGTACACTGCTTGTGTAACCAGCTTGCCAACACAGATGGCCACTCTTCATGGAAGCGGGGCACAGCCATCAGTAAGACCCGAGAGGCAGACCTCTAGACAAGCTTCAGTACCACAGACTACAAGTACTGCAGCCAGATGTCGTGTCTTTAGAGGACAGAAACACTGACTACAGCCCAGTCACATCCAGCGGGCACTCCAGCAAGCAACAGCTCGAGCTTTCGGTATTCTGCGCGACATCCTGTAGGTGAAGTTTCTACGGCTGCTACCAAAACCTCCACACAAGCATCCTCGACCACGCTGGTGAATAGAAGTACAGCTTCGTATTTTCATTACTTGGAGAGTAAAATGAAGCTCTTGACATCGAAATTAGATTCACACAATGGTGCTTTAGACAGAAAAATTCAAGATAATGCTCGCTCAGAGGATTTGTTCATTTACACAGACGGTTCAGTGTCAAGAGGCAAAAGTAGTGCTTGGGGCTTCTTAGCAAAAGTTAGTGGTCGACGTTTGGTGCAGGAGAACCCAGCATATGATACCACAACATCCGGCTTAAGAATGGAGGTGGAGGCGGTCACTGCAGCTTTCCGCTGACTAGAGAACACGACACACACAGAAAGATTCAGAAAGCATGCTGAGGAAGATCAGAACAGGTATGCTTCGTGCAGAGTGGCATGCTTTGCTGCGGAGGACACGAGTGAGGAGTATTGTCTGGATTTTTTCACCGGGTACGCCGGTGTGTTTGGAAATGAACACACGGACAGTCTGGCTGGCTCTGCACAACTTAGTGGAATACTGATACATGTTAAGGCAGGCGTGGCTAGTGCCTTGTGAGAGAGCGTGTACAATTCGGAGGAGCAGATGGATCCCCACAGTCTGGTGAGACTGAGATGCGGGGAGTGACAAGAGGTTATGGCAGATGTTCGAGGCACAGAGGAAAGGCAAGACGGACGTTTAATCAGAATGCCACTGACACCATTAGTATCGGAACTCTTCGCTGGCTGCTAAAGATGGGGACGGAGCGTTTATGGGAATGCCCCGAGTGCTGTGATGTCGGTTCTTGAATCGAATCAAATCCCTGTCTGAGCTCCGGAGCCCCATTGTGGGGAAAATAAGAACAGACCCACGAGAGAGTGCAGCCTAGGTCCCATGAATGCTTGCAGCTATCTACCACCACTTGAAATATTAGACTGTCCAGTGACCTGTGGATTTCCCCTGTTTGGGTAGGATACTAATATAGCACCGCTGGCACTTATGTTTCACCATGTAAATTACCTGTCCATATGGTTTTTGTCCTTGAGGTTTTTAGGTTTTGAACAACGGATCAACATCATGGCACACGGGTGTAACCCATAAGTGCTCAGCTCTTCTTCTAACTCGTCTGAGTCCGAAGAAGCTCAGCATAGTGTGTAGGCTTTGTACCACCGGCGAGGATCCTGAAATACTTTGGGTAGATTTTTTACTAACAATTTTGCCCGGGCAGCGACTTTAGACTACTGTTTTCGATTTCCGACTGTCAAGGGATTTTTTTAAGTGCAGCAATGCACACGCTGTCCCGATCACACTGCCCAGAGACCAGAAGGAATTAAAAGAAATCCAAGTCCACGTAGAAAAACCCCCAGCCCCTACCGGGGATTGAACCCGGAACCTCTAGCACTCGAGGCGGACACCATGAATCGAGACTACACAGCCCCCCCCCCCCCAATCCCCCACTTTTAGTGCTTGTTATTATGCTGTAGGATCATTGTTTACTTCGTTGAGAAGAAACTTGGACACAACTTTCTTTTGCATTTATACGTACCTGGTCTTCCCTGTCTGAGCTCCAGAGCCCCATTATGGAGAAAACAAGAACAGGCCCACTGCCAACCCAATGGCATTTCGTAAGAGTTAACAAATTCGAGGCTTTCTTCGAAGTCGGAATGCATCTGCCCGAGAAGCAAGGAACCAACAACCTGCCAACAAATAAATAAGATCTGTAAAATGGATGTGCACGCAATACTTAGATGCGGAACAAGACTAGAGTCCAGAGATGGACGAACAACCAAAACATTTCGCCGGAGTTAACAGCTGGTAAACGCGGAGAAGAAGAAGATATACGTGGTCTACTTTCAGTGATTTTTGGACATGTAATGAGAAGGAATTGACTCGAAGGCTTCGTGACAATTAGTAAGAGTGATGGACAGGAGTAAGTAAAGGTAAAGGACCCTTTTCCACA
>CAJHNH020004511.1:0-37394 GCA_905116865.2 Candidula unifasciata
CATCTCTTTGATTGTTTTTGAAATTTTCCAATCCAAACAACTCATGATTGATTTTTGGCCCAGTCTGTAACTCACAGACATTGCATAGTATATTGTCCAGCTTTTTACATTTGCTCGCACATTGCTAAGAATTCTCTTGTCTCCAGTCCTCAGTTCCATTATGTATTAACCTTCTTGAAAAATATGTGATTTGTTTTTTTGTTTTGTTTTTTTTAATTTAAAAAAAAAAAATATTTGTTTGAAAAAATATATTGTTTTTTTAAATGTGATACCCCCCAACCCCCCCCCACCACCCCCCACCCCCCCCCCCCCCACCCCGCCCTGCCATTCAACAATTGCCATAAAAAAATCTTCTGATGGTGAAAGAATGAATACGAAAATTTTATTCTTCTTCTTGTTCTTCTTTCACACTTAGAAAGGCAGTTGACACTTTGTGTTATGGTTTAAACTATGCTGTGATATCTATAACTTTCTGCCTGAGCCATGTGATTTCATCGAACCCTCAATTGGTCGCCTTTTACGTCTTGCTCGTTATGGAGCCAGTGGGTCTGTTCTTTGTTATCCCTATAAAATGTGTCCACAGAAACCCTATGTGGGGGAAAAGGAATATTAGATTAGTGGATACAAAAATTATCAGAAAATTGTATTCAGTCTGGCTATCCTGTTTGAGATGCCAAAGTGTATTGCAATGTTATTGTGTTATTGTTGTTTGTTATTAGCTCAGTTGCATGCCACTTCAGTTAGCCCGATGTTTACTAAATTGTTAAGGCAAAGTAGGCATTACAGGTCATTCTCTGTCTTTAGAGCTACTGAAAATGAGACGGAGCACCTGAGGATTCATCAAGAGTGCTGTGGTGATTATACTCACTAAACATTAAAACCATACTGTGCGTAATGAGTTCTGTTTGCATTTAATTGTGCAGTAAGTAAAGTTTTTTTTAGAAGCTTTGTTTTCTCTATCTTGATTATTCCTTAGGCCTCCTATGCTGAACAACCCCCCCCCCCCCCCCCCTCTTCCTTTTTCTCCTGATTGGATTCAAAGAGTTAAAATCACAGAACAATTTTTATAATTTTTGTTATATTATAAAATTATTATAAATCATGATCAGGATAATCACCCTAGTCAGAACAAGATTATTTAGCAAGATTTTATTGTTATGATTATTCTTGTATCATTATGTAAATAGGTCATGTTTAGAACATCGCCCATCAGACACACTCTCAGCCTCCTGCACCTTCCCCTGTTCACATATTTTCATCAGCAGGGTATCTCTAATGTCCTGTGTCCACCCTTTGCACTGGTCAACCCCTGCTTTTTCTTCCGAGAACCACAGCCTTCCAATACTGCTCTCAAAACCGCTGCATCATTTTAATTTTGTCAAAGTGTTTTAATTTCTGAGACAATATGCTGTTTGTTCTTCTCTGGTAAAAACTGCTTTTAATTATTTTCATCCCTATTTATTGTAAAATCTGGCCAGATAAGATGTTATATGATTAATAAAAATGTAGGATGTGATGCTGTATAAAAGGCATCAATTCTTCTTCTTCTTTTTTTTTTCTTTTTCTTCTTCTTCTTTTTCTTCTTCTTGTTTACCAGATGTAAACTTAGGCAGAAAGTTCTGGTTGTTCATCCGCTCCTGGAATCTGGTCTTGTTTCAGAACTATATCAGATCGGGTCTTGCCAACTCTGCCATATGTGGGTTGTGGTGAACTATTGAGCAGGGCTGTTCAGTTAGCAACCCATGGGCCGAAACTGGCCCAGGTGGCCTAGCAGTAGACCCGCGGATCATTGTCATTAGGGATATTTGTGTGGTAGGGCTGCGGTTTCTGGCCCATGATGGTCCTTAATTTCCAACATATGAACCCCTAAGTAAACTTGGCCAAAGCATTGGTATTAGACTGGCCAGACTTTGTCAGAAATCTGGTCACAGGTGCACCCCTGCAGTACACACTGTGAGGCACCGATGAGGAACTAAGGCACACCATACTGTCTTGCGACCCATGCTGCAGTAGATACATAGCAAACATTGATCGCTGAAGAAGAAGCAGAAAAAGCAGAAGAAGATGAAGAAGAAGCAGCAGAGGAAGAAGAACAAGCAGAAAAGAAGAAGAAAAAGCAGAAGAAGATGCAGAAGAAGAAGAAGCAGCAGAGGAAGAAGAAGAAGCAAAAAAAGCAGAAAGAGATGCAGAAGAAAAAGAAGAACTAAAATGTTTTTAGATAGCAAAACAGTTTTGATTACATTATGATTGAATGAGCCAGATTTTTCTGTATGTTTGATTGCAACAAAGATCACAGAGCTTTCTTAACAAAATGTATTCTTCCCTGACATGATGATACATTTTTTTTAAATATGTTTCTCAATCTTGTATATGTTATGTTTTTTGTGAGTTCACATAACCTTTTATTTTTTCCATATAAAATTTCCATGCTCATTAAACATAATAATATCCATGTTTTATGTATTATTTCACATGAAAAATAATGCTTTTACAGTAAGCTGCATTTAATTCTAGTCTGTATTTTTTTTTTTCTGTTCAAGAACCCGTTTGGGTAAGTTTAATTTTTTCTGAAAGATATTACTGTAAACACACCACTGAGCTGTTGTCATAATAATATTATTCGATTAGTTGACTGACCATGGCTAGAGTTTGTCCTAAATTTAGTTTCAACATCATCATCATCCTGTTAGCGTCCTTTGAATATTTTCTCCAGGTCATGCTGGTGTGTTTGCAAATGAGCTGGCTGATAGATTTGCTTGTTTTGCAACACTTGGTGGTGAATTGATGTATGACAAGCAAGATGTTGTGAGAGCCCTTTGAGAGCGAGTGAACAGTGTAGAGGCACTGATAGTTACGGTCTGACCGATGCTCAGCACTCAAGGGAAAGGCGAGACGGATATACAGTCAGCCATCGGAATTGGAACTTTTTGCTTGCTGCTGAAGATGGGGACAGAGCACTTAATGGAGTGCCCCGAGTGTTATGTTGTAGATTGTAAATTCAACATTCTACATCATTCTGTTGTGTCTTTTATAAGTCACAGAGAGCTTACAGTCACTTTGTCCATTCCATTCTGTTCTGTTAATCAAGTCTGTCACCTGCAAATGCTGTGCGCGCCTCGCTATGGAAACAAGTTTACGAAGAACATGACCAGCTAGGCACCCCTATTTTTTAAAAAAAAGGTGTCTTTACTGGCCACAGTTACCAGCAGGGTAACTTTAGATTTTTATGTTGACTGATGTGTCTTTCTATGAGTGCCGATCAATACATTATTTATGTGTTTATTATATGTTTAATATTTCTACGGGCTGAAGGGTTCTCTTTCTTAACATGGGCAGGTCTTGCTAGTCACAGCCACCATTACCACGGGCTGGAGCTCCCCTATAGCACTGTGTAACACTATCAACTGAAAAGGTTTCATCAGTTGATTTTTAAAGATCCAGACAATACTCCTTATCCGTGTCATCTGCAGTGAAGCATGTCACTCTGCACGAAGCATGCCTGTCCTGACCTACCTCAGCATGCTTTCTGAGTCAGTTACAATCACGATGTATGTATGTGTCTCCACATGGTCCCTAAAGGACAGGCTCTTGTCAAATGTAATTCCCAGATACTTCAGTTTGCTCTCTCTGTTGACGTTTCTACCATGTACCAGTTACAAATAACAACTAGTGTGTCTCAACAAAGAATTACAGTAATGTATAAAAGTAAAGTTCCCTTTTCACGCATTTCGGCGCATTGGGCATATGGACAGAGCGTCCCATATTTTTACAGACCATCAGCACTCTGTGGGTAATGCTAAACATGTATTTCACAACAAAGAATATATTATATCTCTTTGAGTTCCAAGGAAATCATCATACGTTCATAGAAGCCCACAAACGCATAATGCACCGACTTTATGCCTCTCTTTACCATCCTGTGGGTCTGTGATGCTAAATCCTCTGGGACTCAAAGCTGTAATAATAATAATGTTTGTCATTCAAGTATTTCGCAGTGTACATCACACATGTAGAGCTGCAAAGAATGTTTACTGATGTATGACAACCATGTATTTCGCAACAAAGTATGTATAAAAGTAATCAATGTTGTACCTGCATATCACAACAAAGAATGGTTAACATATGTTGTACATGCATTTCACAACAAAGAATGGGTAAAAATGTACATCGTACACACATTTTACAACAAAGAATGGGTAAAACTGTACGTCGTACACACATTTCACAACAAAGAATGGGTAAAACTGTACGTCGTACACACATTTTACAACAAAGAATGGGTAAAACTGTACGTCGTACACACATTTTACAACAAAGAATGGGTAAAACTGTACGTCGTACACACATTTTACAACAAAGAATGGGTAAAACTGTACGTCGTACACACATTTTACCAAACAAAGAATGGGTAAAAACTGTACGTCGTACACAACATTTCACAACAAAGAATGGGTAAAAATGTACGTCGTACACACATTTTACAACAAAGAATGGGTAAAACTGTACGTCGTACACACATTTCACAACAAAGAATGGGTAAAAATGTACGTCGTACACACATTTTACAACAAAGAATGGGTAAAACTGTACGTCGTACACACATTTTACAACAAAGAATGGGTAAAACTGTACGTCGTACACACATTTTACAACAAAGAATGGGTAAAAATGTACGTCGTACACACATTTTACAACAAAGAATGGGTAATAATGTATGAGAAACATGTATTTCACAAACAAAGAATGGGTAATAATGTATGAGAAACATGTATTTCACAAACAAAGAATGGGTAATAATGTATGAGAAACATGTATTTCACAAACAAAGAATGGGTAATAATGTATGAGAAACATGTATTTCACAAACAAAGAATGGGTAATAATGTATGAGAAACATGTATTTCACAAACAAAGAATGGGTAATAATGTATGAGAAACATGTATTTCACAAACAAAGAATGGGTAATAATGTATGAGAAACATGTATTTCACAACAAAGAATGTATAATAGTATTGTATGACATACAAGTATTTTTCAACAAAGATTGTAATGATGTATGATTTTCAAGTATTTTTCAACAAAGATTGTAATGATGTATGATTTTCAAGTATTTTTCAACAAAGGCTGAATAATAATGTACCAGTTACAAGTGTTTCTAAACAAAAGCAATATACAACAGTGTTCAAAAATGCACCAGCCACAAGTATTTCTAATGAAACAACATAAAATAATGTAAAATATACAGAGCTGTATTTAATATATTTACTATACAAGCAATAGTGAATAAATAGTGTAAAAACGGGGTAAATACAGTGGTACCTTGGTAAATTTTGGTTTGGTATATGTTCAGTTTGGTATAGATCCTGTTTAGATGCAAAAAAATTTGCTTGGCATACAACCTTTGTTTAGAATACAAACTTGTATAAGTCAAACTTAGTCATGACATGGTGCTCTATCATTGTTGACCTCTTTCGAGACAATGCCACAGATAGATATCATTGACTTGCAGAGAAGTCCCCCCCAGCATAACCCAAAGAACTGCAATAGCATTGTTTGAAAACAGGAGGTATGTGCTCTGAATCGGTAGAAAGCATTTGAAAATCGCACTTAACCTCCCTCACCTGGATCTACACACCTGGTAATGCAGGCGAAAAGGTTAATGAGCAAACGGACCAACTGGCAAGCAATGCATCAGTGCATGTGAGAAGAAACATGGACAGAGCAGATATCGTCAACACTGTACAGACTGGGCTAGAGGATAATAATGAATCTCTGACGCTAACATGTTTGTGTGACATGGGAGTAAAGCATGGTGTAGCACATCTATGCTACCTTCGAAGCCGAGATAGGAAACATTATAACCAACCTCTCGTGGGAACACTTAGTAGAAGTACCTTGAAGTGGCTGCTGCCTCGAAGGACTAAACAAGCATGGAAATGCCCAATGTGCAGTGATGTTGATTGTGATAACATAATACTAGAATTTTAGATTGCTGAAGTTTTATTGGAAGGGGACTTGCCTTCGAAACAACATCTCCTGGTCCTCATTTTTCAGCACCAAACTAGCAGGCTTCTCAGAAAGAGTCATGCTTCGTGCAGAGTGGCAAGCATCGCTTCAGAGATCCCGGGTAGTTAGCATCCTTTTAGATATTTTCTCCAGGTCATACCGGTGTGTTTGGAAATGAGCAGGCAGATAGACTGGCTGGCTCTGCACCACTTAGTGGTGAATTGATGTATGACAAGTTAGATATTTTGAGGGCCCTTTGGGAGCCAGTGACTAGTGCCGAGGCGAAAATGGATCATTATGGTCTAATGACAATGGCGCTGCCAGGAATTACCAGGGGATCTGGCGGACGCTGAACACTCAGGGGAAGGATGACACGGATATACAATCAGACGGTGACTGGTACCATCGAAATTGGAACTCTTCATTTGCTGTGGAAGAAGGGGACTGAGCACTTTTGGGAGTGTTCTGAGTGCTGTGATATCAATTCTAAATACAAAATTCAACATTCATTCAAAATTCTTCTCAGAAAGAGGAAGTGGTATTACATTTTTATTTATTTGATCTGTTTGCTTTTGTATTTATGTATTTTAGTATTATGCACAGCTTAAATTATTTTATACAACCTCATCAGCGTATAAAATATGCCAATAACAATAGGATTTTTTTCTCATAGGAACGGATTAATCATTCTCCCACGATTTCTTCTGGGAGACACATTCTGGTACACATTCTGTTAGGTATATGTATCCAAGGATCGGGACGGATTGAGTATGTATACCAAGGTACCACTAGATCAGTTTTTTTATTTAAAATTAAAATTTTTTTTTAATCCTGAATGAACTGAATACTTGCATTTGTTCCATGACATGATATTTATAAGCTTTTGCTGCATGCACAAGTAGTTTTATTTTTGATTTTGATTTTGATGAAGAGATAATGTACTGCCAATGCCAAAGCTTGTCTGACTTTTAGAGTATATATATATATATATAAATGCTACCAGACCTGAGGCACTGATCCTAACTGCCTCTATACTTGAGCTCCGAGGCATTAATGTGAAAAACCAACATGATATACACAAAAAATTAAAGACATACAAACAAGTGGTTAGAATAAGATTAAACTTCGAGACATTGTGGAAAATAGGTTTACCTTTCATCTAGCGCCAATATTTCACCTTTGTGTGCCAGTCCACCCAGCAGAATCAGCCTTGTTTCACAAAGTGAGCACCAGATGTCGCTGTTTGAGGGACACACACCACCTTCTCTTACTATCGATCTAGTTCTAGATCTTTAATTTTCCAGATTCTCCTCATCACTCGAGCTCTCACTGACTGTGTCACTTGAACCGGGAACATATTCTTCATGAAATTCTGACTCCTCAGAGTCTGAATTAACCAAAGCATCGATCACCTGTTGCACTGTAAAATACCTAGACCTACTTCAGTTTCCTATTGAAGTGCTTGGTTCATCAGCCGCTCATTAAATTGTGAATTTTCAGAATTTTTTCACGTTAAACTATAAAAAGTAAATCCAAACACACATGGGCAGCCATTTGCAATGTCTAACCACAAGGTTTGATCGCGATTAGTTTTTTTTTTTTTTTTTAAATTTTGTGACGCATTTTATCACATAGTACCCAAAGTACCGAAAATTAGGTACAGCAGTTTATTGACAGATTAGGAAATTGCCGGAAAAGCAGTACAGCGGTCTGGTAGAGTTAATATCGCATATATAACTTGACAAATTGTGTTCTTTACTTGTCATATTGTGTTCTTTACTTGTCATATTGTGTTCTTTACTTGTCATATTGTGTTCTTTACGTGCCATATTCTATTCTTTACTTGTCATACTGTGTTCTTGACATCCTTTTTTTCTTTACTTGTTACACTGTGTTTTTCACTTGTGATATTGCAGTTGTTTTTTGCTCTTTGAAAGTAATTTGCTTGTGGTATTTTTACTGGCTACTTTCATTAGGTTTACATTCTCTTTTAAAGATTCTGTGGCTGAAAGAGTTAAAACCAACATATTTGATGTCAAAATAAAAATATGTCAGTTTTGTTTAACTCTTTGAGTCCCAGAGAGTTTAGCATCACAGGCCCAAGGGGTAGTTAAGATAGTCGTAAAATCAGCGCATTATGCGTTCATTGTGCTTCTAAGAAGGAACCTATGAACGTCTAATGCGTTTTTTGGGACTCAAAGAGTTAAACAAATATTATCCTTTGTGATCATTGTGTGTGCACTATCCCTACACATCTCTGTTTACTCATACTGTAGTATTAGTATTCAAAAACAAAACCAAACAACTCTACTGAGTGAGCTGAAGACTTGCATTTGTCCCATGAAATAATGATATTCATAATCTTTTGCCTCTTGCAAAAGCATTTTTTATTTTTTGAATTTTGTTTATTTCTATGAAAAGATAACATGCTGTCAAAGCTTGTCTAACTCTAAGCATGTATTTATATTGCATGTGTAATCTGACATCTCAAGTGAGGGTGTAATCTGACATCTCAAGTGAGGGTGTAATCTGACATCTCAAGTGAGGGTGTAATCTGACATCTCAAGTGAGATTCTCTTTTTCCTTACACTGTTATACCCCACTTCTTTCAATACCTCCAGAATGAAACACACAAAAACTGTAATTTAAAGTTTAAATTTGTTGTTTTGTTTCCCGATGTGTATTGTGATCCTGTTCTGTGCCTGCCCTGTGTAAATTCTTAGACTCTGTGATATAAACATATTCTGTGTTTCATTGTTAGTGTGTCGCAGTTTCAATGGTTTCAGTGTATGTTTACAGACACCTATTTCTAGTGTATTTATTTTGATCACTTTTGTGTGTATTTTCCATGGAGATGAAATCTCACTGTATATCTTTTTTTTAAATTGCCTGTCAATAAATGTTAGTTTAGTATTGCAGTTTGTTAGTGTGCCAGCTAAAGATAAAAAAAAAAAAAATATATGTGAATAGATTAGAATAAGGTGAAGACACATGGTAGACGTGAGGGAACTACGTGCAATAGCTAAACATATAATGACCTGCTGTGTTGGTTGAGGGCAGTTGTGACCGGAACTTTTCAAATGTTGGGATGCAAAAGTGCTGAACTAATTACTGGTGATCATGCACTGGGGCATAGATACATGCGTACCTGTACTCATACACACATACATACACACACACACACACAGACCAGACCAGACAGACATACATACATACTGACATGCATGCATGCAAACATACATACAGACACCCACACATCCAGACACATACCTACTCACCTATAGAAACCCACACACACCGATTGACAGATGCACACAGGTACACACACATACACACATGCAGTTGCACACTTGCCCACCCATCCACACGAGAGGACAGGCAGTCACACACCTACACACACATACACACACACCCTCCCTCCTCCCACAAACCACCTCCACACACACACAGACACCCCCCCCCCCTTTCCCCACACACACACAAACACATAGACACACAGGACCACACACACACACTCACATACAGGAACATGCATGTACACGCATGTGCATATTTTTTTAGTTGCAAAATATGTCCTTGGAGACATACATAGTTCATTGCTGAGTTTGTTCATGTGAATTTTATTAAGTTGATAGTTTGTTTCTAGGTATCACAGCATTATACGTTTTTAACTTTCATTTATGATTAGATGTATTTTTAGATTTGATTTGCAAGCTCAAAAACTCATTGCTGCATCTGTATTTGGCATTCTCAGAAATTTGAATTTAATAATGTTAGCAGTGACACCATACCATACAAAGCATATATGGAAAGGGAAGAAGGATGTAGAGCACGAGGTAGACCAAGAACAAGATGGAAGGATAACATCAGAGAAACTCTACAACAGCACGATGTGCCTATGGCCGAGGCGGCCAGAAGAGCTAGAAACAGAACCTTATATTTTCCTCGACACCCACAGCGGTAAAAGAGGAAGTGAAGAAGAAGAAGAAGCGGTGCTTTTAAAAGCTGATACATAAAAAAAGTTATTGCACTTCCTGCAAAGGTTGTCATTAAAAAAAAAAAAAAACATTTGTTGGTAGTCTGTGGCAATGTTCCATTCAGTAGTTTGCCATTGCTTTTCTAAAAATTTGATGCTCATATAATTGTTAAAATCAGCTCAAAGCAGTCTAGTGTCAAATCAACTCCAGCTGGAAAAAAACTTGGTTTGTCAGAAATATGATACTGTTTTCTTTTTATAATCACTAAACCACAGACTGGCTTGCAATAATATATAGTAACTTTATTGTGAATTTTCAGGATATAAGCCTCTGTGGCTTAGGGGTTGTGAACGCGCTTCCTAATGCCAGGATGCTGGGTTCGATCCCAGCTGCGGAAGATTTGCCTTGCGTTTGTTTTGACAGTGCTACCGAGAGCCGACCGTCCAGAAAACAATGGCAAACTACTGGAGGTAAAATTTACCTATAAAAAACCACCACACAGCTAAAAAATGCTGGGTTTGTTTCGGCAACATCTTGTAAAGGATACACAACTAACTTTATATATATATGTGTGTGTGTATGTCTATATACACATACACACACACATAAGGAACGTTCATTTGAAATTTATGTATGCAACACCACGGGTATAATTGTGTACGTTGAACATGATCCTCTCATAGTCATATGAAATGCACTGACCAGTGAAAAAAAGAGCACTGGCTTATAGTGCCCCGGTGCATCGATTCTGTTTCTCGCCGTTGAGAAAATGGCTGTTTTCTTTAATCTCTTGTTGAGCTTCCATGACAGAGTTTGTGTAGTGAATTATTACTTGGTATTTTTTTTTACTTAAGTATACTTCTTACCTCTTGGTATATTTCTTACTTTAGTTTACTTCTTATTTCTTGGTATATTTATTAATTTAAGTAATACTTATTACTTTTTTGGTATAATTGTTTCATAAGCATACTTTTTTACATATATTTCTTACTTTATTATATTTATTGGTATATTTATTACTTTGAAAAACAACTTACTTTTTGGTATAATTCTTTCATTAGTATACTCCTTACTTTTTGGTATATTTCTTACTTTAATATACTTCTCACTTTTTAGAATATTTGTTTTCTATCTTTGTGTACTAATTATGAGGAAAGTCAATAAATAAGTCACATATGGTTGTTTAAAACAAAACTATAGAAGATAACAACTTGAAAACCCTTTATTTTTTACACATTCACTGTCCCTTTATTTTTTCAACATAATTTCTACTAACAATAATGCACTTGTCTCATCGTTTTATCAGTCCTCCCAAACCTGTTACATAGACTTGCATGCTCTGTTTTTTAAACCACATTTTCACTTAACGTTCAGCTTCAGCGTCATTCGCGAAACTGCTCCCGCCAGTGATGGTTTTCAGTGGACCCAAAAGGTGGAAATCACTAGGGGCTAAGTCAGGGCTGTGAGATGGATGTTCCAGAAGTTCTCAGCCTAGACGGTAAATTTTCTCCTGAGTTGACCAAACCATATGTGGTCTGGCATTGTTATGAAGGAGCAGTATTTCCTGCCATTCCATAACCATTTGTGACTTACTTATTGACTTACCCTCATACTTCTTCTTCAGCAATCTCTTGTCATGCGCTTAATCCACTGAGGGCCGTAAATGGGAATGTCATTTCAAGGTCTCTGAGCTTCCGTAAAACTTAGGTGTCAGCTCTGCTGTGGACACCGCAGAACATACCTACCCACCTATAGAAACCCACACACACCGATTGACAGATGCACACAGGTACACACACATACACACGTGCAGTTGCACACTTACCCACCCATCCACACGAGAGGACAGGCAGTCACACACCTACACACACACACACACCTCCCCCCTCCCCCCACAAACCACCTCCACACACACACACACAGACAGACACCCCCCCCCTCCCCACACACACACAAACACATAGACACACAGGACCACACACACACTCACAGTTCCGCCAAAAGAGGACAGTCTTGCAGGACATATTCTGGAGTCTGTTCAGCACGAAGACACTGGCAGAGAGCTGTTTTGCTCATACCTAATTTATATGAGTGTTTATTGAGTCTGCAGAATCCAGTGTGTATGGGGAGAAACTTACTTGGTTTGTTCTGTTTAGGTGTTCGAGGAAATCTTTTTTCATTGTTATAACCTGTGTTTGTTTTTTCAGTGCATACTTCTTCCTACTTTGTATGTTTATTACTTTAGTATACTTTTGTACTTCTTTGTATAATTCTTTCTTTAGTACACTTTTTTACATTTTCAATTCTTTGAGTCCCAGAAGGGTTTAACATCAGAGGCCCAAGGAGTGGTAATGCAATTTTTTTTATTTCACATGTATAACACAATAAAACAGACCATACTAATTCAATTGCCGCGCAACATACACATATAATAACAGACCATACTAATTCAATTGCTGCGCAACATACACATATAATAACAGACCATACTAATTCAATTGCTGCGCAACATACACATATAATAACAGACCATACTAATTCAACTGCTGCGCAACATACACATATAATAACAGACCATACTAATTCAATTGCTGCGCAACATACACATATAATAACAGACCATACTAATTCAATTGCTGCGCAACATACACATATAATAACAGACCATACTAATTCAATTGCTGCCCAACATACACAAATAATAACAGACCATACTAATTCAATTGCTGCGCAACATACACATATAATAACAGACCATACTAATTTAATTGCTGCCCAACATACACATATAATAACAGACCATACTAATTCAATTGCTGCCCAACATACACAAATAATAACAGACCATACTAATTCAATTGCTGCGCAACATACACATATAATAACAGACCATACTAATTCAATTGCTGCGCAACATACACATATAATAACAGACCATACTAATTCAACTGCTGCGCAACATACACATATAATAACAGACCATACTAATTCAACTGCTGCGCAACATACACATATAATAACAGACCATACTAATTCAATTGCTGCCCAACATACACATATAATAACAGACCATACTAATTCAATTGCTGCGCAACATACACATATAATAACAGACCATACTAATTCAATTGCTGCGCAACATACACATATAATAACAGACCATACTAATTCAATTGCTGCGCAACCTACACAAATAATAACAGACCATACTAATTCAATTGCCGCGCAACATACACATATAATAACAGACCATACTAATTCAATTGCCGCGCAACATACACAAATAATAACAGACCATACTAATTCAACTGCTGCGCAACATACACATATAATAACAGACCATACTAATTCAATTGCTGCGCAACATACACATATAATAACAGACCATACTCATTCAATTGCTGCGCAACATACACATATAATAACAGACCATACTAATTCAGTTGCTGCGCAACATACACATATAATAACAGACCATACTAATTCAACTGCTGCGCAACATACACATATAATACATCAAAGTGGCCAGGGATTGTTGAGGAATAATTAAAGAATACAGCTACAACAAATAATTGTGTTAGTAATTAAATAATAATACATAAACAGACAGTATGTTTACAAACATTAGTAAAATTAAATATAAAAAATTCCACTTACCCCTATGGCACTCAAGGAAAACAGATTAAAATATATCCAAAATGAATCACAAAGGAATATGAACCACTTACTAATGTATAAATAAAATATAAACTCAATCTATATGTTAGATTTTGTTCCAAAGAATCTTTTGAAGCATCATAACAGAGCACCATTATTTAGTAAAGAAAACAGTAAGTATTTTCACACAAAACGAAGTTTATATAACACTCAATTTGCCTGTAATTTTGTAGCTATGTTCCTAAATAATAAAAAAAAAAAAAAACGTCTTTTCACTAATGTTTAATCTTTTTGTGTCAGCTGACTTTGCTATCGTTGTACCTTCAAAGTTTGACTATAAATGACTGAAAGATGTCTAATTCGCAACGTTATTTATCTAAATTCTGATAAATTGAATAAACATGTACTTTATTTCAATTTGAGGCTTTTAAAACCGTAAATTATGTTGGCATGCATGTAGAATGCTGAGAAGGGCTGTAGGAGTGACCATAAGAGATAAGATCAGGAATGAGATCATAAGAGAACAAGTCGGCACAGAACCAATTCTGGATTACATACAAAGACAGCAAGTGAAATGGTTTGCCCACTTAGAGAGAATGCCTTGTGACACCATACCATACAAAGCATACATGGAAAGAGAAGAAGGACGTAGAGCACGGGGTAGACCAAGAACAAGATGGAAGGATAACATCAGAGAAACTCTGCAACAGCACGATGTGCCTATGGTCGAGGCAGCCAGAAGAGCTAGAAACAGAACCTTATATCTCCCTCGACACCCACAGCGGTAAAAGAGGAAGTGAAGAAGAAGAAGAAAAAGAATGCATGTAGAATGCTGCTGGGCAGCCATATTCTTTTCAAACTCTTAGTAACTCAGTTAATCTTGCAAATATGCTATATTTTCTACTGTCAGACCATGTTTTTAAATGAGTACATCTGATATCAGACACAATGAACTCGAAAGGAAGTTGAAATTGATCGGTCCATGTTTTATAACCGGTCCGTAATTAATTAAAAACCTTCACTTGTCACGCATTGATTGGGCCGGGAGGTTGAAACAAATTAGAGCTTGATGTGTTCCCTGGGACTCAAAGAGTTTAATGTAGCATACGTCTTATTTCCTGGCATATTTCTTATGCACATATTCTGCTTTTTGGTGTATATTCTTCTTTTAGTATACTTCTTGTTTCTTAGGATTTTTCTATGTGTGCTTCAGTATACTTCCTACTTGGTGGTATATTTTTAAACACTGTTGAAGATCACAAGAGAAGAGAAGCAAGATCGCCCATGACAGTCAGAATTGCATTTAATGGTGATGATATTTGTAGTATTCATTTCTTTCTTTTGCTGGAGTTTTACTGCATTTCATTTGTTGGCTGCCATATTTGTCATGTGAAAAGGAGGCTTACTGTCAGTACTAGTCTGTTGATGATATTATTTTGTCAAGTGTATTTATTTGTTGACAGAATCAAAACATGATATTAATTATATTTATATGAGTTTCATTTATTGTCAGCTTCTGCATACAGTTGCCCTTAGAATGTGTTATTAATTTTTTTTAATGCAAGAAATTATTTTACAGATGTTTGTTTTTTGTTTCATGAAAATATGAGTCATAATGCAAGATTGTTTTTCAAAATAGCACAAATTAGATTCTCATTTAACAAATAAACTTTCTAGGAAAACACAAATAGCAGATTTAATAAATTGCAGAAGGCGTAACTGAACATATTGTTAACTCTTTCAGTCTCAAGCAGTATTTGTTGAGGGACTTGCCCTATTCCTTAATTTCTGCTATAGAGTAATGTGCTGTCTAAATTTTGAACTTTAGTCAGAGCGTACAAAAAAAATATGGCTACCCCAGTAGTAATTATCACCGTTTATATTGACGTTTTAAAAGTAATACATTTATGATTTTTCACCACGTATTTTTTTCTGTTATACTTTGGCATCTCAAGTGAAACGTACTGGTACTGAAAGAGTTCATCTTATAAATAAAATGTGAACATTTTAAGATCTAATATCTAGGCCCCGAAATAAACAGCAGTGCAGACTGTTCAACAGAAGTTCAAAAAGGAGGATGGCCAAAACAAAAAATTAAACAACATCTAAAGTCTTGGGCTAGCAAGCATGTCAATCAACATCTTGTAAGCTTGTGTGTTCCCTGTAGCAGCATACATTGTGAGTTGTGAACTATCTTGCCATCTTTAAGGAAGAAAATCAATCAGTATGCTTAGGAAGATAGAGATGGACTAGGTCTGAAGACAGTGGTTGTTGTCCTTGAGGCGAAGATCAGTTTTATTTTTATATCGGGGCCTGCAGGTTGGATGTTGAATTAGGAATAGACATCACAGCACTTAGGACACTCCCATAAGTGCTCCATCCCCATCTCCGACAGCAAACGAAGAGGAAAATGAGCAAGCTGAAAGTGTTGCAGATAAGGCTAGTGTGAAGGGAGGACAAGCTATCTACAAGGCTGGCTGATATATTGCATGCCGTATGAGAAGTGAGACGTTTGTGAAAACCAAATAGATGAATCTGTAACCATGACCAGACTGCAGAAACAGAAAATTAAAATGGGTGTGGCCAGACAAGAGCACTTTGCAGGAAGCCAAAGAAGAATAAGAAACTCACGCAGAACTGGTGTCGTCAGCTGCTGTACGCTGCAGGATTGACTAAAGAGGAGTTCCATGAACTTATGGGCTGAATGCTTCGATGTACACAGAGGGTAATCTGTTGACTAACTAAGGAACAAACGAGCAAACTTTATTTTCAAAGGGTCACAAATTGGGCACGCGGGCCTGTCTTACATTTGGCCCTTCCATACGCCCATCTTTCACACAGCAGGTGTAGTTTATCAATAAAGCATGTTATGTTCATGTAATAATATGTATATTATGAAATACAAAAGCACAGTTGGTAAAACGCATGTGCACACACACACCCACAAACACACGCAAACCTACTCACTTACTTTCACACTCATATGTACCCACATACACATACATCCACATGTGTTCATACCTACCTACATACATACATACATACATACATACATACATACATACATACATACATACATACATACATACATACATACATACATACATACATACATACATACATACATACATACATACATACATACATACATACATACATACATACATACATACATACATACATACATACACACACACACACACACATACATGCACAAACACACACACACACACACACACACACACCCACCCACCCACACAGAAACAAGACACAAACACACAAAGACACACGCAGCCACACACCCAGACAAATAAAGAGACACACACACAAACACATGCATACACACACAGACACCCACACACAAACAGACGCATACAGACACACAGGCACAGGCAGATACACACACTGGAAGTCGTTTTTCATAAATTGGTTGAGGGCATTTTCTTAAAAATATAAAGTATAAGAAGCAGCAGCAATAGGAATAAACTCACAGGTAGCAAGTACAGCAGGGATTTACCAGTCATCAGTAGAAATTATCCTCGTCGACAAGTGTTTCGGCCCACGATTCCTAGACACTTTCGGAGGTGGGCCCACCTGAGTTCATGAAGCTCAGGGCTGGTACCCTGCTGCACGAGATTACCGGATGGTGTTTTCTTTCGGATAGGGACAAGACGACTTAGTGGTTTCGCAGAAGGTATTGTGAGATAAGAAGTCGTTGCGGCAGCCTAATTAGAACAGTCAGCATGCCTGGACGACCGAGCGACAAGCTTACGTTTGGTTTACCGGACACATGTTGGACTTTTGTTAGCAGGTGGCAGAGGAACACTGGCAGACAATTCGGACACGATGGACTTTGAAAGGGTGAGAAACCCTTTTCCACAAAAACCCGGACCAGCTCACCGAGGCCCGTCCCCTACGTTGTTGCGTTGCGTCCAAAGCCAGCTCGAGGTCCTATTCCATTATTTCATGCACCATTATTCAGGCAGCCGAGGCCTGCTTTGAACACTTTAATTTTTTCAAAGTAAACGCGCCGGCCACCCGGGACGCTCAGCGAAGAGCACCCACCGGAGAGAGCCGGCAGATGGTAGAGCAGGACACGGGCAGTGAACCGGCGCGAGCCGGACCGCCCGCCTGCACCTGAGATCCAACTACGAGCTTTTTAACTGCAACAACTTTAATATACGCTATTGGAGCTGGAATTACCGTGGCTGCTGGCACCAGAATTGCCTTCCAATAGATCCAAAGCAGACTGAAACTAGAAAGCTGACTCCACAAGAGCTGTAAGACAGAAGATGAAGAAGAAAAAGACTGTAATTAAACATCCATCAAAAGTTTACAGATTGAAGAAGAGAAGTTTGAGGAGGTATATGCTCCATCAAGAGCTAAAAGATAGAAGAAGAAAAGTCGGAGAAGGAGTATGCTCCATTAAGAGTTTACAGATAGAAGGAGAGAAGTTTGAAGAGGAATATACTCCATCAAGAGCTGAAAGATAGAAGAAGAGAAGTCTGAGGAGGGATATACTCCATCGAGAGCTAAAAGATAAAAGAAGAGAAGTCTGAGGAGAAATATACTCTATCGAGAGCTAAAAGATAGAAGAAGAAAGGTCTGAGGAGGAATATGCTCCACCAAGAGTTTAAAGATAGATGAACAAGAAGAAGTTAATGACCAGGATAAAGTTTAATATGTCTGAACACTATGTGTTCTATTTTGTATGTGTTTATGTGAGCAAGCCTCTGAATGTTTTCTCTTGAGTTGAGGGCCTCGTTTCAGTTTGGTAATTTGAAAGGCAAAAGTTATTGTTTATCATCACTGTATAATTTGTTTAATGTGTTTTTTGCTTTATACTGCAAATTCATGTTCATGTATTTGCTGTCCTGTATGGTACAGTTATTGTTGTGTAGTTATGAAGTTGTTTTATTTAAACTTTCATGTCAAAAGAGGTGTTGCCAAACATGAACATTATACATGCAGCCAAAGAAGAATAGTAAACCCACACAGAATTTTGTTAATCAGTCACCACGCGCTAAGGAAGATACTGAAGATGGGATCTGAGCAATTATGGACTTGTGGGATGAGGATGATATGTCTCTTAACTAACGAACTAACTAACTAACGAACTAACTAACTAACTAACTAACTAACTAACTAACTAACTAACTAACTAACTAACTAACTAACTAACTAACTAACTGACTAACTTTGTGTAAGCTGTTTTTCCCTGATTTCTCTTTCGTTAATTGCTTTTGTAAGCCTCGATCCAAGTGTTTCATAAATGCTTGCAGGTGTGTAGTAATAATACACTGTGAAAACTCCCCAAGTGTTTATTTGTTGTTTGTGCAAGTGTTGTCCTCCTACCCTCCCCCCCCCCCCCCCTCCGTTTCTTTTTTTTTTTACATTTTCTCTCACTTTTAACTACCCACACTATCTCATAATTGGGATCCCTGTGGTGTAGCGGCGAGACACTCCCCTGCATATCCGAAGGTTGTGGGTTCAAGTCCTGATAAGCCGAAATTCACAAAAACAATGACTCTGGCCTCAAGGTGGACCCAGCCATAGATGGGTACCAGGTAAAGTACTGGTAAGTGAAGATGGTTGGTGTGATGTTGACATCACCCACTGAGTGCCTACTGGTCTATAAAATATAGGTCTAGCCCTATATGCCCACTACGGCTAAAGGCATGGAAAAGTGTCCCTTACTTCCTAGCTTAAAATGACATATTGTATCTGCTTGGTTCTCCTCATTATAAACAACCTCTATTTTATTACACAGAGACCTTCCCAGACATAGATATACAAATTCCTCTTAGGGGGAATCACGTCCAATTACGTTGAAGGTTTGAACACCGGATCAATATCATGTCACTCGGGTAGTAACCCATAAGTGCTCCGTTCATCTTCTAACTCGTCTGGAGTCTAAAGAAGCTCAACACAGTGAACAGGCTCTGTAGCACCGGCGAGGATCCTGAAATACTTTGGGTAGATTTTTCACTCCAAAATGTAGCCCGGGCAGCGCTGTTAGGCTACTCTTTTCAATTTCTAATTGCCAAGGGATTTTTCACGTGCCCAACAATGCACACGGGCGTCCGATCTCACTACCCAGAGACCAGGGGGAATTACTAGAAGTCCAAGTTCTCGTGAAAAGATCCCAGCGCTTACCAGGGGTTGAATCTGGAACCTCTAGCACTCGAGGGGGACGCCATACCTCGATCGCTTTGGTTAACTGTTTAATAAAACTCTTCGCCCGGCTCTCTAGCGTAGTTGGCTAAACCGGAGTGCTCGGAGACCGGGTGACGAACTCCTTGTGGTCCGGGTTCAATCCCGTCCGGGGGTAGGCAGGAAAGCCACATTTTCTCCCAGATTTACGGTATTCACAATGGAATCAAGGCCGAAAGGTTGCGATATCCATAATACCGAGCCTAAGGGTTAACAACTCATGGCTTCTGGATACTCAAACAAACAAACAATAAATCTCTTCATCTATTAGAACACCCATTTATTTTGAGTTCACCCAACACACTTCCCAGTTCGTCCTGAAAATGGCGGTTGGCACTGTGTGTTGTAGTTTACTTCTGAATTGAAATCTGCGCATTTTCGGCCAAACATATCCAGTTTTAGCAACCGCCTAATTGGTCAGTGTTTTACGAATAACCTGGTAGGACAGTGTTTTCCCAAGCTTTTCTTAGTCGCGGCGCCTGTTGTCAATTAAATTTTTTCTACGGCGCCCTAACCTAAGTAAAAGTATGACTATTCGTTTGTAAGAGATCAAAGAAAATAAAACTAGTGTATCTTCGAATATTTCGCGGCGCCCCTATGAAGAGGTCGCGGCTTCCCGGGGCGCCGCGGCGCACAGTTTTGGAATCACTGTGTTAAGGAATGGTTGACCTCAGAACCCACACACACGGGGTTGGTATACGAGTTCAAATCAGCATCAGACCCAACCCCAAAATGGTCACAAAAATGTCAATGTACGAGAGAAGTAGAACTAATAAGCCTCATAATACCACGGGTAAGAACGACACAATAAGCGTTACTGCTAAAAAGACTTCATCAGCATATGACACACACAGACACACACAAAAGTAAAGGATCTTTTCCACGCCTTTAGGTGTTTTTGGCATACCGTGCTAGACCTATATTTTATAAACTAATCAGCAATCCGTGGGTGATGATCTGGTCAGCAGCACACTGGTCACTTTTGCTGCCCGTGACTTTATCTGGTACATTTTAAGGCTGAATCAACCTGTAAGCCAGTCGTGTTTTTGAGAAAGGTTCGGATTAGAACCCTTGACCTTCGGATCTGCAGGTGAGCCTCTAGCCCCTACCACAATGCGGCTCCAAATTATAAACAACAATACATAAATGCTTTTCGCTGAGGTCTGTCAGAAAACCTCGATCCTCGGTGCATCAGTGGGAGCTCTACCTTCACGCAAGTATTGCTGCCGCACTACAATGCTGCACAGGGCAGACTAGCGTATTCAGCCTAAAACGACTACAGTGCAGACCTGATAAGGAGAACTCACCGGGGACCCAATAAATAGTTCTTCTTATCAGAAATTCTTCCTATTCAGATATGAGTTTAAGAAAGACCAGTTGCCAGGGATAAACAAATTGTTCTTCACAGCAGAATTTCGCCACATCATCAGTCACCTTAAGCGGTCTGCGCTGTACCAAGCGGGAAGTAAAGGCGGTTAGTGGAATGTTGTCCATATAACCATCAAGGGCTAACTCGTCTATAAAGATTTATGTGCCTGATTGGCCATGGATTGGAAAAAGGTCCTTTATGCCAGCGCCACCTGAAAGGATACCAGCATAGACACAAACACTTGGGGGAGAGATCAACTGCTGACTCCTATGAGGGCAGACAATGAAAGACGGACTGTCGCCCTTTGCAAGAGAACTAACGAGGCAAGCTAATCACTTCTCGGCCATTTGGTAAAGATCAAAATGTAGCTCTGCTGCACGGGTCTGGCGAAAAGTGCCGTAATTGGTCCCAAACTCACGGGAGTAAGTAACTTTCACCGCATCAGCGATTACAAACTCAAAGTCTGGTGATTTCCCCGTGAGGGGAGACAGACCCAGTGAAGGAAGACTCACCCAGTGAGGGAAGACTCACCCAGTGAGGGGAGACTCACCCAGTGAGGGAAGACTCGCCCAGCGAGGGAAGACTTACCCAGTGAGCGGAGACTCACCCAGCGAGGGGAAAAAAAGATTTAGAGAGGAAACGTCTAAGTGAAAATTCCTGTAAGTATAATAGTGTACTGTCGGCTCTGTGGCTAGGTCGATGCGAAAGCTTCGTAATGCCGGGGTGCCGGGTTCGATTCC
The DNA here is from genome assembly GCA_905116865.2 of Candidula unifasciata. Taxonomy (NCBI): domain Eukaryota; kingdom Metazoa; phylum Mollusca; class Gastropoda; order Stylommatophora; family Geomitridae; genus Candidula; species Candidula unifasciata. The sequence goes on from CAJHNH020004511.1 coordinate 21,964, forward strand.
AGCTGCAATGACAAACTACTGGAAGTAAATTTGCTTAGAAAAACCACACAACAGGCGGGGGCTGTTGAGGTTGGTTCTGCAACGTCCTGTGAAGGACACGGAACTAACCTAGAATAGTGTACTAACGTTTTTATACAGACGGTGGCATAGGGAGAGTCACTGGGGTGTAACGGCTAGACACTCGCCCGCGGATTCCAAGGCCTTGGGTTCGCTGAACGAGATTTTTTTCAGAAATGCCTTGGCTTCCAAGTCGACTCAGCCTTAAGTACCGGGTAAAGTGATGGGAAGTAAAGACGACCGGCGTGACAGTAACCACAACACCCACCGAATGCCGATTGGTCTATAAACTATAGGTCTAGCCCTATATGCCCAATGTGTCTGAAGGCGGAGATAGGTGTACTTTAGCGGGCAGACTGCCATTCTCGTATATGACTTTTCAGTTGTAGCAGACGCACAGCCCCATAGCTCTTAGGGAACGACTACGCCTACACACATGATCATCATCATCAAGTGCCTTGCAAACTGGCGAAGGCGTTCATGCGTCGCCACAAATCTCGGTCTTTGCTTTTCTGGATCAATTTTACTAATGATATTCCTCTATGCCACTGACCACCCACCATCGTTTCTCTTGGTCTGCTTCTGCCTCTTCTACCAGTGATCTTTTCATTCGTCACGATATTTTCCAGTGTTCCCTTTTACTTGATAAATAGGTTAATTGCTTATCCGTTACAGTAGAAGTTCTCAACCTTTCTACTGCGGTGACCCTTTAATACAGTTCATCATGCTGTGGCGACCTCCCCAACCGTAACATTATTTTCGTTGATACTTCATAACTTCAATGAATATGTGTTTTCCGATAGTATTTGGCGACCCCTGTGAAAGGATCATTCGACCCAAAAAAGGGTAGCTACCCACAGGTTAAAAACCTCTGCTCATAACGGTCGCGCTCGATACAATTGTCGAAATTAACACAAGCCCTCTGCTGACAAATCACCTGCATCTGGAACAGTGTTGCCACTTTGGATGTTTTACATCCAGATTTAGATGTTTTCTTTGCATTTAGATTGCATTTTTGACGTTTAGATGGTAGATGTTGTTCTATATGTTTTTTATGGAGTTAATTTATAAAATCTAACCTAAGAAATAGGATGAAATTTGACCTCTTAAATGCTATCTTGACAATAAAAGTTTGCCTGATAAGAGTAGGAAAAGGCTATTCCACTTATCAGCTCTCTGATTGGGTATTGAAAGAAATTGGGACAGCTAAAGCATACCAGTCATTTTGGATCTAAAGCTTCAACTTCATAATCCAAGCTAAGTTTATCCTGTGGATCTTGTAAGGCAGACTTTAGTAAAGATGAGGACATGATTCTATTGGGTAAATCATATCAATTGCCATGTAATTTGTGACTCTTTCCATTTTGGATGTTTTTTCTATATGTTTTCCACGCAAATTTAGATGTTTTGAGATATTTTTTGGCTCCGTTTTGGATGTTTTTTGTCAAAGAAAAGTGGCAACACTAATCTGGCATCGAACCGATTATTCTAGAATTTAAAAGTAAAGTGCCTGTTTCCACGTTTTCAGACATAATGGGCATATAGGGCTAGACCTAAATTTTATAGAAAAATTAGCACTGTGTCGATGATGTGGTCAGTATCACACCGGCCGCCTTTACTTTCCAGGACTCTACCTGGTACCTACTCATTGCTGGGTCGACCTGACAGCCACGGTCATTTTTGACCAACAAGTCCGGCTCCGTTAGGACCCGAACTCACGCCCTTCCTCTACGCAGGCGAGCGTCTAGTCGCTACACCACGGTGGCTGTGCTTTGGAATATGTGAGCAGTAATTGTTTTTAATATGATAGTTGTACATTTGTGAACATTTTTGAGGAAAATTGGCTCGGAAACAGCATCTTCTCTCACAGACTGAAATGCTTTGACGGTTGATTCCACGACAGTTCCCCACCCCACTCTCCGAGAACCCGCCCATATACACACAAGCTCACTTCTGATTGGTAGTTCCTGAGCCATGTACACTTCGCACACCGCTACGTGGGTGTTTCGCAATGCCGTTGATATGGCGTGTTGTATATTTCAGTACGCCAGCACTTTTAACTCTACAAAAACATAGACAAACTATGTCTAACACACAACTTCCCTAGAGAGTGCTGCAACCTATGTCACAGGCATTCTCTTTCTCGGAAGAAAAACGTAAATGTAAGACAAGCCAGAAAGCAAACAACAGAGCGGCACACCCATAACCCCCACGAAAGTAGACCAGTCCAAAAATGTTATCAATGAAACGTGACCTACTATGTTTGGGGAGACTAACGTCGAACTAAATGCTGTGACCATAACAAACATCAAAGTGGACTAGAGAAACAATAGCGGTGGGTATGGTAGCTGGCAACAAGGGTACTGGAGAACCGGCCCGGGTACCTTGGGCGGGAAATTGTATCAGGTGGGGGACCGAGTTGCTGTCAGGCGGGCAGCGAAGGCAGCGACATTCTTAACATTGACTGTTATGTGATGATCAGATAATGGTGGTAAGTGTGCAGAAGTTGCTGAATATAACAATTAACAAGACAAGAGCAATATTAGATATTTTTTTTTTTTTGGGGGGGGGGGGGGGGGGGGGGCCTAACCAACACAGTTACTACGAATGTCAAACGTGGACATTAATAACAAAAGGAAAATCGAAACAAAAGAAGCGAAATGTCTACGGCGAATCCTAAAGATAACAAGAAAACACAGGATCGGAATGGCGTTATCAGAAAAGTAGTTGTGGCGGAACTAGGGCTAAACTACATTTAGATGCAACATTGTAAACTTGTGTCAAGACTGCCATAATATAGCTCCTTCCGTCGATGTTAAACTTCCTTTGCCCGGCGTGATAGCTCAGTTGGTTAAACCTGACTGCGCGGCGACCGGGTGACGAACTCATTGGGGTCCGAGTTCACATCCGGGGGTAGGCAGAAAAGCCAAATATTTCCCCCAGATTTACGGTACCTGTCATGGAATCAAGACCGAAGGGTTGCGATGTCCATGGTACCAAACTAAAGGGTTTACAACTCATGGTTTCTGGATATTTGATGAAAAAAAAAAGATAAACTTCATTTCTAGTTCCGGGATGTTTGTGCTGGAACTTCTGACGATTGCCTTATACATTTAAAGCCTGTACATGCTGTTGGCTTTGCCAACACTGCAGTCTGTGTCAGTTAGTTAAGGAACAGTGATGGACAGTATGTGGTGTCTTCGCTGACACAGGAAGGAAGCAAATACGGGGGTGATCCGTTTGCTTGTGTTGTTGGAACTGTGATTAACAAAAATAGAGTGGTACCTCGATATTCTTCCATGATTCGTCTTTGTTGCTTGAACGTTTACCAAACAAATGTTCCCATAAAAAAATAAAAAAAAAGAATGCTTAACCCGTTCCCATGGAGAAATAACAATCAAATTGTTATTGGCATATTATGTACATTGATGAAGGTCGTGGGTTCGCTCCCTGGCGAAGCCGGACTTTTTTCAAAAATAACCTTGGCTCCTAGGTCGACCCAGCCTTGAGTGGGTACCGGATGTAGTCCCGGGAAAGTGAAGGCGGCCGGCGTGATACTGACCACATCACCCATCTTGTGCTGATTGGTCTATAAAAATATAGTTCTAGAACTATATGCCCTATACGCCTTAAGGCGTGGAAAAGGGTCCTTTACTTTTTTTGTATAGATACATTGATGAGGTTGTATACAATAGTTTATATACTGCCTAATACTTTCTTTTCTTCTCTGGCCCTGTTCTGCCTGTCAAGTGAGATACATAAACACAAACGATTTTAGATAAAATTAATGAAAATTAACCTCAGCTAATCTTCCTGAGAAAAGTTGAGTGCCTACTAGGATGGTGCTGGAAAAAAAGAGAGGGGGGGGGCGGAGGTGCTGTTATTTTTTTTAAGGAGAGTTCGCTTAAAATATAACTTCAGGAATCTAAGATTTTTGTTTTAAATAGTTTTTCTGTTTTCGCTACTTGGACCTGGTTGGGGCTAATTAAGTTTGACTTTACTAAAAATCTGCCCAAAGAACTTTTTTCTGTCTTCTCATCATGTTTCCGAAATGTCACATTGTCTGATCATTCTAGACAATCCTTGTACTCCTTATTTGGGCTTTATTTTGGTGATACTTCTCTGCAAAGTAATTGACATATTTCGGCGGCTTTCTCTTGAATGAAAGAGGTGGCCGGCGCATGGACCAGGCAGACATTGTAAATGCCCTTAGAGAGATAGGACGTTCTGAGGATTTTGGAAGCAACGTGTCCACATCACTGCTAAAAATACGCGAATTGGAAGTAAAGATCGGCACAGCCAAGCACGACGAGCACACTGGACGCACACGAAGTCTTGTTAACCAACATAGGACTGGTACTATTAACCGCACGACGCTGATGAATATGTTGAGAGGGGAATCTGAGCGACTATGGATGTTTCTGGAGTGCTTTGAAGGTAATCTAACTCATAACTCATAGAGATAGCACCTGGTGTTGTGACTAAATTTGACGACTCATTCACGTTCGAATTCAATTCAAAGATCGTATACCAAGTAAAGGTTTATGTGTCTAAACAGGACGCATACGACCTCTTGCACACCATACCTCGATCGCTTGGGTTAACTGTTTAATAAAACTCTTCGCCCGGCTCTCTAGCGTAGTTGGCTAAACCGAATTGCGCAGAGACCGGGTGACGAACTCCTTGTGGTCCGGTTCAATCCCGGGGGTAGGCAGGAAAGCCCACATTTTCTCCCAGATTTACGGTATTTACAATGGAATCAAGGCCGAAAGGTTGCGATATCCATAATACCGAGCCTAAGGGTTAACAACTCATGGCTCCTGGATACTCAAACAAACAAACAATAAATCTCTTCATCTATTTGAACACCCATTTATTTTGAGTTCACACAACACACTTCCCAGTTCGTCCTGAAAATGGCGGTTGGCACTGTGTGTTGTAGTTTACTTCTGAATTGAAATATGCTCATTTTCGGCCCAACATATCCAGTTTTAGCAACCGCCTAATTGGTCAGTGTTTTACGAATAACCTGGTAGGACAGTGTTTTCCCAAGCTTTTCTTAGTCGCGGCGCCTGTTGTCAATTTAATTTTTTCTACGGCGCCCTAACCTAAGTAAAAGTATGACTATTCGTTTGTAAGAGATCAAAGGAAATAAAACTAGTGTATCTTCGAATATTTCGCGGCGCCCCTATGAAGAGGTCGCGGCTTCCCGGGGCGCCGCGTCGCACAGTTTTGGAATCACTGTGTTAAGGAATGGTTGACCTCAGAACCCACACACACGGGGTTGGTATACGAGTTCAAATCAGCATCGGACCCAACCCCAAAATGGTCACAAAAATGTCAATGTGCGAGAGAAGTAGAACTAATAAGCCTCATACCACGGGTAAGAATGACAAAATAAGCGTTACTGCTAAAAAGACTTCATCAGCATTTACACAAACGGGTGATGGTACAAATACAAACAAAAAAGTAAGGGATCTTTTCCACGCCTTAGGTGTATTTGGCATACAGTGCTAGACCTATATTTTATAGAAACAAATCAGCAATCAGTGGATGATCTAGTCAGTACCACACCGCTCCTTCCGTTGATGATAAACGTCTTTTGCCCGGCGTGTTATCTCAGTTGGTTAAACCTGACTGCACGGCGACCGGGTGACGAACTCCTAGAGGTCTGGGTTCAAGTCCGGGGGTAGGCAGAAAAGCCACATATCTCACCAAGATTTACGGTACCTATCATAGAATCAAGACCGAAGGGTTGCGATATCTATAGTACCGAATTAAAGGGTTTACAACTCATGGTTTCTGGATATTTGATGGCACAAAAATTGATAAACTTTATTTCTAGTTCCGGAATGTTTGTGCTGGAACTTCTGACAATTGCCTTGTGCATTTAAAGCCTGTACATGCTGCTGGCTTTGCCAACACTGCAGTCCGTGTCAGTTAGTTCTCAAGGAACAGTGATGGACAGATTGTGGTGTCTTCGTTGACACAAGAAGGAAGCAAATACGGGAGTAATCCGTTTGCTTGTGCTGTTGGAACTGTGATTAACAAAAATAGAGTGGTACTTCGATATTCTTCCATGATTCGTCTTTAATGCTTGAACGTTTACTAAACAAATGTTGCCATAAAAAAAAGAAATAATGCTTAACCCGTTCCCATGGAGAAATAACAATCACATTGTTTAAATAATGCGGATATAAACAATACATTGCATAATTTATTGCCAGGCATATTTCGCTGTATCTCACACTGGACCCCCACGAAGTCTTGTTAACCAACATAGGCCTGGTACTATTAACCGCACGTCGCTGATGAATATGTTGAAAGGGGAATCTGAGCACCTATGGATGTGTCTGGAGTGCTGTGAGGATAATCTAATTCATAACTTATAACTCATAGAGATAGCACCTGGTGTTCTGACTAATTTTGACGACTCGTACACGTTCGAATTCAAGTCAAAGATCGTATACCAAGTAAAGGTTTATGTGTCTAAACAGGACGCATACCAGGTTCAATGCATACTTAAGCGAACGTTCACCGAGGTACCAGTATAATTTCTAAAACTATCAGAGAAACAACACTCACAAGACATGTACCTGGTGTATAAGCAACCCAACGTGTGAACATAAATCACCGACTAATTCAATAATGGCCATCTCGCCGCTAGTATTCAGAAGGGCTGAATGTAAGACGGTCCTCTGTGCTCATTTTGTGATCATTTTTAAACTAGACAGTTCATTGCTTCGTTCTCTCTACGTGTCAGTGATTTCTGTTCACCGGACTTTACGTCCGTGTAAACTGTATTTATCTCTTTGTGCATGTTCCATACTCGAGTGATTTCAGCATGCAGTTCTGTTTCACTGTTTTGATATGTTCTCTTTTGAAGAATAAACTGCCTGCTTTTGGACTTCAATTTTAAAGGGAGGTATTTTAGTGTGTCATGAACACACAAGGGGAGAAATAATGACATTCTGAACTCTTTTAATCACAGACGTTCCGAACTTATTTCCGATGAAATTAATATTGACAGCATAAAACTTATAGTTGTTCTACGTTAACCAGGTACACAACCCTTGTAGGAAACAAATAAGCTGTTCAAGTTCTGTCAGAGTTCGCATTTAAGCACAGGATGTGTAAAAATAAACAGTATTCCGACTGCCATATCGAATAATATCCAAGATGCATGGTGCGTTGCTAAGAAAGAGGTAATAATATATATGTGGCTAATGGATTATGGACACAGTGTTATATTTCCGAGATTTAAGATGAACACGATAAAGCATTGGATGTAAACAAATAAGCTGAATTCTGATTGCTTTATACGAATAATATCTAAGACGCATGGTGCGTTGCTGAGAAAGAGGTAATGATCTGCATGTGGCTAATGGATTATTGACAGTGTTATAGATTTAAGATGACCACAATTTGGCAGCACACTAGGTAAGGCGTGTATTCGTTATTTTTAAACGTTTGCAAGTTGTATGAACATATCCCCTGTTCTGGTGTGATTTTTTCTTTTTCCTGGTCATTCTTCTACTTCTTACTGCTTGCAGTGTAATTCTAATTAACTTTATCATCATTTCCTACGTAACTTTTCTTCTATTTTCCTTCTTTACATGAATGCCGAACATTACATGCCTGTCTGTTTATTATTTCTGTTTCTGCGGCCCAAGGGTTTCCCTTCAGTCTTGTGTTTGTGTGTGTGTGTTTGTGTGTAATTACTTGCAGCACAATTGAATCGCCAAATCAGATAGCTTCCTTAAAAGTTTCTTTGTATTCTAGATACAGCATTACGGTCTGATGTATTGATAATTGATATTATGTTTGTTTTTCGACCTATGTATGGTTAATATAAATTTGTGTAACCTATGGTGGCATTTCATTGGTTTAAAACGAATTCTGTCCGTATGGTATTTTTAGTTGTGGATTCAAGCATCTCTCTCCTCCTCCATCGCATTCTTCTTCTACCTCTTTTTCTTCATCTCATCTGTTTTCTTTATCATTCCTTCCCCGCATGGTCCCTCCAATATTCTGCCTCATGTTGCCTTTATCCTTCTCCGCCACCTTCGTTTTCATCTTCATTCTATTGTCTTGTTCCTCTTCTCCCTTTGCCGTACCTCATCCTTCTCCTGTACCCCTTCTTCCACTCTATCATCATCTTCTTTTTTTTTTTCTTTTCTGAGGTTCAGATCTATATGTCTTGTCTCAGAATAATCTCCCTCTCTCCATTTTATCTCTCCATATTTCCCTTAACTCCCCCATTCTGTCTCTCTCTCTCTCTCTCTCCCTCTCTCTCTCTCTCTCTCTCTCTCTCTCTCTCTCTCTCTCTCCTTTTTCTCTCTAACCCACTTTCTCTTCTCGCCTCTTTGTCTCCCCATTTTCTCTCCCTTTTCCCCCTCGATACTTCTCTCTCCACCTCTCTCTTCCTTTCTCATTATAATACCCTCTTCCTCCCTTCCTGACTACAACCCTCTTCATTTCTCCCAACTCTCTCTTCTTTCCTCACATTTTCATCAAGCCATTTCCCAGCTCACCGATGACTGCGTGCTGGCTTTTTTCCCAATATCTTTAAAAGGAAACCCATTTAACTGATGAAAAGACAACGGTATGTGTAGCAGTAGTAGTTGCTGAGACAGTTGCAGTTATAAAAGCAGCAATATTATTAGTTTAACAGTAGTAGTAGCAAAAGCAGCAGCAGTAGGTGTAGCAGCAACAGCAGTAGTAATTGTAGCAGTCATACTCGTGGTAGTACTGGTAGTAATAGCAGCATCAGCAGATGAAGACGACGAGAAAAAGGGACCAAGATATATATATATACATATATATATATATATATATATATATATATATATATATATATATATATATATATATATATCTAAATTAAAAAAAGAAATTAGGCAGATAATATATGTAGGAAGGGGAGTCGAAATAATAGAATACAATGAAACAGGCGAAGGAAATAATTTAGGAGTGGACTTGAAGAAGAAAATAAAGCGGGGAAAAGATCGAAAAAGAAAAGTAAAACAGTGCGAGGAAGGAGGAAGAACGCGAAGATGGACGAGTGAAAACCATAAAATTAAATCGGGGGGCAAATTTGACGATGGAAAATGAGAAGATGGATTATTCTATAAGTAGACTTAAACATATGTCATAGTTGAGCTGACTGACTGACTGCTTCGTTTGAGACGAATGGAGATAGAATAAAGAAATACGCTTAACCGTACTCGTTTCATTTCAGCTTCTTAACACTAGCTAGAATATCTACTGCTCATTTAGGGCCTCACACTAAAGCTTCACAATATAAATGAGGAATTTTAATCAAGTTTCCAAACGCTAACTCGCCAATGGAACGGCAAATGCCATTCCCTCGGAGAGCTTCTTGCACGTTTTAATTTATTTATAAGTAGAGCGAGCAAAAGTCATTGCGACAGACAGAGCAACTCCAGGGATATGTCGGCTTGCGATGGAATGTTGAAGGGAAGCTTCGCCTAAGTGAAATGGGCAGAGCCGAGACGGTTCTTAATTCTATTTGTTAGCTCCCTTGCTACACAAATTGACTGGTGTCTTCGTTGTTAAATATTGTCATATTCATTGTAAATATTGGATGGGGTTCCCTTTCTTCCTTTCTTGTCGTAGCTCGACTGTGTGGCTGATTATCTCAGCAGCGTATTCTTCTTCTTCTTCTTCTTCTTCTTCTTCTTCTTCTTCTTCTTCTTCTTCTTCTTCTTCTTCTTCTTCTTCTTCTTCTTCTTCTTCTTCTTCTTCTTCTTCTTCTTCTTCTTCTTCTTCTTCTTCTTCTTCTTCTTCTTCTTCTTCTTCTTCTTCTTCTTCTTCTTCTTCTTCTTCTTCTTCTTCTTCTTCTTTTTTTTTTTTTTATTTTTAATTTGCATACCGTGTGTTGCTACTGATGATATTTTGATTTTTTTTTTAAAACATTTCCAATTCGTTCTATTTTCTTTTCCTTCTTCTTCTTCGTCTTCTTTTTCTTCTTCTTCTTCTTCTTCTTCTTCTTCTTCTTCTTCTTCTCTTCTTTCTTCTTCTTCTTCTTCTTCTTCTTCTTCTTCTTCTTCTTCTTCTTCTTCTTCTTCTTCTTCTTCTTCTTCTTCTTCTTCTTCTTCTTCTTCTTCTTCTTCTTCTTCTTCTTCTTCTTCTTCTTCTTCTTCTTCTTCTTCTTCTTCTTCTTCTTCTTCTTCACCGGCTGTAAACTCCAGTGGAGAGTCCTTGTGGTTTGTCTCCCTCTGGACTTTAGTTTTACTCCAGAACCTGAGTGTTGCGTGCACATCCGTTTTACAGATCTGACATATCTGTATACAGATTGTTGTTCCTTGCCCCTCAAGCAGATACACTTCGACTTTAAAGGAAGCCGCCAATGTGTCGACTTTTACGATATGCTAGTTTGGGAGGCAGTGGGTCAATTCTTAGTTTCCCCACAATGGGGCTCCGGAACCCACATGGGGATCTTCTGTTTGATTCATTTCGGTGACAACTTTCTTCATCCCCCCTCCCCCAGGATGGCAAGCAATTGTTTTGGCAAACCAACAGTTAAAATGCCAAACCGCTCCTTCAACCCCTAAACAAGTTATAATTATGGCCCCCGTAACGACTAGACCCAGCGTCCTGTGGCCCACAGTCGTGTACGGATAAGGATGGATGTTTCTTTATTTCCTATCTTTGTTATCTATTATGTTTTCTTTACACCAAGAGTTCAGTAAACTCAAAAGGGAATAATCTTTTTTTTTCCTTCGGTTACATTGCGATGGGGGAAGGGGGGGGGGGGGGTATGAAATAAACCCAGATAAGAGCGTAACTATGTAATCCAGAAACACAAATGATTAAGACTTCACACCAATCATCATCATTGTTACCCCGTAACACTGGGTGCCATTTTGTCACTAGTTACTAAAAAGTTAGTTGCGTATCCTTTACAGGACGTTGCAGAACCAACACCAGCAGCCCCTGTCGGTTGTGTGGTTCTCTAGGCAAATTTACGTCCAGTAGTTTGCCATTGCTTTCTGGACCGTTGGCTTTCTTGATACCACTGTCGAAACGAACGCAAGGCGCATGGCCCGCAGCTGGGATCGAACCCGGCATCCAGGCATTACGAAGCGCTCGCAGCGACTTAGCCACAGAGCCGACCACTTGTTACTGAATATGCTATGAAAATAATCACCACGAATTGCTGCACATGTGAACTGATTTCCAAACAAACTCCGCAGGTGTGTCAATTACCGTATATTCTATTTTTTTTTGCAAAAGGCGCATAAATTATTAGTAAAACAGCAGCGCCTGCGCAATTGTAATTTATAGAATCATAAAGACATGGGGAATCTAAGGTTAGATGCACAAAGTCGTTGTTGATCCGTACAGGAATTGTTGGCATGTTTGTTAAATTATGACATCACGCGTTTTGGAAAACTTGTTCCTGCAACAAGGCGCTGTTGTCTTTTAGAGGTCTCAGGGGGAAAGGGCGAGACGGATACACAATTAGGACAGTTACTGGTGCCATCGGAATTTTAACTCTTTGCTTGCTGCTGAAGATGGTGACGGAGCGCTTATGATGGTGTCCCGGCTGATGTGATCTCGATTCCTAATTCAACATTCAATATTTTTTTTTGCAGGCGACAGGTTCGCCACAGAGTAACTATAGTTATTTGCGTATCCTTTACAGGACGTTGCAGAACCAACCCCAGCAGCCCTTGGCTGTAGTGTGGTTTGATTTAGGCAAATTTACGTCTAGTAGTTTGCCATTGCTTATGGACTGTCAGCCCCCTGATACCACTGTCGAAACCAACGCAAGGCGCATGGCCCGCAACCCGGTACCCCGGCATTACGAAGCGTTGGCATCGACTTAGCCATAGAGCAACTATAGCTTTCGATATTTGTGTTGTCTTGTACTAGTTGTGTTACCACAGTGACCCCCCCCCCCCCTACTTTTTTCCCCCCATTCCTCCCGGGGCCTGGCAAAAAAGGGAAAATTGTTTCCTCGGCGCAATGACAGCCAAACAAACACATAAACAAACCAAACAACAGCAACAACAACAACAACAAAAGGAATTTCTTTAGCAAGATGTTACAAAATTACTATCTTCAGCCAATGCGACATCGTTTGATTCTCATCCTTAAGGTGGGGTGCGGGGGATCTCTATGGCGAAGTGGTCAAGCCGTTTGCCTCGCGTTCTGAAGGTCGTGGGTTCGTTACACAGCTGCACCCTTCAGTTCACAAGTGCTATTTTTACTAGACCCTGGTGATCGTCGTCGGGGCTACGGAGTTCTTGCTCTGTGTGTGTGTGTTTGTGTGATATGTGTGTCTGATGACTGTTGTTTGCGTATATAACTGTGCGACTATTCTTCCTCTCTCACATTATCCCTTCTTTCTCTCGCTTTCTTTCTCTCTCTCTCTCTCTCTCTCTCTCTCTCTCTCTCGCTTTCTCTATCTCTTCCACTTTCTTTCGCTTTCTCTCACACTTTCTCTCTCACATTCTCTCTCTCTCTTTCGCTTTCTCTCTCTATTTCTCGATTTTGAGCTCTCGCTTGCTTTCATTCTCGTTTTCTATCTCCTTCCTCTCTCTGATTTTCTCTCTCTCTCTCTCTCTCTCTCTCTCTCTCTCTCTCTCTCACTTTTCCCTTCTCGCTCGCTTTCTCTCGCTCTCCTCTGCCTCCTCTTGTGTGTCCCCTCTTCCTCTGCCTCCTCCTGTCTCCGTATGTGTCCTGTGTGTCTGCGGGTGTGTGTTACCTGTGCCTTGTCTATGTCCTGCATCGTATGTGTCCTGTGTCTGTGTGTGTCTGCGGGTGTGTGTCTGTGTGTGTTTGTCTCTGCATGAGCATCAGCGTGTATTAGTGTGTCTGCGATTGTGTCCTCATGTCCTGTGTGTCTCCTGCGTGTGTGTGTCTGCGAGTGTGTGTCCTGTGTATGCGTGTCGTCCTGTGTGTCTCCATGTGTGTGTGTGTGTCTGTGTCCTCAGTGTGTGTGCATGTATCCTTCTTGTGTGTCCTGCTGTGTGTGTGTGTCTCCCTCCTCCTCGTGTGTGTGTGTGTGTTCTGCCCGGTTTTGTCCTCCTGCTCCTCCTACCCTGTGTGTGTGTATCTGTGTATGTGTTTGTGTCTGTGCGCGTATGGCTGTTAGTGTTTGTGTTTGTGTGTGTCTACTTTTGTTTCTGTAGGTGTGTCTGTGAGTGCCTGTGTGTATCTGTATGTATTTATTTATATGTGTGGAATGTCAGTGTGTATGTGGGTTGGTAGGTATGTATGTGGGTAAATAGGTGTGTTATTATATGTGTTTTTGTGTAAAGGTATGTGATTGTTTAAGGGTGTGTATATATACGTATTTTAGTGAGTGGGTGGGCGTTTGCGTTTGTGTGTGTGTGTGTGCGCCAGTGTGTGCATGCATTTTACCACATATGCTTTTGTGGGTTTTCCCGCTTGATATTCATAATATGCATATTATCATATGAACACAGCATGCTTATTGATAAAATACAACTGCAGTGTGAAGGAAGGTTGCTTGAAGGGGCCGAATGTAACACAGGCCTGCGTTCCCATTTTGTGACCCTTTGAAAATAAAGTTTGTTCGTTCGTTCTCTCCCTCCTACTCTCTTCGCGCCCTCCTCCTCCTCTCTCTCCTCTCTCCTCTTCCTCCTCTCCTCCTCCGCTCCTCCTCCTCTCTCCTCCTCCTCTCGCTCTCTCTCTCCTCCTCCTCCTCCTCTCTCCGCTACTCCTTCTCTCTCTCTCTCCTCCTCCTCCTCTCTCTGCCACTTTTTTCTCTCTCTCGAGTTTTCTATCTATTTCTCTCTCTTGCTGTGGCTCTCTCTCGCTCGCTCTCGTTTTCTCTCGCTCTCTCTCTCTCTTTCCATCTCGCTCTCTCTCTCTCGCTTTCTCTTTCTTGTTTTCTCTCCCTCGCTGTCTCTCTATCTCTCGTTCTGTCTCGCTTTCTCTCCTCTCTCTCTATCGCACTCACTCTATCCCTCTTTCTCACTTTCTTTCGCCATTTCTCTTGCTCTTTCTCTTGCTCTCGCTCTCTACTCCCTTTATTTTTCTCGCTCTGTATGTGTGGTGTGTGTGTGTGTGTGTGTATATGTGTTTGATGACAATGTTGTTTTCGTATATAAATGCCCGACTAATCTTTGCCTTTCTCGCTCTCTCTTTCTCGCTCTCTTTCTTGATTTGTTTCTCTCTCTCGCTCTTTCTTCCCGCTTGGTGTGTGTGAGTTTGTGTGTGTATGTGTGTGTGAGATACATGATGAGTGTATGTCATTCTGTTAGTGTGTGGTTGTGATGTTTATCATCGTCTATAGTGACATATATTGTTATCATAAAGAGAGTGTCTGTGAGTGTGTGTGTGTGTAATCTGGTAATCTGGTAATCCTAGTTTCAGCATCATAGCAAACGGGTCACCCCATTGTTGCTCCGCTCCTGTGCCAACGAAAAACACTCGTAGCTCACAGTGTCACACCATGCACTCAACTCAGAAGCTGGGTGACGAAACTATATCCTTCCAGTCTACAAATGGAGCAAAAATGCAACGGCCACCGCCTGCAGAAAAAAAAAAAAAAAAAAAAAATAAAAAAAAAAAAGTGGTCGTGCCTAGTGTCCACTGTGACTTGAAGCATTATTGAGGGGTTAACAAATGGTCACACCCAGCAGTACCCTCACCTATTAGCTGAGGAAAGGGACTTAGGACATTACATCCACCAGCAGGCGTCTTCGCCCCTACAGCGACCTGAATGCCTTCGTTAACGACGTTCACCCAACAGCCATGCAGTTCTTTGGCACGAGGAGGAGACACCTTGAACTTGGGTTTCGGAATGCCGACTTCCTACAAAATGTTATTTGTGTTTTGTTATCACAATCGGACGTCACTGCACATTGGGCATTACCATGCGTGCGCAGTCCTACGAAGCAGCAGCCACCTCCAAAGTACTTCTATAATTGTCCCCCGAGAAGCTGGTTATTATATTGTCTCCTTTCTCGGCATCGCAGACGGCAAATCAGACGTGCTTCACCATGCTCAACTCCCATGTTCACGCAATCGTGTTAGTGTCAGGGATTCGATATATCCACTAGACCAGTACGTACAGCGTTAACGATATCTGATCTGTCAATACTTTTTCCCGGCAGTCATTAGTGTTGTGGCTTGCCAGTTGGTGCGCCGCTCGCTCATTTCCCTTTACGCCCGCCATGGACCAGTGTGTAGATCTAGGTTACGGAAGTTAAGTGCGATTTCCGAATGCTTTCTATCCGTTCAGAGCGCATACTGCTCTGTTGCTATTTTCTGAAGCATATTTCATTGAGTCTGAGACAATTACTGCTGTGTGGCGGAGTTTGCTCGGATACCCATGCCAAAGCTCTAGAAGCAGCGGTATTTCCATGGTCATG